>JASFAX010000029.1:9067500-9450000 GCA_030737875.1 Allium sativum | reverse complement strand
TTTAGGTTTTCTCCTATTGATTTGAATTGGTTGATTAATGGATTCGATTTGCAGCAGCAACAGGTTATATGTTTTACACTGAGTAATTTTTTTTTTTCCTTTAGACTGTGTTCATATATGTATCAAACTGTCCTCATTTAGGATGTTTTCATTTAGATTACATTATTGTAATGTGTTATGCTATGTGCTTAATGGATTTAGTATCAGTTTTATTCTGTCGAATAGCATAAGTTGGAGTAACTCTATATTGCAATCTCTTGAGGCATGTGGTATTGGTGATATGTTCATAAATATTATGTTTATATCTGGGTATCAGTTTTATGTCATTGGTGGTATCAGTTTGTTCTCTGTTGTTAAGTGTACAGCAATACAGTATCAGTTTTATGTCATTGGTGGTATCAGTTTGTTCTCTGTTGCTAAGTGTACAGCAATACAGTATCAGTTTTTTGTCATTGGTGGTATCAGTTTGTTCTCTATTGTTAAGTGTATAGCAATACAGTATCAGTTTTGAATCAAAATTTGTATCAATTATATAATAATTTGTTGACTGCTTTTTTTTTCTTTTTCAGTGGTGATGATAGTCTCTTGGTTTTGTTTTTGTTCAACAATCTTACCTTTAGTACTCGGTTGACCGTTAATTGTTCATTATATGATTTGAAGAATGAATTATGTCATCATTGGTCTCAACTTACTCCTGATTCAATTGAGATTAGTTATTTGCTTGAGAACAAAATAATATATGTTGATACTAATTCCGATCTTCAAAGTACAATTTGCTTTCAACTACATAAAAAGAGTGCTTTCTTTTCTTTCACTATTAAGCGGAAGGATTGTCAGCTCCAAAATATTGATACTTGTTCTCATTCAACTGCATCTGAAGTTTCGTCTAATGCATCTTTGTGTTCTACTATTGTTGTACGTGGAAAAAATTACTTAAAAGACATGATGAAGAGAGGATCTAATCTTTCCATTTCTGATTTTAAAGGGTTCTGTTTTGGGGGTGCTAATGACTTTAGGGGATTATTGATGGCATATCAAATTCAGACAGGGTATGAACTACTTTTTTTAAAGAATAGTTCTTCTAGGATAACAGTTGTTTGCTCTTCTTTGTCGTCTACTGGATGTCAATTTAAAGTTCATGCTACTTGTGATTCCGAACAACTTAATAGGTTTTTCATACGGAATTTAGTTAATGAGCATTCTTGTGGTGGTGGACTTAAAAATTTGAGCAATCCGCCTATTTCTTGCTCGTTTATTAAATCATTGATTATAGATGAAATTCGTGATCGTCCAAGCAAGAAGCCTAAGGAGATCATAGATGATTTTCGAGAGAATATAATATTGAGTTGAATTATGTGGTTGCTTATTCTGCAAAAAAACTTGCTTTGACTGAATTGTATGGTAATGATGCTATGTCTTATGATGACTTGAGATGGTATTTGGAGGCGCTACAAAATCATAACCCAGGTAGTTATGTTGATTTAGAGGTTAATGCCGGTACTAACCAGTTTGAGAGAGTGTTTATTGCCCTTTCTGCATGTATACGTGGGCTTAAGTATTGCCGAGCCATGATTTTTTTGGACGCTACTCACTTAAAGGGACGACCAGGTGTATTGATGGGAGCTACTGCAAAGAATGGTAATCAAGGTTTTTTTTATGTTGTCAAGTTTTTTTTTTATTCTTACATATTGGTGTTAGGTGACATGTAGTATCAGCTTATGTTAAGTCTTATTTTTAATTGTTTTTATATATCAGTTTTAGAAGCCTGGTAGTATCAGTTTCTTTAAGTATTAGTTAATGTTTATTTTTCCAGTTAGTTGGTATCACTTTTCATAGTATGATAGTATCAGTTTTTATGATGTCTTGTTAAAAATTAATTTTCCAGTTTTCAGGTATCAGTTTTATGTGCCTGGTAGTATCAGTTTTTTAAGCTTTTATTTAATAATTATTTTCTCCAGTTTCCTGGTATCAGTTTTCATAGCCTGGTAGTATCTGTTTTTATGATTCTTGTAAGAAATTTAATTTCCAGTTTTCTGGTATCAGTTTTATGTGCCTGGTAGTATCAGTTATTTTTTACATGTAATTTGATTGACTATTTAACTGTTATTTAATTTGCAGGCTTTTTCCCCTTAGCTATGGGTGTAGTCTCCATTGAAAATGTGGATAATTGGAGATGGTTTTTATGTCACTTGAAGAAAATGCTTGAAGAAACTCGTGATTTGGTTTTTATTTCAGATCGTCATCAAGGGTTAGTTTTGGGTATTCGTGAAGTTTTCCCTAATGCATTTCATAGTTTTTGTTATCTTCATATGGAACAAAACTTGCTTTCAGCTAGGGGTGTCAATGGGTCGGGTTGGGTCGGGTTCGGGTCGGGTCAATTCGGGTTCGGGTTGATTTTAAATGGGTCGGGTCAACCCGTTTATTAAACGGGTCAGAAATAGCTCAACCCGAACCCGACCCGTTTATAAACGGGTTGACCCGACCCGACCCACGTAACCCGTTTAATTTGGCCAGGCCGGGTCGTAAACGGGTCGGGTCAGGTCGTAAACGGGTCGGGTCGTAAACGGATCGGGTCATAAACGGGTCATGACGGGTCGGGTCGTAAATGGGTTATAAACGGGTCGGGTCAACCCATATAAGGTATAAACGGGTCATAAATGGGTCATAAACGGGTTCACGGGTCATAAACGGGTCATAAACGGGTTCACGGGTCATAAACGGGTCAAATTCGGGTTCATGGGTCAAACGGGTTGTAAACGGGTCGGTCCAACCCATATAAATATAAAACAGGTTCATGGGTCATGACGGGTAGTGGACTGGGCCGGGCCTATGTTTTGTACATTGTAGAGTAATAAAAATATGTTTTATAATTAAACGGATCATGACGGGTCAGAAACGGGTTCACGGGTTGGGTCGGGTCAACCCGTTTATTAAACGGGTCAGAGCGGGTTGACCCGGAATTGACCCGTTTATAAATGGGTCGGGTCGGGTTTTTATCGTGCGGGTTACGGGTCGTGTTTCGGGTCGTGTACGAAATTGACGGCCCTACTTTCAGCTGTTAAGTCAAAGAATACAAATGTTTCGATTGTTGAGTTGTTTAAGTTGTGTTCTCGAGCTTCAAATTTAAATGAATTTGAAGCTGCACATTCTAAATTTTTGGATGTTGGAGGTACTACAGCTATGAACTTTTTAAAGGATAAACCGTTTGATAAGTGGACTGATTTGTTTTTTAAGGGTAAACGATATGGAGAGTATAGTTCAAATGTAGCTGAAAGTTTTAATAGTTGGATTATAGAGGAAAGAGCGTTGCCAATTACTTCATGCTTAGATGGAATTAGGATTAAAATTATGGAACAAATGGCTAAAAGGAGAGAGGAGTGTCATTTGTGGACTACCATTCTTTGTCCATCTATGGAGCATAGGTTAAAAGGGTTGATTGATGAAGGGTTTGGTTGGGTTGTTTATAAATCTTCGGAATTCATATTTGAAGTCAAGTCTCCATCTTCGCATCATGTTGATCGTCAAAATCGAAGTTGTACTTGCAATCAATGGAAAGTTACTGGATTTCCTTGTGTTCATGCTATCAAGTGCATTACTAGATCTAAACTTCGGGTATACGACTTTGTTGAACACTATTTCACCGTAGACGCTTATCGATCTTCTTATGCTATTCCAGTGAATCCAATTCCTAACTATGATAAGCCCAATGTTGATCCTTGCAATGAAGATTTCATTAAGCCTCATAAAGACAAACGTGGTGTTGGTAGACCTTCTACCAAACGAAAAGGTGGATTCGCATTTTTGTAGAATAAACAAAATCAATGTGGTGTGTGTAAGCAATATGGCCACAACAAGCGCAACTGCCAAGCTTTGAAGAATTGATACTTTTTACAATTGTATTGCAGATTTTACAGTTTTTTCCTTCACTTTATGCATTAAAATTTGGAAATGTAATAAATTTGATATTAGTTGTGAGTATTCATTGAATTTTTGGTTTACTTTCATGTTTTAGTTGATGCTTTTTTTATATGAATGTATGTATGTATGTTATGCGTCTATTTTATGTTGCTTGTTTTGTAGATATCAATTATTGATGATATTGGTATCCTTCAATGTTGTAATATACAGTTTCTGGTATCAGTTTTGAAGCATAATGGTATCAGTTTTGGTACTGTGATTATGATTAAACAAATGTGGTATCAGACTTTCAAGCTAACTGATATCAGTTTTGGTCATGAGATTTGTTTATGTGAATATGGTATATTTTTGTCAAATTACCTAGTATCAGTTTTGAATGAAATCTAGTATCATTTTTTGACTGTGACTTTATTTACATGATTAAGGCGTCCTTTTGATATAAAAATAGGTTGGTATATGAATTTTAAAGCCATAGTTACTTGATTAGGTTTTTCTATAAGATATATTTTATGTGCGATAGGTATGTACTTGGTTTAAGAATTCCTATGAGGTATGGTTGTGTTCCCAATCATGGGCTATTATATGTTGTAATAGCATAGTTAATGTACTACTTTTGGAAGCACATTAATAATATAGTGTCAGATTTCTTTCTGAAATTATGTATACATTAACATGGTATTAAATTATGTATACATTAATATGGTATCAGATTTCTTTCTGAAACTATGTATACATTAATATGGTATGATCGAGTCCATGACCGGACAGTTGACCGAGCATGTGATCGAGCACATGATTGTGAACATAACCAAGCCCTTGACGGAGCCCATAACTGAGTCCATGATCGGACACTTGATCGAACCCATGACCTGGTACATTACAGAGCACCTGAATGAGGACATGATTGAGCACGTGACAGAGCACATGACCAAGCCTGTAACACCCCACGCCCACTATGGTCACTCTCTAAGGGAATGCCATAACATCGGTGGAATATTTTAGTGAATATAGAACAGAAAAATTACAACAAGACAGATATAAATAGTACTTGAAATTTAAAAACATCATCTCATAACAGCGGAAATAAACATGTCTGGTTACATCATAAAACCACAATAGAAGTCAAGTACAATATCCATCTAAATAAGAAGTACATAATCCCACTCTCTCATACAATAGCCAAGACAAAAGAAAAGATAACTGGGTAACTGGAGCTTTACATCTATCCAAGCTCCTAAAGATTGGAACAGCAATTCGATCAAGCTCCACTACTGCTAGGATCCACCGTAGGACCTGACGGTTGGGAAAAAGATAAAAACAACGGGGTCAGACATAAGTCTGAGCGAGTCCTATAACTTTAACAATACAATCATTAAAGTAACCAGAGAAGACATAAACTTGACCTACGGTAATGTCTGGGGATGAATGGCTACACTAAGCAGCTTGGTATACTTAGGATAAACTAAGATAACTGTAAAGACGCATCTACCCACCCAAGGATAATTACTACACTGCACCACACCAGTCATTCCTACTCAAAGATTGATCCCACCCAAGGACTTAAAGAAAGATATAACTAGTAGTTTCATGTACCCCTAGCTGACCACATAGGTGACGTCTGCCCCTATCTCCACTAGGTGTACCCCACTACTCCCCAAGCGATCGGCTCCCTACCGTAGATACCCGTGCTGGTCCCACAGTGGGGTGTATCACTCCCCTAAAGCGGCCACCTGATAATATCAACGGTGCACGGCTTTATATCTACACGATGCAACAACGGCTTATCTACCAGCCCGGGCCCACACACGCATATGAAACCCGTTGGACTTGCGTTGCCACCGCTAACCCGTTTTGGCCTCTTATAATCAAGCCCAATATGCGTGTCCCGTCACTCGACGTGGGTCGAGCCCACAAAGATACGTTTGGGATATTGGTTGAAATGGGCCCCCACAAGCTACTCACCTAAGCTTGTCACTTATCTAGTGAATCCCACTTAACCCTTTAATCATGTTTAATTACATGTTTCACTTGGTTAAGTATTCTAATCGTATTTTCTATTGCTACCCAAGGCAACCCACTAGATTCCAAATGCCACCCAAGGCAACCACTAAATTTCCACATGCCACCCAAGGCACCCACTTAACCCCTCATGTCCCACTACATGCTAATATGGTTAAGTGTTTCTTAATTAATTAAGACCGTGATCTCCCACAAAAACCTCCCACATTAGACTGGCTGTTATGACCGCCTGGTTAAGCCGGTAGAGTCCGGGCAGTCTTACGTCATAACAGAGTCTAACCTCGTGTCTTTACTTTAATCACGTATTTAATTTATAGCTAAGACCTCTCACATTGGGCTGACATTTGTAGCAACTGGTTAAGCCGGTCGGGTCCGGGCAGTTTTACACTACAAATGAGTCCAACCTCGTGTCTTAGTCGATTAATTACACCTAATTAATCACCCCCATATTAATTATCCCTAATTGATATCAAGTTTTTCATAACATGGGTAGACCTAACTCAATAGGTAAATTCCCATGGGGTAGACCTAACTCAATAGGTAAATTCCCACTTATGTTAATTTATTTTTTTATGGTATGCTTAATCATACCCAATCATACTTTTATTAACATATTTACCAACCCCATCGTTCCCCACGTAAATCGTTCTCATTTCATGACATAATAAAGGGGAAGATCCAACACAAATATCATGGGTTTAGCATATAACTTTGTCATGGGTTAAGAGGATGTCAACTTGCATATATGAGCATATATTAACCCAACTATATTTAACCCAAACTTGCATATTATCATACACATATTGTTGGCTTGCTTTTTCGACCAAGCCATCCAGGGTCAATCGTGAAAGGAAATCAGGAAACCAAGTCCTCCAGGAAAATGGAAGAATGGATCGCACGCCATCGTCTCGCCCCGCTCGGATCGCACGCCATCGTCTCGCCCCGCTCGGATCGCACTCTATCGACTCGCCCAGGGAACGAATCGCTCTCGTCTCGTCGACGAACGCCACCTCTAGGCGATCCGATCCCCTGCAACGAACCGAACCCACTGACCCATTCAACCATGAGCTGGTCTTCAACGATCCGAATCGCATGGATCTGGCGACACCTGTTCACAACGGCTAGTTTGACTGTTTCTCCAATGGTGGCGATGCGATCCGAAAATCTCGGGATTCGTGCCACGTGTCCGCGATCCGTCCGACGAAATCAGCTATAAATAGCCCAGAGCTTGGCATTTTTCGGGATCTTTTCGGCAATAGTGAATACTGAGTCCGCCATTGCTATCCAGCCACTGGAATATTGAGAGAAATCACTGTTGTACTAACTTTTAAAGCATAATCAATAAGATATAAAGTGGACGTAGGCTCGTTAACGCCGAACCACTATAAATTCTGAGTGTTCTTTTCTTTTTCTGTATTCCTCATTTAGAATTCTCTATAATTATAACAATTTGGGTGTTAGGTCCAAATTTCGATCTAACATTTTTGGTGCTTTCACTGAGAACTCTCAGCCTTAAAGTTTCGTCATTCGTTTTCCTGAAGATTCCAGCGATTCGGATATCATGGCTGGAAAAAGATCTAAAGTTTCGCAGATCAACGAGACGATCGAGGAGAGTGCGCACGAACTGGGCAATGAAGAGGTTCTGGATCGCGGAGCGCAGGGGGCGATCCGATCCGATGAAAACGCCTCGTTCCGAGTCGATGAAGATGAGACGATCCGCGCTACGGAAGGGGTTGTTACTCGATCCCGAGGCAACGCCTCGCAGCCTCCACGCGCCATGACCGCGAGTCGATCCCGGGGGGCGCAGCGAACCGACCTCCACGAACCGCAGCTACCCAGATTGATGGTCAGAACACAACTCGACCTGGAAAAGAACCCATGACCCACTCCTATCGTCCTGGAACCTCTGCTCGACCCGGTCCGAGCACTGTGCCCATAAGAGAGGGTGATGATGACCATTATGATCCTACTGCTCCTGTTACTGAAGGGGATCTTTCCCGTTTTGTCGAAATGTGGGATAGGTTGTTTGATGAGTTAGCCGCCCAAAGGCAGGAAAATTCGATCCTACGGCAAAACCTGACGGCTATGGATAGAAGACTTGATGAGTTAACAAGGCAAAGAACATCGCCAGTTCGTCCACTCACTCCAGCATATTCCTCTTCATCTGAAGAATCGCCGAGACCTCCGCGGCGGCCGTATGAAAGAGCCGAAAACATAGAACAACTTCGGTTCGGGACCCTGCCCTCACAAGAAGAAGAAGAACTAGGGGCGAGACCCACAAACCGTAATGCGGACGGTCAAGCAACGACCCTCAGGACTCGAGGCATGAACAGTCTTATGCATGACAGACCACCTCAGCCTCGTCGCCGTACCCATACTCATGATAACGAGGGGCAGCGAGGCCCCGTCCAAGCCCCAGATTTTGTGGCTGCTCCCCGAAGAGAGATCAGAGAGCCTCGCCGGGCCAGAGACACTGATCCTGAACCTCCTTTGACTAGTGCAAACGTTGCAGCCATGGTTCACCAGATTTTGGCCAACAGCCGTGGACAGCGGAACGAGGATTGGGGGATAGACCGTAGTCATACTCCTTTTACTGACGATATTTTGGATGCAACTTTTCCAAGGCGTTTCAACATGCCGCAGATGAACCGGTATGCAGGAAGATCTGATCCTGTTCAACACCTGATGAGATACTCTTGGTCGATGACCGCTGCCGCCGCTTCCGATGCAGTTAAGTGTAAAGCGTTTCCCATATTCCTGGAAGACGTGGCTTTGCTATGGTTTACCCGCCTGCCGGCAAGGTCGATTTCCAGCTTCAGGGAACTAAGCGAGAAGTTCGTGGAGCAATTCCGTATCTACGCACAGAAGACGAAAAGCGTGATCGATCTATTTCTTGTCAAACAGCGACCGGGCGAAAGTCTAAAGATGTACCTGGATCGTTTCAATTTGGCAGCCACTGAGGTCAAAGATCCTCATGAGCCGACCATTGTCGCAGCACTAATTGATGGAGTGGATAAGGATACTGAATTCGGGAGGTACCTGGCAGGCAAACCGCCCCACACCAGAGAATTATTCTATGAGAAAGCCAATGTACATCTACGCCGGGAAGAGGTGTTCGCGAACCGAAAGCTTAAAACAAATGATAAGGAAGAAGTGCAGAGCAATGTCGCCATCAAACAGACTGGAGACAGCTCGGGGAAAGTTGAGGTTAACGTCGGAAATCAGAACCAGGGCGGTCGCCGACCGGGTAACAACAGTAACAATGCTAATGGCAACAGCCGGAAGAGGGGCCGGGGGAACGATTCCCAGAGAAGGACTCGTCCCAGGGCCTTTGAGAGTTATACACCCATAAATGATACTCTGGAAAATATCTTCATGGATGCGTATGAAGTCCTCCAGAATAAGAGGCCGCCTCCTAGAGAGTCGACGGAAAAAGAGCGTGAGACAGGGAAGTTTTGCCTCTTTCATCAAATTCACGGCCATTCGACGAATGAATGCCGTCACCTTAGGGACGTAGTCGAAAGGTTGCTCCGAGAAGGGAAGCTAGACGAGTACAGAGTAGCACCTAGGGACAGGGGGCAAGCAGTACAGGCCCCGAATCAGAATCAAAATCAACTTGCTGCTAGGCCAACTGCTCAGCAAAAGGGAAAGAATATTGTAATCAACACCGTGATCGGTGGACTCTACCTTGCTGGGCACAGTTCCAAAGCTTTAGATCAGTATGTCAACGCAGCCAAACAACACCTCGAAGTGGGGGAATGTAGCAACCCCGAGGACAGTGTTCCGATGAAGCAGCAAAAGACGATGGCTGATGATGTTGTTTTCCGAGAGCGAGAAAGCATTGGGGTTCATGCTCCAACTGAAGATCCACTTGTAATCACAATACCCATTGGGCCAGCCACTGTTCATAAGGTGCTGGTGGACAACGGGAGTTCCGTTAATATCCTTTTCAAAAAAGCCTTTGACCAGATGAATCTTGAGATAAAGGACTTGAAGCCCTGCCAAGGATGGATTCGTGGATTCAACGGAGCATCCACCGCACCTATGGGTTACGTAGAATTGCCAGTTACACTTGGGGAAGGAGAACGCCAGAGAGTGAGAATCCTTCCTTTTGTGGTTTTGGATGTCGAATCGCCATACAATGCCTTCTTGGGCCGGCCGGCCCTCGCAAAATTCAGAGCCTGTATAGCCCCCTGGTGCTTGCTATTGAAGTTCCCCACAGAAGCCGGCGTTGGTATCGTCAGGGGGGATCAAGTTGCTGCGCGAGCATGTTATGTTGCCGAATTAAAGCTGCTTCGCAACGGCGGGGGTATCGAAACTAAAGGCACTCTCCCCCCTTTGGGGGCGGAAGCCTTATAGCAATCAAAGAAGAGGGTTGTTGGAGAGATGCCTAGAGTGACGCCCGAGGATATAGATCCCAGAGAGGATCAAGAACCCGGGAGCAGAACGGCAACTCCCAACGAAGCAACTGTGGATGTGCCAATCGATGACAGTGATCCGGAGAAGGTCCTTAAGATTGGATCCCAGTTAAGTCCGACTCTTACCGAAGAATTGACGACTTTCTTAAAGAACAACTTGGATGTATTCGCTTGGACCCATGCGGACATGTGCGGGATATCCCCATCAATCATGAGTCATTCTTTGAGCGTTAACCCCAAACATCCTCCGGTAAAGCAAAAAAGGCGAGTGCTGGGCCCGGAGAGGTCCGCTGCCTTGAAAGAAGAGGTTGGGAAACTAAAGAGCAATGGATTTATCAGAGATTCAACTTACCCAGATTGGATTTCGAACCCAGTCATGGTAAAGAAGGCCAACGGGAAGTGGCGAACGTGTATCGATTTCTCAGATTTAAATAAAGCTTGTCCCAAAGATAGTTTTCCTTTACCTCGAATTGACCAGTTGGTAGACTCAACGGCAGGTCACGAGCTTCTTTCATTCATGGATGCTTATTCAGGATACAATCAGATTCCAATGCATGTTCCGGACCAAGAGCACACTAGCTTTATCACTGATCTGGGATTATATTGTTACGTAGTGATGCCCTTTGGCTTGAAGAATGCAGGCGCCACGTACCAACGTTTGGTCAACAGAATGTTTTATAACCAAATCGGGAAAACGATGGAAGTATACGTTGACGATATGTTGGTTAAGTCCAAGCAATCCTTTCAACACACTACTAACTTGGCAGAGATGTTCGGCATTCTTCGAAAGTATGGGATGAAACTCAATCCCACCAAATGTTCATTCGGTGTTGCTTCCGGAAAATTCTTAGGATTCATTGTCAGTTCGCGCGGTATCGAGATTAATCCGGACCAGATCGCGGCAATCAGGAACATTCAGGAACCTAGGCAAATTAAGGACGTGCAAAGCCTTGCTGGAAAAGTGGCCGCACTAAGCAGATTTATCTCCAGGGCTACGGATAAGTGCATCCCATTCTTCGAATTAATAAAGCGGGGAAAACGCCACTTTAAATGGACTCCTGACTGCGTGGAAGCGTTTCAGAACTTGCTTAGACACTTGGAGAAACCTCCAATTCTATCTAAACCAATAGACCACGAGGATTTATTCATATATTTGGCAGTATCATCTCATGCAGTCAGCTCAGCATTGGTAAGGGAAGAGGAGAAGGTCCAAAGGCCTGTGTATTACGTAAGTAAAAAATTAACAGCGGCAGAACGTAATTATCCACGGATAGAAAAACTGGCGTATAGTTTACTGATTGCCTCCAGAAAACTTCGGCACTACTTTCAAGCACATCCTATTATCATATATACTGATCACCCACTCAAGCAAGTTCTACAGAAGCCAGAGGCATCTGGAAGATTACTCAAATGGAATATTGAGTTAAGTCAATTCGACTTGAACTTTCAGCCCAGACGATCAATTCGGGGGCAAGCGATAGCTGACTTCATAGCAGAATTCACAGTTCCTGAAGAAGACATAGCAAACGAAGAAGTGGAACCCTCAAAATTACTTTTCGACCCGGATGTCTGGAGATTATATACTGATGGTGCTAAAAATGACAAAAGATCTGGCGCCGGAATAGTGTTTGAAACCCCCGAGAAACGATTGATAACTTATGCCATCCGAATGGAGTTTCAGGCCACTAACAACGATTCTGAATATGAAGCTCTGATAGCTGGACTAAAGATTGCAAAGGTGCTAGAAGTCACGAAACTGAACATCTTCTGCGATTCCAAGTTAGTCGTAAACCAAGTTACTGGGAGATTCCAAGCTAAAAGTGCGAGATTGATTCTATACTTAAAGAAAGTAAAAGAGCTGCTGAATGAGTTCGATCACTACAGCATATCTCATATTCCGCGGTCAGAAAACCAGCAAGCAGACAGGTTGGCAAAGATGGCTAGTTCTAACGATCCTGAAGTGATAGGGCTAGCCCCCGTTGAAGTACTTCGGTCTCCTAGCATTGATCAGATGGAAATCGACCTAGTACTTGAGACGGAACCAGAAAAGGAATCGTGGATGACCCCTATAAAGGATTTCCTAACGAATGGAGCGCTTCCGACGAAGAAAAGCGAGAGGCGAAAAGTGATTCGAAAGGCCGCCCGATACGTACTGCAAGGTGGAATCCTTTATAGACAAGGGTATTCAATGCCCCTTCTTCGGTGTATAGCCCACGATGACGTCAAACGTGTGCTGCAAGAAGTCCACGAAGGTGAATGTGGCGACCATACCGGGGGGCAAACTTTGGTAAGAAAGATATTACGGCATGGTTACTTCTGGCCTACCATAAACAAGGATGCAGTAAGATATGCACGACGATGTGATGCATGCCAGAGATTTTCAAAGATACCCAGAGCGCCTCCAAGCCATTTAAAGACAATGATGAGCCCGTGGCCATTTGCTATGTGGGGAATTGATATTATTGGGAGTCTCCCCATAGCAAGGGGTGGAGCAAAGTTCGCCATTGTGGCTGTAGATTATTTCACCAAGTGGGTCGAGGCAGAACCGCTAACTACGATCACAACTAAACGGGTGACCAACTTCATCGTGAGAAACATCATCTGTCGATTCGGAATTCCAAAAATTGTGATAACCGACAACGGAACTCAATTTGATAGTGCTGAATTCAGAAACTTCTGCCAGAAATACCACATCGAGAATCGATATACATCTGTGGCACACCCACAATCGAACGGGCAAGTTGAAGCTGTAAATAAAGTGATTAAGTCCATTCTGAAAAGAAGAATGAAGCGGGCTAGAGCTATGTGGGCTGACGAATTGCCCTTGGCACTATGGGCCTACAGGACGACATATAAATCAGCAACAGGACATACCCCGTTCTCCCTTGCTTTTGGAACGGAAGCAGTCATCCCGATTGAGATAAAGGTACCTTCTCATCGGGTGACGTATTATGATCCAATGTCCAATAATGAATTGCTCCTTGAGTCCCTGGATATGATCGAAGAAAAGAGGGATGAGGCCGACCTGCGTGCTCTGAGATGTAAACAACAAGTCGCTCGATACTACAACAAAAAGGTCCGAGCCCGAACCTTGAAACCCGGAGACTTGGTTCTGAAACGTGTCTTTCCACCCCCAACTCATATGGGAGCGAAGTGGGAAGGACCGTATTCTATTCTCCGCAGGCTTGATAACGGAACCTTCAAGCTGGCAACCGTAGATGGAAAAGAGATCCCCAGAGTGTGGAACGCCCAACATCTACGGCCATATCTAACATGAGAAGTTTCAAATCCATTCCTTTGTTTTGTTAAAAAAAAAAGAGAAAAAAAAAACTATGTAACAGGGCATGACTTGCCTAGAACAGTCTGATTTCTTAAAGCAAGGGATTATAAAGTGGACGTAGGTCATGATTCGACCGAACCACTATAAAAATACTGTGTGTCATTTACCTTTGCTGCGTCTTTGTCTATTTGCCTATGAAAATCAGTGTGAATATTGCAGGTACCCGAAGTCCAGCGTTGACAGTTCCTATCGTAAACTAATCAGAAGAACCCAAAAGCCTTGGTAAACGCTCTAGCTGCTTGTCCGACTGGTTTTTATCCTCGGAGCTTGGATTAAAATGTAAACCTGAGACGAGTGTGGGAGCAAATAAACCGCTGGGTTCGAACTCTAACTCTCCAGAGAGAGAGAGAGTATAAAAGCGTCTCCGATTGAGCGCTGAGAAAGAGCTCCTTTCCCGCTGAAGGATCGGGGAGCGAATGAATCGCTGAGCTCGAACTCTAACTCTCCAGAGAGAGAGAGAGTATAAAAGCGTCTCCAATTGAGCGCTGAGAAAGAGCTCCTTACCCGCTGAAGGATCGGGGAGCGAATGAATCGCTGAGCTCGAACTCTAACTCTCCAGAGAGAGAGAGAGAGTATAAATGCGTCTCCGATTGAGCGCTGAGAAAGAGCTCCTTCCCCGCTGAAGAATCGGGGGGCGAACGAATCGCCAAGCATAAAACTCTAACAAGTGATTAGGGGGCATCGCGCTCTCCTATGCGAACACTAAACTTTGATATAACAAGTGTAACATAGCATGAACATTCTTCTTCCTGTTGATTCACTGATTTATAATTACTAATAGCTGGCTAACGACTAAATGTGGAAAGTTTCTATGAATACAGGTACACAATGATGTCAGAAGAAACAAACCCTTGTTTATGTACCGCAAATCAGCAAAGTGAAAACAAGTTAGAAACAAAAGTGAGGGCCAGTCTCACAATTACACTTCCTGGCCAGTGGGAAGCTTAAAAGACAAAGTATCATTAAACATCCTATTTATGCTTTGATATCTTCTCTCGCTTCTGCCTCTCCAGCCTCTCCTTGTCGGCTTCGGATGGGTCCCCCTTTCTTCTTTTTCGCTTGTCCACGAGGGGAGCGTCTGGCTCCTCTGAGGCTTCCTCTCCCTCATCTTTCCTCTCGCTCCTGCCGGAGAGGGAAGCAGGGAAATCATCAGGGTTTGCAAAGTGGAGTTGCCGGCTGATGGACTTGGATTGGATTTTCATAATCATCCCAGTTTTGGGATCGAACTCTGCGAGAGGGACCACATCCAAAGCTTCATCCCCCGCCTTCTTCAGAGCCAACTCTTTCTCTTGCCTGGCTTTTCGGCTGGCCAGGGGTTCCTCATCATCATCATCGTCGTTGGCCTTCTTGGTGCCGGTGATATCCTCTTCATCGTCCACATGCCGACCATCCAAGTCTTTTAAAGCCTCGATAGTCTCGGCATCTTTGGGTACGTCGGCGCTAGGCACCGAGATGCTTCCTTCAGCTGTTGCGGCCTCGATTCGCTCTGAAACATCGGTTTCGGCACCCGGCAGGACGATCCCCTCCTCCACCTCTCTCTCTTTTTCAACACCCTTGTCGGCGGGCTCGCCACCTGCATTATGAAAGACACACATTACTAATTCAATGGGTTGCCCTGTTAGACGACGACAATTCGCAATCGCTTTGGCAAATTGTTGGGAATAGAGAAAGGTACCTTCCGCAGATACTCCCTCTTGGATAGATCCGGATGCTCCAGCTGCAACGGGAGTTAAGCCTAAAGGGATCAACGGATCGTCAGGATGATACTCCTCGACTTCGGAAGTTTTGGGCTTGGCGGCGGGGCTGGAACCTTCGTCAATTTTGCTTTTGCCTTTAGCCATGGTCCTCTCTTTCTCCATCTCCGCCAAGATTAAGCGACGGCCCTCTGCCAGATCCTCAGGCTCGTTGTCCCTTAGGATGCTTTTCATCAATTCATCTTCATCGATCTCCTCGACCCCTAGCCTATGTTTCTCGCCTTCCACGATGGCATCCCACAAGTTGGCCAGAGTAACATGATAATCCGGGATCCATGAGATATTGCGAGTCTTGAGAACCTGACCGAGGAAGTCAAAGATCATCTCCTCAAATCCCTCGATTTCTTTCTCTCTTTCAAGGAGTTTATGGTTGGAGGCAGTGGCCATTTCAATGGCGCTATCAACGTTCTTTTCGGCAAGAGCTGCCCGTCTCTCCGCATCGGCCACCTGATCATTCAAAATCACTTTTTCCGCCTCTGCCAGAGCCAACTTTTCTTTTAAGCTTGCTCTTTCCGCTTCCCAAGCAGCCTTCTCCGTCAGAAAATGGTCTTTAGCCGTTGCCAGTTCGATGTTGGCCATTCTGAGGTCTTCAGCTTCCTTTTTTAAAGCCATTTTTTCCTGGCTATTGGAATCCAGTTCCGCGTGAAAGCGCTGTTTGGCATTTTCTAATTCAGTTTTATAGTTTGCGGCGTCTCTCTGTGCCAGGGCAAGTTGGGCCTGAGTGCCTTCCAGATCCTTCTCTAACTTTGTCCTGGCCCTTTCATTATTTTCGAGTTTTGCCTTAGACCTGTGAGCTTCTATCTCAAGTGTCCGGACGACCTCCGAAAGGTTAAGTGCGTGCTTTTTCATCGCCTCGTATTGCTTGGCCACGTGGCGGATATGCCCAATAACTTCTTTATCCCAGTTTTTAGGAACCGGCTCCAAGGCAGGGACAAAGACCATCCTATCGAAGAACATTCCTGGAAATTGTTCCCGTAGCTTTTCCAGCCTACCTTGGATTTCAGGACCGTGAACGTAGTCCCGTGAGCCGGGGGCAGCTAATTCTGGTTGGCTGATGGGGACTACGCTGCTTCTTGTTTGCTCAGTATCTTTGGATGAATCCCTGTCCCCGTCCTTGGATTCGTGGCGCCTTTTGGACGACCGATTGTGAGAAGGCGCACTCTTTGGAGGAGTCAACTCTTTTGGAAGTGTCTTCCCCCCGGTCGAAGATATTGGGAGACTCGAAGGCCTGGTAGAGGTTGATTTGGGTGGAGATCGAGGTTGCGAAGAGCTCGACTTGTGAGAGGGACCGCGAGGGCGCTCAGTACCCGAACGAAGACTGGGGGTGCCTTCGCGGAGAGAACGGAACGAATAAGATCTCCTGCGTGACATCGCTCCTGCAAAAGAGAAAAGAAGAACCTATTATCACATTGAATATTCACGGCATAGTAGTGCACGATCAGGCAGTGTGTGTGAGGTGTGCATCCCGTATAATTCCCCCTAACAGACCCGGGCCTGGAGACAGGCTCGTCTGACCCGTTTCACGTCCCCTTGCTAAGTCAGCCACCTCTTCGGAAGCAGAAAAGAAAGGCTCCTCGCCGAAGTCTTTTTCCGTGTATTCGATGTCGGGCAAAGGGATTTTATTCAGTTCGTCGAATAACTGTTCTTCTGTCAATTCGTCGTCGCCGACAGTTCTCATTGGAGCAGAGGAAGGGATTCCCTTCGGCGCGTCACCACGGGACTCGTCCCCCCTGTACACATTCAAGTCCTCGTCGTCTTGGATGATTATCGGGGAAGGGCTTTTGTGAAATTTGGTTGTCTCCACCGCTTGTGAAGTTCCCTCTCCTTCCGACGGGGGCACGTATTTATAAGGTTTACCGCCGGTTCCAAGTCCAAATTTCCTATCCAAGAGGCCATGCTTGTGAAGGTTGTCATCCGTAATGCATTTTTTAATCCTTAAAAAGTCGGATCTACTTCGCAGAAGAATGGATAACCGGTTGCTGTATAATGCACCCTCTGTTTTCGGGAAGACATGATCTGTTTAAGACAAAGGAAAAAAACGGAAGAATGTTATTACTTAGATTCCCCCAAGCAAGATATTCAACTAGGCGATAAAAATTTACTCGATTTGAGCCATCTCCGCGAGCATCCAGCCTGTCTTCTTATGTAAAACCAGTCGGACTTAGGATCCCCGATGTTGCTGTACCCGTCGTACAGAACTTTTCTGTTCGCCACTGATTCAAAAAAGGAAAAGTTGGGAGTTGCAGAAGATCGGTGCTTGAAGAGAAAGAAGAACACCAGGTCTCTGAATTTGAGTTCGGCGTGCAAGATTTCCGCATAAGCGACATATAGAGAATATAGAGACGCATAGGCGTTTGGATGAAGCTGCATCGGGGCAATGCCCAATCGTCTCAGAGTGTCAATGACAATTGGAGGGAACGGAGGAATAGCTCCTACTAGGCACATTGTCCGACTGATCGACATATACCCTTCCGGTGCTAAATGAGGTCTGTCTTCGCTTCCAGGTGTTAAGACATCGTCCCAAGGTATGCCATGTCTTAAGCAGATTCTCTTGAGTTTTATCTCGTCGAGCTTGGACGCTAAAGAGTCAGAGAATCTATCTATCCCGACCGCGCCTGGAATTTCGTCCGGAGCTCGCTCATCGGAATCAGAGTTGTTGCTGGATGGCGTGCTGTCTGTCGGATCCGATTCTGTGGCTTCATATTCGGACCCAGAATCTTCACCTTCGGGATTGATTGGAGGAATTTGAGGATTATGCTGTTCAGGAGTCTCAGATTCCGTTTCGGCTACAGATCTTGAGGAAGAGTGGTCGTTCGACATCGCTGCTAGGACGAGAAAATATGAATGATAAGATTAACACTACCCGTCCCCCGTGTGTGCGAGTGCTACTGTGTGTGCTAGTGTGTGCGCATTATTAAAAGCGATAATAAAACATGAAAGCAGTCGAGGTTATTAAAAGTCATTAGTCGTCATATGCAGTCAAATCATGAAGTCATTTAGTCCAGAGAGATCAACGTCAGGGCTCTATCCTAACTGTCCAGAGTTTTGTAGCGACAAGGCGCTGATTAAAGATTGAAATTTCTTCGCATCACCAGCCGTGGGGCGGATCGCATAGCAGAGGGATCGCCCCCCTCCGACTCGCGCGACAGGGGGATCGCCCCCCTTCGACTCGCGTGGCAGGGGGATCGCACCCCTTTGTCGATCGCGGAGCAGAGAGTTTGCCCCTCACCGAATCGCCGGGCGAAGGGAAGGCTCCCTCGCGAACTGTTGCGACTACCGCGATACGACCCTTAGTTGCCCTCTCGATCTGTCGTCTCGCCACTTGCTTCCGTCCTCGATCGTTGACCACGATCCGAATCAGCCTCCTTCCTCCTTCTCCATCCTTCTTCTTCCTCATCTCCTTCTCATCCTCAAGTTCCGAGCTCCACGTTCAATGGCCATGGCGATTTGGTGATTTCTTCGAAAAGTAGCGGATTTATATTGTATTTCTCTGGAATCAACCATAGAAATTCAGGAAAGTAGTACGAGGATGCTTCCTATAAGGTTACCTTTCTAAAAACTGAGAGAGTTCTTGGATTTTCGAAAGTTTTAAAGGGTTGGATTCGTTGTTCAACAGCTCGCGCGAGACGATTCGGCAGAGAGGAGAAAGAAGGAAAGTGAAGGGGGGAACGTCGGCTTATATAGGCAAAGAAGGTGACCGTTGGCCTCCCCTCCTTTGTCTTATTCGATCCACGAAGCGCCCCGATCTGAAGACGGAATCGCAATGAAGCCCACGGACCACTTCGAAATGATGGCCCACGAAACTCAGAGCCCGATACGACTCGAAGGAAGATGCGCCCTGTATCGTGCAAGACCCTAAGAACTCAGCACGCGACGAGCAGATGACCAAATCGGACCGTGTCAACCTATGGCGATCCGATTCACCCCTGTGTCAATTTGAACCAATGCGACTGTAAACTTGCATCCTTTCCGAAGAGAATCAATGAATCTCATCGAAGCATGTTTCATCATCTATAAAACATACTTCGAGGGGGCAAAATGTTGGCTTGCTTTTTCGACCAAGCCATCCAGGGTCAATCGTGAAAGGAAATCAGGAAACCAAGTCCTCCAGGAAAATGGAAGAATGGATCGCACGCCATCGTCTCGCCCCGCTCGGATCGCACGCCATCGTCTCGCCCCGCTCGGATCGCACTCTATCGACTCGCCCAGGGAACGAATCGCTCTCGTCTCGTCGACGAACGCCACCTCTAGGCGATCCGATCCCCTGCAACGAACCGAACCCACTGACCCATTCAACCATGAGCTGGTCTTCAACGATCCGAATCGCATGGATCTGGCGACACCTGTTCACAACGGCTAGTTTGACTGTTTCTCCAATGGTGGCGATGCGATCCGAAAATCTCGGGATTCGTGCCACGTGTCCGCGATCCGTCCGACGAAATCAGCTATAAATAGCCCAGAGCTTGGCATTTTTCGGGATCTTTTCGGCAATAGTGAATACTGAGTCCGCCATTGCTATCCAGCCACTGGAATATTGAGAGAAATCACTGTTGTACTAACTTTTAAAGCATAATCAATAAGATATAAAGTGGACGTAGGCTCGTTAACGCCGAACCACTATAAATTCTGAGTGTTCTTTTCTTTTTCTGTATTCCTCATTTAGAATTCTCTATAATTATAACAATTTGGGTGTTAGGTCCAAATTTCGATCTAACACATATCTTGCATAACATGTTGAACTTGCATATAAGCATTCTCATAACTTGCATAACATGTTAAACATGCATTTAAGCATACACATAACTTGCATAAGCATTCACATACTTGCATAAGCATTCACATACTTGCATAAGCATTCACATACTTGCATAAGCATGCATAACTTGCATATCATGTTAAACTTGCATTTAAGCATATACATATCTTGCATAAGCATTCATATACTTGCATAAGCATGCATAACTTGCAAATCATGTTAAACTTGCATTTAAGCATATACATAACTTGCATATAAACTTGCATAACCACCTACACATAACTTACATAACATCATACACATAACTTGCATGTGAACTTGCATAACTCACTTTGTTAAACATGCATAAATCCACTTATTAAATATGCATAAACCCACTTGTTAAACATGCATAAACCCACTTGTTAAACATGCATAAACCAACTTGTTAAGCATGCATAAACCAACTTATCAAACATGCATAAACCCACTTATTAATTATGCATAAACATAGGAAAACATAGAGTAGCATATCATTATAAATGATTCAAACTCACTAATCCGCATTTAAGACCATAAGTCTCATTACACCCAATCTACTTACTTTAACAATTGATGTTAAAGTGATAGAAACTCACCAAAACCAAGATTAGCAAACTTATGAAGTGGAATTAGTTGCTAAATATGAAGATGGTGATGATTAGAGATTGATTAGAGAGTGATTAGCTTGCAACTTCCTTCATAAATTAGTGGAGGCTCCTTCTAGGATTTAATTTGGCGGCATGAGGCCATCATTTCTATTTTTAGTATGGATTAGGGTAGGTTTAGGGTGTATTTATAGATTAGGTGAGTGTTTTAGGCCCTTAGATTAACCCTAGATTAGATTAGGTCCGTTAGATTTAGGAAATCTCTAGAACCCAGCCCTCCAAGCCAGCCTAAAACCCAACCTGGTGCACCCAGGTTCTCTGGACGCCGCGCCCATGTCGATAGGCAAGTCGACAGGCAAGTCGACCCCCCTGTCGACAGCCCTGTCGACATGGTTAGGGCGGGAAGCTTCCCGCCTACCCCCGCTGGCTCCATTTTGAAATCTGATTTTAAATCTTTAAATCTGTTTTTAGCTTTAATTTTTCTGCAAACTTCATTGGGCCTTAACTGGGCCATACGGACTCCGATTCTCGAAAACTCGGACTCTATTTCGCGTATTTTTCCGAGACGAACGCAATGACGCAGCCCGTTACCCCCAATTCCCACATCTGAGATTATTTATCCTGTAATTAGTGAATTTTAGTATTAACTAAAATTCGGGGTGTTACATTCTCCCCTTCTTAAAGGATTTCGTCCCCGAAATCTCTAAGCTAAGGAGAATGCATATCCTACCATCCAAACAACCATCTACTCAATCCATCAACCACGGGCATCCATTGTCCTTACACAGTTTCTAATGATGTATGAGCATATGCAAAAAGTGTGTGTATATGTTCCCTATCTAATGTATGAACATATGCAAACCATGATAGTGCCATGCATCCATTATGTATGCGAGAGAACCCTATCGACACATACAATATCTACATGAGTGCACAATCATTCACCAAAATGCATCATCCATATGATAACACAATCATTATACATCCATAAATATAGCTTCCTACACACAATTTTATGCACTATGCAATATGAAGTGACTGAGCCGATCTAGTGCCTAGAGTGTGTGTGTATATGCATCCACGAGCAACCACTAGCAAACACTTGCATCCACTTGCATCCATCAACCATAACATGTCTCAAACACATGTTTCAACCATAGGTTTACCCTATCTAAAGGTCAAACAGTACTAACGAGAGGATATACTAAAGATAAGATAAGTACTAGACAACGATAGAGGAGAAAGTAAAGACATACCCTCAAAAAGAAATGGGTACAATGAACGCATCTTCGCTTCCGTCTCCCAAGTAGCATTGCTTTCGTCATCTCCCCATTGCACTTTAACTAGCTGAACCTCTCGATTCCTCAATTTCCTAGTCTCTGACCCAAGGATGCGAGTAGGAGCTCGTCGAATAGTCGCATCACGCTCTACTTCCACTTCTTTAAGCAAGCTCGGCTCTACCACCTCTGCCGTCTCATGTAAGCACTTCCTCAAATGGGACACATGGAATACATCATGTACACCCCCAAGTCTGTCGGGCAATTCCACTCTATATGCCATCCGTCCAATTCTTTCCTTAATAGGAAATGGCCCAACGAACCTTGGTGCTAACTTCCCAACAAATCCAAAGCGAACCACATTTCGTAACGGAGACACTTTGACAAAGACCATGTCCCCAACTTCAAACTCAAGATCCGTCCTTCTCTTGTCCGCATAAGATTTTTGCCTATCCTGCGCTGCTTTCATCCTTCTTCGAATCAAGTCAATCTTCTCAGAAGTCTCCCTAATCATATCAGGCCCAAGCAAGATCTTATCCGTAGATTCCCACCAACATGTAGGTGATCGACAAGGCCTTCCATAGAGAGCTTCGAAAGGAGCCATACCAATACTGGACTGAAAGCTGTTATTATATGCGAACTCCACCAATGGAAGATGCTCTTCCCATGTACCTCCAAAATCTAAGATACAAAGCCTCAAAAGGTCTTCTAGAACACGATTCACCCTCTCAGTCTGGTCGTCCGTCTGAGGATGATATGCGGTGCTCAGACACAATTGAGTCCCCACTGCTTCTTGCAAACTTCTCCAGAACTCGCTAGTGAAGATAGGATCTCGATCACTCACTATGCTAGAGGGTACCCCATGTAATCGAACTATCTCTCGAAGATATACTGAAGCTAACCATGGAGCAGTCCTCTTGCTCTTTCACAGGTATGAAATGGGCGCTCTTAGTAAGTCTGTCTACTACCACCCAAATTCCCGTATTACCCTTTCTCGATCTGGGTAACCCGTCAATAAAATCCATCGAGACGCTATCCCACTTCCATTGCGGAACTTCCAATGGGTGAAGCAACCCACCTGGTTTCTTTTGCTCCGCCTTCACTTGTTGGCACACCAAGCATCGAGCGACATACTCGGCCACATCTTTCTTCATACCGGCCCAGAAGAAAACCCTCTTCATGTCTTGGTACATCTTGTCCCCACCGGGATGAATGGTCATCCTAGAACGGTGTGCATCATCAAGAATAACCTTCCTCAAACCTTCGTCTTGCGGTACACAAAGTCTACCGTCTCTACGCAAGCACCCCCTATCGTCTAGGGTGTACCTACTCAAATGGCTGGACGACTCCCCCCTTATGAGCCTCTCCACCAACTCAACCAACTGTGGGTCGTCCCTCTGTGCTTCTCCAATCCGCCCCAAAAGAGTAGGTCTAACCTCCAAGGAAGCTAGCAAACCGGGTACATAATCAACGGAAGGTCTGAAATCAAACATCGAGATAAATTCCAAGCTTCGTTGTTCCACGAACAATGGACTCAAGGACAACCTCTTTCTGCTCAAGGCGTTCGCCACCACGTTACCCTTGCCAGGGGTATACGCTATCTCGAAATCATAGGATGCTAAGAATTCCATCCACCTTTGCTGTCTCAGATTCAAATCCTTCTGAGAAAACAAGTACTTCAATGATTTGTGGTTAGTGAACAATTCGAATCTCTCACCAAGAAGATAATGGCGCCAAATCTTAAGCGCAAAAACAATAGCGGCCAACTCTAGATCGTGGGTAGGGTAATTCTTCTCATGTGCCCTCAACTGCCTTCCACCATAGGCTATTACCCTTCCCTCTTGCATTAAGACTGCGCCAAGTCCTGTCCCACAAGCATCGGTATAAACAACAAATGGCTTGCTCCCATCTGGCAACACTAAAACTGGAGCAGTGGTTAAAGCTCTCTTTAACCGTCGGAACGCATCATCACAATCTACGTCCCATGTGAAAACAAGGTTCTTCTTTGTTAAGCGGGTTAATGGGGCTGATATCTTCGCGAAGTCTTTAATAAACTTCCTATAATAACCCGCCAACCCCAAGAAACTTCTTACTTCGGTAGCATTCTTCGGAACCTTCCAATCCTGAATTGATACTACCTTCGCGGGATCCACAGCTATCCCTTCCTTGGAGACCACGTGCCCCAAGAACCGCACCTCCTTCCTCCAGAAGTGACATTTAGAGAATTTAGCCTTAAGGCTATGTGCTCGAAGAGTCTTCAATACCTCCCCAAGATGTAGGGCATGCTCTTCTTCACTCTTAGAAAATACTAAGATATCATCCACAAAGACCACCACGAATTTATTAAGGAACTTCCTGAACACCCTACTCATCAAATCAACAAAGTATGCAGGGGCGTTCGTCAACCCAAATGGCATCACCAGCCACTCATAGAAACCATCCGGAGTTCTAAAGGCAGTCTTGTCTATGCTATCCTCAGCCACCCTCAACTGATGAAACCCCGTGGCTAAGTCCAACTGAGAAAATACCGAAGCGCCAACCAACTGATCGAAAAGATCATCAATCCTCGGCAATGGGTGTCTATTCTTCTTTGTGAGCTTGTTGAGTTCTCTATAGTCTACACAAAGTCTGAGGGACCCATCCACCTTCGTAGCAAATACTACTGGAGCACCCCACTCCGATATACTCCGTCTTATGAACCCCTTCTCAAGCAACTCCCCTACTTGCTTATGGAGTTCCCTCCTCTCACGAGGAGCCATGTGGCGCACTGGTAAAGATACAGGTTTAGCATTATCCACTAGATATATTCGGAAGTCAATCTCCCGCTTCGGAGGTAAGCCCTTCACCTCCTCAAACACATCCGGATATTCCCGGACCACTCTAACAGATTGCATACTCTCGACCGAAGCGTCAAGCGACTCAAGATAACTTAGCATAACAGAATCCATGGGATTACAAGAAATCTCGAGAGTGTTACCCAAGCGGGTCATGAGCCTAACAACTCTCCTTTCGCAATCAAGAACGGCACCATTACTGGATAACCAGTCCATGCCCAAAATCAACCCATAGCCGTGAAGCCCAACACAAAAGCATCACATCTAAACTCAATGCTAAGTATCGAAATCTTCAAACCCAAACATATCATGGACAAATAAGTGGAGCCCCCAATTGGGTTTGAAACAACCAAGGGATCATCTACCAGACTGGTGTCTAAGTGCAATGACTCAACTAATGATGATGAGATAAACGAATGCGATGCGCCTGAATCAAACAATGTACGGACAGGATGATCAAATAGAAAAACCAGACTTTCAACGGAGATAGTTCTACCTCTTTCCTGAATTGGTGGAACCGCAAGATCCTGTACTTGTCCCCTAGCCTGACCCGGTGCCATAAGAGCTTGCACCTGTCCTCCTGAGGTAGATCCCGTCCTTTGCCCCTTCTTAGGACAATCTTTCACTAGATGCCCTGCTTCGCCACAGTGGAAGCAGCCAGTCTTCTTCTTCTTGCGACAATCCTTGCTTAGGTGGCCAGGTGTCCCACAATTGAAACACTTCTTCTTCTTGCCCTTGCCACCGTTGCCTTTCCCACCTTTGTTTTGTTGTTGTTGCTGAGGTCTCTTTTGATCTCCCTTCTTCTCGGGTGCCTTATTAGCATTGGGACCCTTCTCTTCTTCATGCATGAGTGCCATGTCAACTAGCTTCTCAAAGGTGGCCCCCATAGGGATATGAGTCATAGCCAACTCATGCATTGGTTCATTCAAGCCTTTCACGAACCTCAAAGCCTTCTTCTCCGGGGTATTCACCATATCTAGGCCAAACCTTGCCAATTGATTAAACTTGTTGACATATTCCTTCAACGAGAGATTTCCTTGCTTTAGAGTCAAGAATCTTTCCATATACAAGTTTTCCTCCGCCCTTGAGAGAAACTTTGCCACAAATCTTTGCCTAAAATCCGCCCAAGAGTCAACGGGGCGTTCTCCATTAGTGACCTCCCACCAGAGTGAGGCCTCTCCCTTCATTAACCAAGCAGCTAACTTGACTTTCTTTCCTTCTTCCATCTCAAAGATATCTATCAATTCTTCCACCTCTTTAAGCCAGTCTCTAGCCTCCACAAAAGTTTCAGATCCTTGAAAAGGTTTCCCTCCCATAGCTTTAAATTCCTTGCAAGTCTTAGCAAAAGTATCCGTGCGAGGAGGAGGGGGAGGAGGAAGATCGGGTGCTACGGTTGGTGGAGGAACATTTGCTAGACCCGCAGTGGTGGCCCTAGCCTCCATCAATCTCCTATACCATACTGGTACCGTCACACCCTCCGGAAAGTTAAGATCCTCAGCCATGCTGAAACGAAAAAGGAAAGGTTCAAAACGGAGAATTTGAAGGATATAGATATGGCTATTGGGGATTATGCCTTTCTTTCAAAAACTTTTTCTCTTTAAAGACATGTTTTTGAAAATATCTCTTCCAAAAATGTTTTTAGAAAAAAAATAGTTTTCTAAAAATTTTATCTGTTCCGGTAACCTTTGCTCTGATACCACGTGTAACACCCCACGCCCGCTATGGTCACTCTCTAAGGGAATGCCATAACATCGGTGGAATATTTTAGTGAATATAGAACAGAAAAATTACAACAAGACAGATATAAATAGTACTTGAAATTTAAAAACATCATCTCATAACAGCGAAAATAAACATGTCTGGTTACATCATAAAACCACAATAGAAGTCAAGTACAATATCCATCTAAATAAGAAGTACATAATCCCACTCTCTCATACAATAGCCAAGACAAAAGAAAAGATAACTGGGTAACTGGAGCTTTACATCTATCCAAGCTCCTAAAGACTGGAACAACAATCCGATCAAGCTCCACTACTGCTAGGATCCACCGTAGGACCTGAGGGTTGGGAAAAAGATAAAAACAACGGGGTCAGACATAAGTCTGAGCGAGTCCTATAACTTTAACAATACAATCATTAAAGTAACCAGAGAAGACATAAACTTGACCTACGGTAATGTCTGGGGATGAATGGCTACACTAAGCAGCTTGGTATACTTAGGATAAACTAAGATAACTGTAAAGACGCATCTACCCACCCAAGGATAATTACTACACTGCACCACGCCAGTCATTCCTACTCAAAGATTGATCCCACCCAAGGACTTAAAAGAAAGATATAACTAGTAGTTTCATGTACCCCTAGCTGACCACATAGGTGCCGTCTGCCCCTATCTCCACTAGGTGTACCCCACT
Source organism: Allium sativum (assembly GCA_030737875.1). Lineage (NCBI taxonomy): Eukaryota > Viridiplantae > Streptophyta > Magnoliopsida > Asparagales > Amaryllidaceae > Allium > Allium sativum. The sequence goes on along the minus strand of JASFAX010000029.1, from coordinate 9,422,642 downwards.
ACTCCCCAAGCGATCGGCTCCCTACCGTAGATACCCGTGCTGGTCCCACAGTGGGGTGTATCACTCCCCTAAAGTGGCCACCTGATAATATCAACGGTGCACGGCTTTATATCTACACGATGCAACAACGGCTTATCTACCAGCCCGGGCCCACACACGCATATGAAACCCGTTGGACTTGCGTTGCCACCGCTAACCCGTTTTGGCCTCTTATAATCAAGCCCAATATGCGTGTCCCGTCACTCGACGTGGGTCGAGCCCACAAAGATACATTTGGGATATTGGTTGAAATGGGCCCCCACAAGCTACCCACCTAAGCTTGTCACTTATCTAGTGAATCCCACTTAACCCTTTAATCATGTTTAATTACATGTTTCACTTGGTTAAGTATTCTAATCGTATTTTCTATTGCCACCCAAGGCAACCCACTAGATTCCACATGCCACCCAAGGCAACCACTAAATTTCCACATGCCACCCAAGGCACCCACTTAACCCCTCATGTCCCACTACATGCTAATATGGTTAAGTGTTTCTTAATTAATTAAGACCGTGATCTCCCACAAAGACCTCCCACATTAGACTGGCTGTTATGACCGCTTGGTTAAGCCGGTAGAGTCCGGGCAGTCTTACGTCATAACAGAGTCTAACCTCGTGTCTTTACTTTAATCACGTATTTAATTTATGGCTAAGACCTCTCACATTGGGCTGACATTTGTAGCAACTGGTTAAGCCGGTCGGGTCCGGGCAGTTTTACACTACAAATGAGTCCAACCTCGTGTCTTAGTCGATTAATTACACCTAATTAATCACCCCCATATTAATTATCCCTAATTAATATCAAGTTTTTCATAACATGGGTAGACCTAACTCAATAGGTAAATTCCCATGGGGTAGACCTAACTCAATAGGTAAATTCCCACTTATGTTAATTTATTTTTTTATGGTATGCTTAATCATACCCAATCATACTTTTATTAACATATTTACCAACCCCATCGTTCCCCACGTAAATCGTTCTCATTTCATGACATAATAAAGGGGAAGATCCAACACAAATATCATGGGTTTAGCATATAACTTTGTCATGGGTTAAGAGGATGTCAACTTGCATATATGAGCATATATTAACCCAACTACATTTAACCCAAACTTGCATATTATCATACACATATCTTGCATAACATGTTGAACTTGCATATAAGCATTCTCATAACTTGCATAACATGTTAAACATGCATTTAAGCATACACATAACTTGCATAAGCATTCACATACTTGCATAAGCATTCACATACTTGCATAAGCATGCATAACTTGCATATCATGTTAAACTTGCATTTAAGCATATACATATCTTGCATAAGCATTCATATACTTGCATAAGCATGCATAACTTGCAAATCATGTTAAACTTGCATTTAAGCATATACATAACTTGCATATAAACTTGCATAACCACCTACACATAACTTACATAACATCATACACATAACTTGCATGTGAACTTGCATAACTCACTTTGTTAAACATGCATAAATCCACTTATTAAATATGCATAAACCCACTTGTTAAACATGCATAAACCCACTTGTTAAACATGCATAAACCAACTTGTTAAGCATGCATAAACCAACTTATCAAACATGCATAAACCCACTTATTAATTATGCATAAACATAGGAAAACATAGAGTAGCATATCATTATAAATGATTCAAACTCACTAATCCGCATTTAAGACCATAAGTCTCATTACACCCAATCTACTTACTTTAACAATTGATGTTAAAGTGATAGAAACTCACCAAAACCAAGATTAGCAAACTTATGAAGTGGAATTAGTTGCTAAATATGAAGATGGTGATGATTAGAGATTGATTAGAGAGTGATTAGCTTGCAACTTCCTTCATAAATTAGTGGAGGCTCCTTCTAGGATTTAATTTGGCGGCATGAGGCCATCATTTCTATTTTTAGTATGGATTAGGGTAGGTTTAGGGTGTATTTATAGATTAGGTGAGTGTTTTAGGCCCTTAGATTAACCCTAGATTAGATTAGGTCCGTTAGATTTAGGAAATCTCTAGAACCCAGCCCTCTAAGCCAGCTTAAAACCCAACCTGGTGCACCCAGGTTCTCTGGACGCCGCGCCCATGTCGACAGGCAAGTCGACAGGCAAGTCGACCCCCCTGTCGACGGGCCTGTCGACAGCCCTGTCGACACGGTTAGGGCGGGAAGCTTCCCACCTACCCCCGCTGGCTCCATTTTGAAATCTGATTTTAAATCTTTAAATCTGTTTTTAGCTTTAATTTTTCTGCAAACTTCATTGGGCCTTAACTGGGCCATACAGACTCCGATTCTCGAAAACTCAGACTCTATTTCGCGTATTTTTCCGAGACGAATGCAATGACGCAGCCCGTTACCCCCAATTCCCACATCTGAGATTATTTATCCTGTAATTAGTGAATTTTAGTATTAACTAAAATTCGGGGTGTTACAAAGCCCATGACCAAGCCCATGACTTTGCCATAACAAAGCATATAACCGGACACATAACCAAGCACATGATCGAGCACATGACCAAGTGCATGGTTGAGCATATAACAAATCACATGGTGGTATAAGTTATGGTATAGTTAGTAGTTTTCTAGTATCAGTTTTGCATTCATGGTGGTATCAGTTTGGGATTATTATATTTAACATCAGTAGGGTATCCGTTTTGAACCAAATCTGGTATCAGTTTTTCATCTTTTATCATGTTTTGTTCAAATTATATTATTTAGGTATCAGTTTTGTGTTAATGTTGGTATCAGTTTTTTTTTTTTTAAATATGTATGTCAGTTTGGAAAAAAATGAGATATCGGTTTCATAGATACAACCATAAAACAGTTCACAACACATGATTCAATGCATTTTGACAGCATAAAACTCATTAGTAACATGGCAGCAATTTCAAACTAAAATCATATCATCATATAAAAAAAATACCCATAAGAAATGTTGAACATTTGCAACATTTGACATCCATTACAATAGCTAAAAACAAGTAGTTTTGAAACAAATATCATCATATGTACATTTCTAACAACCAACCAATTTCAACTACCAACTATAATCATTTTTCCTCCTAATAAAGATTAGACATAAAGTTTGCTAAATCCCAACAATAACCACTGTTTGCCAAAATTTCATACACTAGCTGCGCTCTACATTTCAGTATGTTCTTCGGGTCAACCTTTAGAGGAATTTCTTTTCTGTTCATTGATATTATGAAAATCATAACATATATTGCACAATCAGGCCTGTACAAAGGAAATCATGTCGTTAGTTGTATAAATACTCATTCATTCTGGGTATTAAAATTAATATATGGTAAAGAATTACGTGTCACAGCCTTGTTGTGCGCACTTTTCTTGAACCATTTCAGATGTGCTGAGCTGCTTATTTGTAACATTATGTTTTTGCCATAACCGCGGCAGTTATTCCTCAACTACAGCTCTCTGTAAAATATATAGCAAGTTACATGTTAGTGACATAACTGCAGCAGTAGTTTCAAACATATACAAGTAGTGACTTCGTACCAATGTTAGTGCAGCTTTCAAACTTGCATTAGTGTTCGTGGTTGATCTTCTAGGCCGATTGGAGTCGAAATGTGCCCACTGCATATTTGCATATGTTAAAGTCACTAGCGTCCAGTGACTTTCACAATGCAATGGAAAGTAAATAACCTCCGTGAACTCGTCTTTCACAGCCTTTTCTAAAATGGGAAGAGCTATTGCCTTTATAAGTGATTCGATTTTGTCAGCCAGTGCTTTCTATTCATAAAAAATATTGTTTGTTATTTACTAATTTAAGAAATAATATTGCACAAAAGTGACTTGAAATTTTACTTACTGTTCCCATCGTTGGCATTGCGTAATTGTTTACCGTTAAAGCACAGTATCTTATAAACCAGTCGATAATCTGTAATACACATACATATGTATATAAGAAGTCATATGATATTGCGAAATAAATATGATACTATCAGGCTATGAAAACTGATATCAAGATACTGGTAAAATAATTTTTAAATAGAAATAAAAACAAACTGATACTATCAGCCTATGAAATCTGATATCACAATACTGGAAAAATAATTTTTAACGGGTAATCAAAAAAACTGATACTACCAGTCTATGAAATCTGATATGTTAAAACCGATACAGGTTTAGTCCTTGTTAAAACTGATACAGATTTATGTCTGTGAGCGTACACATAAATGTGCATCATTTCAACATAAACACGTGCACAATCAAACATGCACACAATGCACGTACAAGAAGATCAGTATCAAAAACAGAGATGCTCACTAGCTAAAATTTACTAAAAATAATTTTTAACTAGAATTAAAAAAAAACTGATACTACCGGCTATTAAAACAGATACCAAGAAACTGCAAAAATAAAATTTACTATAACTCAAAAAAAATGATACTAGCATGCATTGAAAACAGATACTAACAAGCATATATATGGTACCTGTCCATCCGTGAAGCTCCCTTCCAGAACATTAACAAGCATACGTTTCGTTATGACACAACCACCTAAAATTGTGTCATCATTTATCATAACATCCATGTTATGTAGAAATGAAAATTATAGTTAAGTTTTGAACAAATCTCTAGTAATATCGATAGAAAAAATGTGTACTTACAAATTTCTTGCTTTTACAACAGAGAATTTTCTTTAACCAAGGCTTGTTGTCTTTTATTCAGATATTTAACACTGTTGCAATGTGACAAATTTAATTCTGCCCATGATGCTTCCAAAATAGCTAGTGGCTTTTCAATTCTAATTGATTCTTACTCTACATTTTTCTCCGTTTTCTCACTTTGTTTTTCTTCATGCTGCTGCTCTTGCTTTTTTTCTTTTTCCGATTCTTCTGTAGGCTGATCTTCCCTATTTTTTCCTGCTTCAATACTTGTTTTTTTTCCTTTTTTTTTTTTTGAAATTGTAGGATAGTCAAATGAATCTCTTCTTATTGTCTTCTTCCTTTCTCTCTTTTTTATTCTGTCTACATATGAAAGCGGTTCGTCTTCTGATGGAATTTTTTTCCCTTCTTGCTCGGCTGATTTTCTTTCTTCTTGTATTTCCTTAATAATTTGTGTGATACCAAAGTCGAAGTTGGGCGGACTGACTTCAACCGATACATTTTTTCTGATTTCTGAGCTTTGTTCAGCTGGAATTGTTTTTTCTGCAGTTTCAAAATTTTCATTTTGTTCACATTTCTCTTTCTCGACTTGAATATTGCATTGATTTTCATTCTCAACATTCTCATTGTCGTTTTTTCCTTCTTCTTCGTCATTATGTTGAGAATGTGAATCACTTTTAGTCTCTTCCGAATCAGATTCCGGAAGTTCCGTTTGTTCAAAATCTATATTTCTTCCTTGCAACTGTTGTTCCAAACTAACAACTTTTTTTTCTGCTTCTCTTCTCAAAAATCTTTCATTTGTCAAATCTTTTTTCAGTTTCTTGTTTTCAGCTTTAATTTTGTCAATATGAATTTTCAACACTCTCATAGTCACATCATCCTCAAAAGAATCCATTTGTGTTTGCTGTTCTCGACATTTTCTTTTTTTTGTTGCTGGGCGTTCTTTTGCTCCCTTTGATTTAGAAGAAATTTCATCTGTTGTTTCCAATTTTTTCAATTCATGTGGATGTATGTTTGAAATTTCATGAACCTAAAAAATTAAATTTGTTTTGATAATATCAGTTTTGATAATAAGAATGTTAAAGTTCTAATACCACTCGACACTTCAGAATGAAACCGAGACTGTGAAAAATTAAATTTCAGTTAACAAAAAGAAAAACAGATACTACCATCCTAATAAAACTGATACAATGCTACTGGAAAAATAAATATACTGGAAAAATTGATACCACCAAGCTAGTAAAATTGATACCACCAGGCTAGTAATATTGATACCACCAGGCTAGTAAAATTGATACCACCAGGCTAGCACTCAAAAAAACTGATACCACCAGGCTAATAAAATTGATATCAATATACTGGGAAAAATAATTTTTAAGTAGAACTAAAAAAAACTGATACTACCAGTCTCCTATAACTGATACCAAGAAAATGCAAAATTAAATTTTAACTAAAACTCAAAAAAACTGATACTACCAGCCTAGAAAAACTGATATTACATAAAGACTTGACAATTTATTTAAACAAGAAATCATAAGAAATGATACTACCATAATCCTAAAACTGATACAACTGAAATTAAAAAACATATACCTCTCCTTCATTGATGTCATTCAGGAACTTTTGGGTAACATATTCCTTCAAGGCTCGTAGATCCCATCTAGCAAATCTTAGGTATATCTCGCTAGCTGAGCATCGTGGCTTTATTATCTTCATTTTTTCACATATGCAATACTTCGTAAAAAAACAAAAAAAAAATTTAATAAAAGTTGTGCTAAATTCATAAATGTTAGAAAAAATCAAATAAAAAACAAATAAATTACCAGTGGAAGCATTGCACATCCAGACATATTCCTTGGATTATGAATGAAATTTTTAACAAATTTATGGAAATTCTTTTCAATGGTCAACGGCCAAGAAACTGTTTTCATTTTTTTCCAAATCACACAAGTACTGCAGGAGTCCCCATCTCAATTTCTGTTGATTATTGGGGAAGAAAAAAGTAACTACAATGTCCATGATAAGAAGAGTAGGCAAGTCTTCCATCTTGTACTCATCCTCTTTATCTATTACTTTCTTTATTCTAGCTTCAATCAAAGGTCTTGTGATATATGCCGATGATCCAAAATTCTGTAAAGCATAATTTTTACAAGCTAATGGAATTGTTTTGCTAGTCATCATTTTGGGAGACTCTATATTATTTCCAAGCATCGGCAACCCAAAAAGTAAGCTAATATCTTTGGCCATTACTGTCATTTTTTCTTTGCCAAAGATAAAAGCTCCTTCTTCCACTGAATAACACTTGTAAATCGCATCCAAATTTTCCGTATATTTCTTACATTCCTTCAAATTTATTTTTCCTTCATAGAAAACATTGAAAAGGTTGAAGAATGGTGATCTTTTCAGTAGTTCTAGTTGTTTTTTGCTTAATATTTTTTTCTCCTTCACAAGCTTTATGATTTTTTAAGAAGGTTGCAGCCCACATCTATACGCAGATTCAGTTTTTTCTTTTGCGGTTGTTCTATCTTTTGTTTCTCGTGGCCGAGGATTAGCAAAATCATCGTCCTAATGTAAAATAGAAATATTATGAAAACTGATAAATTACTATTTAGATAACAAAATGACACCATATTCATGTAAATAGAAATTCAGTAATAATATTGATACCATTTTGGATTCAGAACTGATAACAAAATGCATTCAAAAATTGTACCATTAATCTCAATATCAAAACTGATACCAGTTAACTGGAAGAACTGATACCACATTCACATAAACAAAATTTTATTAGCATAACTGATACCAGTTAACTGGAAAAACTGATACCACATTCACATAAACAAAATTTTATTAGCATTACTGATACTAGTGTGCTCCAATAATAGATACCAGTTTCATGCAAACAAAATTTTATTATTAACACTGATACTAGTGTGCTTTTAAGACTGGTACCATGATAAAGTATATTACAACATTTAAGATATAAATCATACGGACACAATATTCAAAGCTTAGTTTTATACAAATTACAACACAGTTTCAGTTTTTAACATTCGTAACTACCAGCTTTCATACAATATTTCATAATGAATTACATACTATTAAAAAATTTAATATAATATTTCAAAATAAAAGCTCACTGGCATCAGTTTTATACTACAAAATAAAAGCTCACTGGCTAAGTGTTATCATTTATGATACTACAATTCTGATTTTTTTTAATTGTAGTATCAGTTTTCCAAATTATGTAGTATCAGTTTGATATTGAAGGTAATATACCAATTTTCAAAGCATTCTGGTATCAGATTTTTAAAAACAATGTGGTATCATTTTTAAAAACAAATCTAACTATAAGTTTTTATGGTATATTATTACCGAATTTTCTTCTCCACTTTTAGCCTCTTCAACCTTCTTTCTAGTACTCCTCTGATCTTTCTTAGTATTTTTTCCATCGTTCCTTTTTTTGCTCCTTCTTTCTCTCTTTTGAAGTATTTCTTCTTTCATCTGTTGTAGGGTTTCATCATCTTGAGGTTCTTGTGCAGTAGAAACTTCTAATGTTTCTCTAGGCTTTCCAGACGTGTTTTGTTGACCTTCCACTTCCTGATTCCCCTGTCCTTCTTGCTCGACTATTATTTTTTCGATTTCTAGGGTTTCGGCTTCCGCCTTCTGTTGATCACAACGTATTTCGGTTTGATTTTCTTCAGATTCAACTTGTGTCGATTTTGTTTGTGCTTCTTCAACAATCAGATTCTCAGGGTTTTCGGCAGACATTTTTTTTTTACTTTTTCGAGAATACGAATGATCAATTTTTCTAAAATAAAACGGATTGAAAATGAAATACGAGAGGGTTTTCTAAGTGAACAGACGGAAGTGTTTTTTGGCTGAATGATTAAATGGGCCAGGCTTTTGTCCTTCAAATTAATTATTTAATGGCCTGTCCTTTTGGATAAAAAATTTAAACTTTTTGTCCTTCTCAATTTTTTTCCCTTACTAATATGTGTGACAGATTTTATTCACCGATGTACGGGTATATATTAGGTCAGAGAGCTTTTAGTACATGAGTTTTATTGTTATTAAATCATGTTGAAGAGAAAGGATATATTTATTATTAGTAGATATAGGGAGCGACTATAAAGACACAAAATTAAACACAAATTTTTATATATAAAATCTAGATTATAGGATTTGTTTGTCTTTATGTGTGGGGTGGAATTCTTTAATGGTTCAAATTTTGTATATTTAATTTTGTGCCAACATTTTGTGTTTATTAGACTTTTCCTATATTAAATTAGGTAGAGAAAGAGAAAAGATATTTATTACTTATACTTATATTAAATTAGGTTAAAGAGAGAAGATTGAGAAAACAAATAACATGAGAATGACACGTATATAGGTTAAATGTGAGAGCGACACATGTATTAATTATACTTTGTTTTAGTGTAATGTTATATTTGCAGAATTCACCAAGTAGTATGTAGATTTGCAATGTACACTTCAACAGAGTTGCAGCCCACCAACATTAAAAAAAAATCCTTCCATTTCTTCTCCCATCCTATAAACAACCCCCCCTTTTTCATTTCTTTTGATCCCTACCAAATCCAACTCTCATGTTCATTCTCAATTGTTTTCCGGTCGATTCCATATAATTTTCAAGTAATTTTCTTCGTTATTATATTTTAAACTATATATATATATTTTCCAAAGTTTTCGTTTATTCTTTTTTTTAGTCAAATGACACACTCATTTGTCTATGGTTCATGATTTACGTCCACGCCCATCGTTACATGAGCAGTGGAAAAAACAGAGGCTTTCATAGAAATATGTCTGAATCATTTACAACTCAAAGGCACGAGGAGATTTTTGACTGTAATTCAGAGGACTTTAATCAGCGATTCGATGATGATTTGACGCAGACCCAAATTTAGAACAAATGGGATAATTTAAAGAGGGTCTGGACAGCTTGGAACGAACTGCTTCAAATTCCAGGTGGTGTATGGGATACTATTCACGACCGCCTTGAGGACTCAAATGAATGGTGGAGCGGTCATGCCCGATTATACCAGAAATTCAAAAGAATCCACCTCCAAAGTTTCAAGAGCAAGATGAGTTTTTTATAGGCTGCATATGTGTAACAACCCGCCCGGAATGAACCAAAATTTCGGCCTAGAAAAGGCCAACGAAACTTAGAACCATTCTAAATGGGTCGTTGGTTCCTATAAGGAATTACATTTGCATAGATTATAATATATATATATATATATATATATGCACTTCGAATGAAAATCTCACACAGCGGAAAGAGAAAATATAATACTGAAATAAGATATACCACTTTATTAAAAATCACAGAATTCCACACAGCGGTTAGGATTACATTTGTTTCATAGGTACATCAACGGATTCATTCTCAAAAGCTTCCATAAAAAGTACATTAATAATAGTTAATAAAAGCATGACATGTTCGTCTTCAGCCTTCATCCTTATTTCGTCTATGGATACTACCGCATCTACTGACCTGTTGGATATGTTAAGGAGGGGGGTTAGAAAATAAAATTCTGTGTGATTGGAATATGGTGTTTACTTAAAGTTCATACCCTAGTCTTTAGCAGGTTACATATGTCAAGGTATGCCTACGCAGCACACAACATTCACACAAACACCAAGTGTCTAACCAATGAGGTGGATATCCAAGTCAATCGCTCATTAGTGTTTTTAGGGTAAAGACCCAACGATGTGGGCATTCTCGGTCACTTATGGACCTATTAAAGGTGGATTTTTATGATCTCTTATAACCTGAGTTGAACCCTAGCCCCTTAAGACCCCGTCTGAATACGTCAACGTTCTTAAGTCTATACTCTCAATTGTAATATGAGAAGTAGTATTGCGAACGTTACTACTTAACTGATATTACAGTAAAACACCAATGTCGGTTAAGACATCCCTTAGACGGTTGGTGAGCATGCAATGTTCACATATCTTTTATATACCAATCATGTCCCTAGTTGAGCCCTTAAAAGCTTCTAGAGGAAATGGACATCCCCGTGAACTACCCTACTCCGTTACCGCTTATGCCTAACCACTTTTAGACAAGGAAGACCCAATGACTTACTTCGAATCTAATAAGGGTGGGACCCATGACTTTGGTTCCTCTCCAAGGAATAAACATTAGGAAAGATCCTAGTCCTAACCGCTTAAGACCCAAATTAGATAGGAAGAGAGTCAGCCACTTAAGACCTTCTCAAGGCGTACTAAACCTGTCTATTTTCACACACAATAGACATATATATGTATATACGTACATACACACGCTAGACCTCTCAGATGAAACTGTATACCTGTAGATGCTGGATATGTCGGCCGGTTCCGGGCAGACTTCTACTACAAGTAGGTTTAACCACGTGTCATAGTATACTAAGTTTGAATGACACTCAGACCTCTCACATTAGTTGGACATACTTATGGTTGTTGAATTTGCCGGTAGGTTCTGGATAGGCTTACACCACAAACGGCAATTAATCTCGTGTCTGTGTGTCACTATTAATATATGTAAAGTCATTTTATGCATACACAAGTAATCAACATATATATATGTGGGGACATTTCAAATTCGAATTCTATCCTAATCGCATTTATTACGTTGATTACACTATATTAATATAATAATTATAACGCATAAATAACGCTTAATGTTCGTATGAACGAGAGAACATTATGACGAGGCAAAAATTATCAACTTGTCTAAATTAAGGTATACAAGTTAATTTTTCATATTTTTACCACTACAATTTAGGCATGATGGCATAATAACACAATAACAGATAGCAGTGAACGGAAAATACATATAATAACAATTTTCAACTTGCATCCTAGGCTTATTGGAATGATTTTAATAATGGATCAAGAATAGAGGATAACATACACATATAATATAAACTTGTATTTTTATATGTTTCACTTTATCTAATTCATCCCTTCTTGGTGTTATGCATACAAAAATGTTTACATTTGATATATTTAAAGTATGAATACGTTTGGATTCAAAATAGAATCCAAACCTAATCAAATCTTTGAATAACTAAATTTAAATCCTTTTAGGCCACAATCAAATGTTTACATAAGGGTGGATTACACAAAGTAGAAACAATAAGAACACCTCTTTCATCCTCAATCCAATATTAAGATCAAAAATCCACGAACCCAAATAACATGATAATTCTTACGCAAATATAAAAATAGAAGATTTGGGGGATTTTGTATTCATGTTATCGATGTCCAAATCCTCTTAGGCATAGCTATCAACATGTTAATCTATTAAAAAAATAGAATATGCCTAAAAATATAATATTCCACTCACATATCTAAGGAAGAACGAATATGATTCTTGTTGTAGATTCAGATATGTGTTTAATTTTCGTGATAAACATGCTCCAATCCTCCTATTATATATGTAAGAAACATCTTTTAGAATCTTATATATATAACTAAATTACATAGTTCATACTAAAACCTATATGAATTTAGATAAGAGAGAAGATAAGAATAAAAGTTAGAGGAATTGAAGAGAAATTCCTAACCTTTTCTAGAATTTAGCAATGGCAGAAGGATGGCATGGAGGTAGAGATAAGAGAGTGGTTAGGGTTTTGTTGTGAGGTTTGAGGGCCTATATATAGTCGCTTGTGTAAGCGTGGGCCGTTAGACTATTTAGATGTAATTCTGGCTATCTATTTATATATATTTCCCTGGAGAAAGCCTAACCAAACATAGATTCGTTGGGGCTGAGGTGTCAAATTATGTATAACGTTTATCTATTTGACTTATCTCTTATCTTATTTACAATATTCTTTGTCCCCTCCTTCTTATCTTCTATTTGAGGTGTTAAATTACATGTAACGTTTATTTATTTTCTGAATCTCTTTCCTTACATAAAATATTCTCTATTCCTTTAATCATATTCTTTGTTTGAATTTCAAATTCTCCATCTTTTATTTAAATATATTTTGGACATATATATTATTCATCTAATTATATATATTTTTTGCGTTTTACTATCCAAATTCATTTGCTCGTAACTTCTTCATACATTGACCGTTTTCAGCATATTATATATGAAAACGATTAAGAGTTTAGCCATGAATCCAAAAAAAAAAAGATTTTCGTAGCCAAATTCGTAATGCTGAAAATTTTCACTTTTCAACTCGTTTATATTTATTTGTTTATTTTTATTAATTATTAATACTTATATCTTTTACGGGGTGTTACATTCTCCCCGATTAAAATAGATTTCGTCCTGAAATTTGTTCGAAGGAGCGAAAAACACAACTCGCTCGAAACATCCATGTTATTTTTAATTCATCCATAAGCATTCATGACTTGTAGTGATTATGAACTATAGACCCACTAAAGTAAGCTCTATTCTAGCGTGTAGGTGTAATAGATGATGCAATATGTATGCAAACTTCCTAATTATGCATATATTTCCATATAGGTGCATTGTGCAATGGTGTTGCATCCAGGGACGGAGCCAGGATTATTCTCCGGCCTGGGCTAAACAAAAGAGGATAAACAAAAGAGAAGAAAAACAATAATTGCTAAATAATATCAAAATTTGCAAGTACTAGTTTGTGCATTGATCAGAGGAGCAGCAGCCTTATAAACGGAAACCATATGGTGTTGCATTGTTTGAACTTATCGGAGTGAAGAAGAAAAGATGAAAAAAAATTAGCATAAAAAAATAAATAACATAATCAACTTAATATTTCAATACCAACGACGTTGAGAAAAACAATCTGAAATTTCAAAAATGATGCCAAGATGATCACTGATCTCGACTCTCGAGAACCGCAAAACAGATAAATTGGTGCAAATGATAATCAAACGACGGATAATTTGACTATCAGAACTAAAAATTAAATCATAAAACCATTACAATAAACTAGGGTTTCTACCTCAGAGTGCAAAGGATTCTTGGGAAGCAACTTAGCGACATCAGGTGGAAGAACAACATGCAAGTATTCAGATGTATCATCAAAATACTTCTCCGAGTACTGGACCTAGCCCATTTTATCTAAACAGTTGATAGATTCAATGAAACGGAGGAGAAATGTCTTGAAAAGAGATGAAACATCCTCAATTTTCCCTTGCAGACAACATGGTTTGTAATTTAGTGGGCTGAAATACAATATTGGTGTTTAATTTTGGGGAAGTACACCCGGGCTGTAGCCTAGGTACCTATGAATGTAGATCCATCCCTGGTTGCATTCATTTCCTCACATCCAATCTAGCAACCACAACGCAACCAAAAATCCTAAATTTTCAAGTGAGGCTACAAAATATAATATTTTCATGTCTTTCGTCGAATTTTTCTTATGTACTCGAACCATTCCAATATTGCGAAATCTGGAAGTCCTGTGCTCCCCATTTTCTATGGTGGCACGAAACTCCCAAGTTTCCGTCTTTGTCCCCATTTGTTGACTATGCCCTACTAAAAATTCATTCGTACCGTGAATGTATCTTATCAAATATAAAACTTTTATAGGTTCCTATTCACAATATCATATATCCTTCTAATTTAGGGAAAGTCCAAAATATACTATTGACTCATTATCCTTCACAGTCTGCCTAATCAAATTAGACTTTTTTCTAAAGTCTAACCACAAATTTAGTTCGAGTAGAATTTTTTTCAATGGCCATCCAATCAACATTTTGGTATTTTAAGTGGCCTCCTTGAAGTTCCACAAGAACGCCCACTAATTACCAAAAAGCTAATTATGCTACCCTATAAATATTACTATTATTCCTATTATCTAAGGGGATAATTCTTCAGATCCTTCTTCTTATCTGCAAAGCTTTTGGCTATCTTCGTTTTGTTCTCCAGTCTTCAAGTGAAGTTTGATTCGAAAAGAATTTCCGAAATTAAAGCTCTAGATCTAACTATTAATGTCTAATTTATATTAGTGACTATAATATTTTTCTATGTTGTGATATGCGATACTATATATGTTGGATTGAAGAGGACGAAGATAGCTTTGAGTCGGAGGTGACCGTTCGCAAATTAGAGCTTGTATGGAGGAGATATGAGCAGGAAGGTGTAGTTTTCAGTGGTCTGGAGCGACAGACGTCTGTCATAGGGGATGTCAGACGTCTGACTGCAGGGAATTGGTTTCCCAAGAGCTCAGACAGTCGTCTGACACTTCCCTTGCAGACGTCTGTGCTGAGTGGTTTTGCCCAAGTAATCTCTGGAAGAGGACAGACGTCTGTCAGGAGGTTCGACAGACGTCTGAGCGGGTTTTGGGCTATTTTCGGGCTAGAAATTTAGCAAGCTGATTTGTGACTAAATCGGGGGCAATTTGGGTAATTGGTCAACCTCTATATAAGCTATTTTCTGAAGTGAATTAAGGGGATCTTTGAGAGCTTGAAGACTTGATTTGGGATCAAGGGTTTATTATCAAGGGAGAATTAGGGTTTATAGCCTAATTCCAATTCTTCAATTCTGTTCTCCTCAAACTCTTTTCTATATTGAAATATAGTGATTATTGGATCAATCTCTTGTATTCCTTTCATCATGGTAATAAAATACTCTCTCCAAAGTGGATGTACACTAACAAGATGTTAGTGGAACCACTATAAATCATTGTGTGATTTATTTTTGCTACTTTGTCATTAGTTTCTTGCTTGTGATTGAGATTTGGATTGTTCGTGATTGGTTGATATTGGTTTAGTGACTAGAGTTATTGCTTTGGTTGTTTTTGCAAGTCTAACAACGATCTAGTCTTCCGCTAGTACTTTGTGGTTTAGATATCGGATTTGAGTGGTCTTGAATCGGATTAATCACAACGGTTACAACAGTTGGTATCAGAGCTGTTTTGGTGCTTGTTAGGTGTTTGTGAAAATGTCGGAGACGGATAGTAGCTCGGTAAGTCCTTCAACCGGAGGTCCGAATAGTGTGGCGCCATATGTACGGGGTTCGTATGCGGCGTCGGGTTCTCAATTGGTTATTGACAAGTGGAATGGTGATAATGACTTTGAGAAGTGGCAATGGAAAATGAAAGCAGTTCTTAGGCGGAATAGGGTGCACCGAGTTGTGTTTGATACTCACTTATTGCCAAGTGATATCTCGGATGTTGAGAGAGAGGAGATGGAGGAATGGGATTACACTACTCTTCAACTTGCTATGGGGGAGAATGTGATCTCCGAAATTAGTGGTGAGACTACCGCTAAAGGTATTTGGGACAAGTTGGAAGAACTTTATATGAAGAAGTCGCTCACTAATCGTTTGATCTTGTTGCGAATGTTTTTCACCTTCAAGATGAAGGAGGGTAATTCGCTTAAGGCACATTTGAATGCCTTTGATGACTTGCTCATGAAGATGAAGGCCGTTGATTTGAAGATTGAGGAAGAGCAAAAGGCGATGATATCATTGTGTTTATTGCCGGATCGCTATATGGGTTTCTCAAATAGTTTGATCTATGGCCGGGATACCTTGACTCTAGATGATGTCAAGACGGGTCTTCTTAGTGAGGAGTTGAGAGATCGAATGAATAAGATGAGTGAGGGTAGTAGTGGAGCTAGTAGTAGTCACGGGTTGTTTGTGGAGAAAGAAAAGAATGTGAAGAAAGGAAACCGGGGGCGTTCTAAATCAAGAAAACCCAGTGGAAGAGGTAAATTGAAAGAGAGAAATGGGAAGTGCTTTATATGTAAGAAACCGGGACATTGGAAAAATGAATGTCCGAACAAAGATAAGAAGGAAGTAGCGTCTTCATCCGTGGCGGTGGAGAGTGGGGATGGTGAGATAGATGAGAATGTGTTGACGGCGGTAGCATCGGGTGTTTCGGGTAACGAATGGGTTCTCGATTCGGGTGTGTCGTATCATATGACGCCAAATAGAGATTGTTTTTCGTCCTTTGATGTCAAAGAGGGAAATGCAATTGCTATGGGAAATGGTGCTATTTGCAAGTCGATGGGTAGTGGCTCCGTGCAAATAAGGATGTTTGATGGAGTTGTTCGCACGCTCACCAATGTTAGCTTTGTTCCGGGACTTAGGAAGTCACTTATATCTTTGGGGCAATTGGATTCTCTAGGATGCAAGATCACTATCGAAAAGGATTGCTTGAGGGTTTCGAAGGGGGCGCTTGTGGTTATGAAGGGTGCTAGGACTCATGGTATATATTTGCTTCAAGGTGTGACCGTAGGAGGTGAGACTTGTGTAGGTGTTGATAGTTCTCATGCCTTGGATGCGACACGGTTGTGGCATTTGAGATTGGGTCATGTCTCGGAGAGGAGTTTGGATATTCTTCGGAAGCGGGAGATGATTGATGGTGAGAATTTCAACAAACTAGAGTTTTGCGAGGAATGTATCATAGGGAAGCAAACATGGGTATCATTCGATGAAGGCAAGCATGACTCAAAGGAGGTTCTTGAGTATGTTAATTCGGATGTTTGGGGACCGACACCGATTGCTTCTTTGGGAGGAGCAAGGTATTATATCTCTTTCATTGATGATTTGTCTCGAAAGGCATGGGTGTATGTAATAGGGGCCAAGTCGGAGGCATTTGCTAAGTTAAAAGTGTTGAAGGCTCTTGCTGAGAATGAGAGTGGTAAGACTTTGAAGGTGTTAAGGACAGACAATGGCGGCGAATATGTCTCGCGTGAATTCTTGGAATATTGTAAGCATCACGGGATCCGGAGACATTTCACTACACCGGGAGATCCGCAATCTAATGGAGTAGCGGAGAGAATGAACCGAACTCTACTTGAGAAAGCTCGATGCTTGAGATTGACATCGGGTTTGTCTAAGGGATTTTGGGCCGAAGCTTTGTCAACCGCGGTGCATATTGTGAATCGAATTCCGTGCTCGGCCATTGGTAACAAAATTCCGGAGGAAGTGTGGAAAGGGAAGAGTGTTGATTTGTGATATCTTCGTGTGTTTGGTAGCCCAGTTTATGTGCATGATCCGGGGAATGATAAGCTTGGAGCTAGGGCATTCAAGGGGATCTTGCTTGGCTTCACGGATGGCGTGAAAGGCTATCAGATTTGAAATCTGGAAACGAAGAAGGTTGTTAATTCTCGTCATGTCACTTTTGATGAGTCGGCTTTATTCAAGATGAATGAGAGCTCATCGGATGTTCCAGATTTGGTTCATGGTGAATCAAAGGAGAAGGAAGTCATTCTCACATTCCGTCCAAGTGGTAGTAGAGTTGAAGATGCTCGTGGGGTTGAAGCGATTGATGAAGCATCACATAGTCCACATGGTTCCTCTAGTGATGATGTTGGTGATGTACATGATACTAGAGAAGTTTCGACTCAAGGTGGAGCCGAAAGGGGTTTAGGTGATAGTATTGCTACTCGGGTTGGTCGATGTGCAATAAGGTCTCCCGAAAGATATGGTGATTGGAACTACCTTAGATTTAGTGATCATTTGGACTATGCTCTTAATGTAGTCCAAGATGAGCCGATGGACCTTGATGACGTTATGGAGTCGAGAGAGAGCTCGAAGTGGATTTGCGCCATGGAGGAAGAGATGCAATCGCTTATGAAGAACTGAACTTGGGAGTTGGTTCCACTTCCTCAAGGAAACTGTGCTATAGGGTGCAAATGGATTTACAAGGTGAAGGATGATGGAAGGTACAAAGAAAGGTTAGTGGAAAAGGGGTTCTCACAAAGGAAAGGAAAGGAGTATGATGAAATTTTTGCACCGGTGGTTCGTCATACATCTATCCGAGTTTTACTAGCCATAGTTGCTATCCGTGACTTGGAGTTGGAGCAACTTGATGTGAAAACTGCCTTCTTGCATGGATACTTGGATGAAGACATTTACATGGAGCAACCGGAAGGGTTTGTTGTAGATGGTAAGTCTAATATGGTTTGCAAGTTGAAGAAATCACTATATGGGTTAAAGCAATCGCCTAGACAATGGTACAAGAGATTCGATCATTTCATGCTTGAAAGTAGCTTCCATCGAAGCATCAAGGATGCTTGCGTATATTTTAAGAGGTTGGGAAATGATTGTTGGGTGTATTTACTCTTGTATGTGGATGATATGCTCATTGTTTCCAAGGATCAAACTGAAATCAACAAGTTAAAGATGCTTTTGAAATCGGAATTCGAGATGAAGGATCTTGGAGAAGCAAGAAAAATCTTGGGCATGGAAATAGGAACAGACCGAAAGCGTTTTGAGTTAAGATTGACTCAAAAGGAATACATTAAGGAAGTGCTTTGCCGGTTTAGCATAGAGGATGCAAAGGCGTTAAATACACCTTTACCTTTGCATATGAAGCTTTCAGAGAACGGATCACCTATCGGGGATAAAGACAAGGCTTATATGGCAAAGGTGCCATATGCAAGTGCGGTTAGTAGTTTGATGTATGCAATGGTGTGTACAAGGCCCGATATTGCAAATGTCGTCAGGGTGGTTAGTCAGTATATGGCTAATCCGGGGAAATCGCATTGGGAAGTCGTGAAGGCTATATTGAGATACTTGAAAGGCACAACATCTCATGGATTTGTCTTTGGTGGTAGTGATGAAAGGAATTGCAAGTTGGTTGGTTATTGCGACTCGGACTACGCCGGTGATAAGGATCGAAGGAAATCAACTTCCGGGTATGTCTTCACACTTGGCGGGACAGCCATTAGTTGGAGATCGCGATTGCAAACCGTTGTTGCTTTATCCACTACGGAGGCGGAGTTGATTGCCGCTGTGGAAGCGGCCAAGGAGGCACTCTACTTGAAGCGATTGTCGTGTGACTTGGGTTTCAAACATGAAAGTGTTGATGTTTGATGTGATAGCCAAAGTGTTATCCATTTGGCGTAGAATTTGGCGTTTAGCTCACGGACCAAGCATATTGAGGTGAGGGAGTCATTTCTTGCCATGGACGAGGGTAAGCTAGTATACCTTCGGAAAGTGCGCACAAATGATAATGCAGCCGATATGTTTACGAAAGCATTGCCATATGGGAAGTTCGAGCATTGCTCGAACTTAATTCGCTTGTTGAGTTGCTAGGTGCCACGGGGTGGCACGAGGTGGAGAGAGTGATTTTGTGTTTGATGGAAAGGAATAGCGGTGAGAAATTGAAAATCTATCTTCATGGTAAGTACTTGTTACACTCCCTAGTACATTGTCTTTTGGTGAGACGGTTTTGGTTTGAATGTTTTTAACACTACATTGACGGGTGGGGGCATTGCCTGAACTCGTTGGTGTAGTGCAATGGGCGGTGGCCATGCCGGAGCTCATTGGGGAAACATTCAAGGTTGCTTGGTCGAAGGTGGAAGGAAATGCTTGGGTGCATTGGAGTTTGGAGTTGAGATAGTTATAGTATCGAGGTGAAGTGCTATGATATGCAATACTATATATGTTGATTGAAGAGGACGAAGATAGCTTTGAGTCGGAGGTGACTGTTCGCAAATCGAAGCTCGTATGGAGGAGATATGAGCAGGAAGGTGCAGTTTTCAGTGGTCTGGAGCGACAGACGTCTGTCATAGGGGATGTCAGACGTCTGACTGCGGGGAATTGGTTTCCCGAGAGCTCAGACAGACGTCTGACACTTCCCTTGCAGACGTCTGTGCTGAGTGGTTTTGCCAAAGTAATCTCTGGAAGAGGACAGACGTCTATCAGGAGGTTCGACAGAAGTTTGAGCGGGTTTTGGGCTACTTTCGGGCTGGAAATTTAGCAAGCTGATTTGTGACTAAATCGGGGGCAATTTGAGTAATTGGCCAACCTCTATATAGGCTATTTTCTGAAGTGAATTAAGGAGAGCTTTGAGAGCTTGAAGACTTGATTTGGGATCAAGGGTTTATTCTCAAGGGAGAATTAGGGTTTATAGCCTAATTCCAATTCTTCAATTCTATTCTCCTCAAACTCTTTTCTATATTGAAATATAGTGATTATTGGATCAATCTCTTGTATTCCTTTCATCGTGGTAATAAAATACTCTCTCCAAAGTGGATGTACACTAACAGGATGTTAGTGGAACCACTATAAATCCTTGTGTGATTTATTTTTGCTATTTTGTCATTATTTTCTTGCTTGTGATTGAGATTTGGATTGTTCGTGATTGGTTGATATTGGTTTGGTGACTAGAGTTATTGCTTTGGTTGTTTTTGCAAGTCTAACAACGATCTAGTCTTCCGCTATCGCTTTGTGGTTTAGATATCAGATTCGAGTGGTCTTGAATCAGATTAATCACAACGGTTACAACATTCTATGCTCCAATTTACTGTATTTTAAGTCTGAGTATGGTCTTTATTTTAATTTCCATAAATTTGCCCAAATAATAACATTGACATATTTAAAATTATAAGAAATGAGTAATGTTTTATTTTGGATGGATAGTGTAATTTTTGTGCAAACATGAAAATTTACACATCGCATCCTTTTTATTTTGAGCATATTCCTCATAATTTTAAATATAATCTTTTTTTAATAACGGCAAAAAGGCTAATTTATAAAAATTAAACAAGTACCTTTAAACAAACCAAAACACGGTTATAATCAAACTATAAGGTTAATGCAACTCCAATATCTCATATTTTATGTTCTTATTCTTGAGGGTGGCAATCCATGAGGCTAAATTTCCAAAAATCCATAAGACCAATACACTACCTCTATATAGGCTATAAATCCAATTTTGTTATTAACATCCAAATTTCATATGTAGTAAGTCGCTAGGCTGAATGTCCCCATGAGGTTCTTCCTCTACTTACACGTTTGTCTCAAGAATTTAACAAGGGTTTTAAACCCAACATCTCATGCATAACAGGAATTTCTTATTTATATCACATTTATACCCTTATCTAATCAATACAGGGGAACAACTAATGACAACAGTCTAAAAATTATTTTGGAAGTCTTCTCTTACAATTAAATGGTCTAAATAGTACCGAGGTCATATTATTTTTATTCCAAATCCTTCAAATGCCAAATCTATACCTTTGAATCTTCCATCTTTGTCTTCTTCTATAAATGTGGTTCATTCAAATATGTGTATATGACATTAGACCGTTCCTTTATTGCTTATTTAATTTCCTCAAGATCCTTCAGGCTTGAAATATATTCATTTTCTCCAAACCAATTTGTCTTTTAAATTAGTCCCCAAAACTTCGTTTTAAATTTTATTAACTATAAATTCATTCCCCATTAAATTTGCAAATTTATATTCATGAATTCTATTTTCTGAAATTATGAATTACATTGTTTACATTATACCTATATTTTTATATTGGTATATATTAGTAACTGTTAGACACGGTTATTAATGTATTAATTCCTGACTAAACTATCATTGGCAATTTAGTTTACAACCAAATCTTATTTCTGAAAAACTATAAAATTTACTGACTCTTCAAATATAATCCTTTTTAGGACTGCCATTAAAATTCTCAAATTTAGTTATATAGTTATCCTATCCTAATCGTGATTTGCCTAATTTGTCTCTTTTGTAACAACATAAGTCTCAGTGATATTAAGTAAATTCAACTGTATACTATTGTCATTTATATGCATTTATGTGTGTATGTGTATACACACACACATATACTCCATTGTGACAACAATTTATTAAGGTTTCTAAAAATTTGCATTAAATGCCTTTTTAAATGCTGAAGCATTAAAATTCTGAATTTCTACTTTAAAATTATAATTCAATTATTTTTATGAATCAATGACTAATAAAAGTCTCCTGCTTACCGAATAAAATATCAATGTATACATAATTTTAATAAAGCATTTTTTTCAAAAATAAATGTTGCAACAAGAAACTTGATGTCCTTTTCAATTCTTATATTCATTGCTATGTTACATGCCTGTCATAAATACCCTACAAGGATGATAAACATTTGAGGTCTTGCATGAAAACAAAATCAAATTCTATTAACAATAAAATTTTGATTGGACGTCAAATTTAATTAGGTTACAATAAAATTCATTATCATATTTCAAAACACCTTTGAAAAATTACCCAATAAAGCTAAATGGTCTCTTTATATTTAGTAAATGTTCCAAATGAATATTTGAATTTTCATTATTTCACAAACATTTACTACATGCCCAAAAGTCCTTTATTTAAGAATAAAATACCTTTCCTCATACTATACTCATCTTTTATTTGTATATTGAACGTTATTCTTTAAGTGTGATGCTAACGGCACCCCGATATGTTCTTTCTAATATCGCGCCTAAAAAATACCACAAGAATTAGTATTACACTCTTCTTAATACCACACTTAAAAAATAGGGGCTACCACACCGTTTTACTCTATTTCGTTCGATATTCGTTCATCCTCATTTTAAAAACCGATCAATGAGCTAAACCCTAGATCTATAACTGATCAACGAATTCGATGCTGCAATATACAAAATTCGTGAATAAAGTTTGAATTAAGCAAACTAGAAGAGGAAGCGAGATATTATGGTTTTCATATCATCAAATAATCAAGAGATTACCGTACGAATTTGAATTTTCCCGCGAGAGACACGAAGATGACAGTGATTACGAGATATGAGGGTTTTTTATTAGCTTAGTATGTGATTAGTTTGGCAAATAATGATTGAGTGAGAGATCAGAATGGAGAGATAACGTGGTATTAGGAAGCATATAAAATTTAATAAGTTTTATTTTTTACTTGTGGTATTAGGAAGAACATATTGGGGTGCCCTTAGCACCATACTTCTTTAATGATTTTCAAAGCAAAAATTGTTTTGAAATAAATGCTTGTTTTGGCTTAAAATTCTCATTTATATATAAATTTTGAAAGTCCTTAATGAACATAATCATTAATTACTCTTTTATTTGCACAATGAGAGGTCTTTCAAAACTAAATTAAATGGTCATAAATAAATTCCAAATTGCTATATAAATTCCTTAGAGTAGTCTTTATCTTTTATAGTACTCCTAGTATTCTTAATTTCTCAAATTCTTCTTATTTAACGAGGATTTTATTACTTCAGTCTTACCTAATTTTAGTGAATAAATTTAATACCTTTTTTTTAAATTGACATATATTTTTTCCAAGCTTATATGTCTTTTTTCTTTTTGATTAAACGCCAAGTCTTTATCACAATCTGTACTAGATTCTAGGAAAATAATATTTTCAAATCTTAACTTTAAAGGCTCGTTACATCAAGACCATTCAAATTAAGCATTTGAATTGTTTAGTGCTTGTTTCTTTAATTTCCTTGCATTAAAGCTCTTATTTACAATTATCCTTTCATATTTGTTTGTCCAACATGAGAACTAATGAACTTTTATAGCTCCATTTTTTTTTTCAAATGGAATTATTGTGTAATTCTAGCCCACTTACAAGAGGTTAATAGTTCTTAAAAAATTTCCTTTTTAAAATAATTTTGTAGTATGTCAAAAATTAATCTTGATGGGTTTCTAAATATTCTTGGTCTTTTCTTTAAATTTCTGACAAACCATTCTATGGAAGCATATTTGTTGAAATTTCTATTTTTCAAAATAAATTGATAGTACGTCAAAAATCATATTTGTGGGCTTTACATTTCATTGTCGTTAGGAAGACATGTTTGTTCTTTAAATTTTCCTACCGCACCTACAATCTTTTCAATAAAGGTTGATATCTTCATTTACAGAAGTTAGTATCTTGTCTTATCCCTTATCTTTCGTATTCTTTATTTTTTTTCTATTTCTACACATTCCTAATACATGTCCATTTAAATCCTTTTAAATATTGTTTATTCATATGGACATTTTTAATATCTTACTCAAATATTCTTCTCTATGAATGATCTTAATCAATCCATTAATACTTTCCTTTCTGACGATTTAGCATTCCTTTGAAATCTTAGGCATTCATGGCTCTATTTTGTATCAATAATCAAAGGTGTACTTCCATTTCTTAGCAAAATTGGACATATTTCCCAGATTGGTCCATATTATTTGTTTACCTAATGGACATTTATTTGAATATTTTCTTTACCATGATAGATAATTCATCCAATTAACTTTCATTTATTGTTTACTGAATAAGGAGGTTTCAGTCCTTTCCATTCTCCAGATTCTATACCTATCCAATGCTTAGAGGTCTCTAAGTTAACAAGGAGGTTGTTATATTTCTATAGGGCCTCTAGATTATTTCTATAATTTAATGCCAAATATTTCCTAAATAGACCTACAGATGCTCTATTCAAAAGATATGTGCATTTTAAAAATGTGTGTGTATATATATATATACTTATATATGGTAAAAAAAATTGAAAATCCTTTTCCAAAATAACAATTATGCCTCTCATACGTATATACTTTCCCATAATCGGGTAATATATGCTCTTATACCAAATGTAAGAGCCCGCCCGGAATGGGCCTAAATTTCAACCTAGAAAAGGTCATCGAAACTTAGAACCATTCTAAATAGGTCGTTCGTTCCTGTAAGGAATTACATTTTCATAGATAATATATATACACTTCAAATGGAAATCTCACACAGCGAAAAGAGAAAATATAATACTAAAATAAGATGTACCACTTTATTAAAAATCACAGAATTCTCAAACAACAGTCAGGATTACATTTGTTCCATAGGTACATCAATAGATTCATTCTCAAAAGCTTCCATAAGAAGTACAGTATTAATGATTAATAAAAGCATGACATCTTCGTCTTCATCTTCAGCCTCCATACTTATTTCGTCTATGGATCCTACCCCATCTGCTAACCTGTTGGATATGTTAAGAAGAGGGGACATAACATAAAGTTCCATGTGATTGGAATATGGTGTTTACTTAAAGTTCATACCCTAGTTTTTAGCAGGTTACGTGTATTAAGGTATGTTTATGCAGCATACAACATTCACATAAACATCAAATGTCTAACCAATGAGGTGGATATCCAAATCAATCGCTCATTAGTGTTTTTAGGGTAAAGACCCAACGAGGTGGGCATTCTCGGTCACTTATGACCCTATTAATGGTGGATTCTTATGATCTCTTATAACCCTGAGGCGGACCCTATCCCCTTAAGATCCCGTCCTAATACGTCAATGTTCTTAAGTTTATGCTCTCAATTGTAATATGAGAAGTAGTATTGCAAACGTTACTAATTAACTGATATTATGTAGAACACCTATATCGTTTAAGACGTCCCTTAGACAGTTGGTGAGAATGCAATGTCCACATATCTTTTATATACCAATCATGTCCCTGGTTGAGCCTTTACAAGCTTCTAGCGGAAGTGGACATCCCCGTGAACTACCCTACTCTGTTACCACTTATGCCTAACCACTTTTAGTGCAGGAGAACCCAAACACTTACTTCGAATCTAATAAGGGTGGGTCCCATGACTTTGGTTTCGCTCCAAGAAATAAACATTAGGAGGGATCCTAGTCCTAACCGCTTAAGAACCAAATTAGACAGGAAGAGAGTCAGCCACTTAAGACCTTCTCAAGGCGTAGTAAACCTGCCTATTTTCGCACACAAAGACTTATATATATATATAGTTATATATATACACACACTAGACCTCTCACATTAAACTGAATCCCTGTAGATGTTGGATATGTCGGGCGGTTCTGGGTAAGCTTATACTACAAGTGGGTTTAATCTCGCGTCATAGTGTACTAAGTCTGAATGGCCCATGGCACCCAGAACTCTCACATTAGTTGGGCCTACTTGTGGTTACTAGATTTGTCGGTCGGTTCCGGGCAGGCTTATACCACAAACGACAACTAACCTTGTGTCTATGTGTCACTATTAATATATGTAAAGCCATTCTATACACACACACAAGCAATCAACACATATGTGGGGACATTTCAAATTCGAATTCTATCCCTATCGCATTTATTACGTTGATTACGCTATATTAATATAACAATTATAACGCATAAATAACGCTTAATGTTTGTATGAATGAGAGAACGTTCTAATGAGACAAAAATTGTCAACTTGTCTAAATTAAGGTATACAAGTTAATTTTTCATATTTTGACCGCTACAATTTAGGCATTATGGCATAATAACACATTAACAGATAACAGTGAATGGAAAATACACATACATACAATTTTCAACTTGCATCCTAGGCTTATTGGAATGATTTTAATAATGGATCAAGAATAGAGTATAACGTACACATATAATATATACATGTATGTTTATATGTTCCACTTTATCTAATTCACCCCTTTTTGGTGTTATGCACATAAAAACATTTACATATGATATATTTCAAGTATGAATACGTTTGGGTTCAAAATAGAATCCAAACATAATCAAATCATGGAATAACCAAATTTAAACCCTTTTAGGTTACAATCAAATGTTTACATAAGGGTGGATTACACAAAGTGGAAATAACAACAACACCCCTTTCATCCTCAATTCAATATTAAGATCAAAAATCCACAAACCCAAATAACATGAAAACTCTTACGCAAATATAAAAATAGAGTATTTGGGGGGTTTTGTATTGATATTATCGATTTCCAAATCCTCTTAGGCATAGCTATCAACATGTTAATCTATTAAAAAAATAGAATATGCTTAATAACACAATATTCCACTCACAGATCTAAGGAAGAACAAAGAGGATTCTTGTTGTATATTCAAATTTGTGTTTAATCTTCATTGTTAAGGATTACAGATTAAGGATCTTAAGGCAAAACTAACACTAGAGGGGAGTGAAAAGTGTTTTGAGGAGATTATGGAAAAACAGTCTTGAATTACTATATGAAACATACAATGTTTATCACATCCGAAATGATCACAAATATGGAAAAATCTCAGACACAGATATAAGTAAATATTAAATGTAGAAAAGGAAAGAACACACCGGATTTTATACTGGATCGGATTACTCCTATGTCCAGTCTCATGCAACGCTGGATTGCGCAGAGTTTTATTAATATCATAATTCAATTACAACACTCTTGATTTCACGGCTACAAGATTAACAATGATTCCACCACCCTTGATTTTATAGCTACAAGGTTAACACTGATTCCACCACCCTTGATTTCATGGCTACAAGGATAACACCACTTCTTTTCCTTGATTTTAGGGCTACAAGGAACAAATCCTTTCCTAAACAATTCACAAATGATTACAACAGCTCTAGAACTCTTTAATAACACTTCAAATAGAGAGTAGTTGGTAGAGATTGAGAAGAGAATGACTATAACTAAATTCCAGAATATACATGTAAGAAATATCTTTTAGAATCCTATATATATAACTAAATTCTAGAATTCATACTGAAACCTATATGAATTTAGATAAGAGAGAAGATAAGAATAAAGGTTAGAGGAATAGAAGAGAAATTCCTAACCTTTTCTGTAATTTATCAATGGCAGAAGGATGACGTGAAGGTAGAGATAAGAGAGTGGCTAGGGTTTTGTTGTGAGGTTTGAGGGACTATATATAGTCGCTTGTGTAAGCGTGGACCGTTAGATTATTTAGATGTAATCCTGGCCATATATTTATATATATTCCCTTAAAAAAACCTAACCAAGCATAGATTCATTGGGGCTGAGGTGTCAAATTACATATAACATTTATCTATTTTCCTGATCTCTTACCTTATTTACAATATTCTTTGTCCCCTCCTCCTTATCTTCTATTTGAGGTGTTAAATTATATGTAACGTTTATTAATTTTCTTAATCTCTTTCCTTACTTAAAATATTCTCTGTCCCTTAATCTTATCTTTTGTTTGAATTTCAAATTCTCCCACTTTTATTTAAATATATTTTGGACATATATATATGTTACTTGTAATAACCCGAAAATCTGGGCCAGTTTAAAAATTTTATTTTGGCAATTTTAGCGAATTTTGAATATTTAAAATAGATTATTTTAAATAATATCAACGAAAAATTTATTTTGAATATAATTCGAACGTATATATTCTATACGCCGTCGTTAGAATATAAATAATTATTTATAATTATAAATAGAATTGAAAATGGCGCGGTAGTTCGATAATTCGATTTCAAACTTCAATCGAATGTACCGGGTGCAAAACAATCCGGATTTTAGTGAAACCAAAAACATTAGGATCTAATTGATAATATCTTTCCAACGAATCCCAAAAATCGAAATTTCATAGCGGGAATCAAAAGATATGTCCAGCTGAAAATTCTGAATAGTCGTTATGGAATTCAGGCCCTTAAAAATGGGAATTTTGCAAACGACCTCGGATTTTGACGAAACCACTTTTGTTGGGTTCGTGATGTCAAATTATTGCTAGGTTTCAAATTTCATAATTTTTCGAATCAATATGTGAGCGTGGCAAAGGAAAACGCGTTTGACCAGTTTCAGTTGATTTTAATCGACTGGAAAATGGCCATTTTTCCAACGGTTTCAGAATTCGACGAAACTAGTTTTTTTAGGACCGTATCATCAATACGAAGCTAGAAAATATTTTTCTGTAATTTTTCGAGCTAGTATGTGGCCCCGGTAAATTGAAATGCACGTTCAAATTCAGTATATAGAGTTATATGTTGATTTTAACGGAAACTGATCGAAACGATCGAATTAGTCGACGAAACATATCCCATTGTGTTCGGAATGGGGGTGAAACGCTGTGGACGACAGGCGGTGGGCCTCATTTAGAGGTCGTATGTAAAATTCAACTTTTTGAATTAAATAATTAAATAAAATAAAAAAAATATAGATCCTCCTTTCTCCCTCTTCTTTTACCTCTGCCCCCCCCCCTCCGTTCTTCATTAATCAGTTCGAGAAAAAAAAAGGAAAAAAAAACTTCGTCGACCCCTCCCTCCTCCAGGCAACGCCATCGCAGGACCCCCATCCCCTCGCCGCGCCGCCATCGCCTAACCCCTCCTCTTCCCCCACCGCCTCTTTTCCTTCTTCCCCAAATCCACGTGAAGCCCTAGCCCTGTCTGAAGACCGACGCGTGCCCCACCGCCCTCCTCAGCGACGGCGACCTCCTCGACCGCGCCCAGACCTCCTCCCTCTTCCCCTCCTTCTACCTCCAACTCGCGAAACCGTGAGACCCCCCTTTCTTCCCCAAACCGCAACCAACCCCCACAGCCCGACCACCTGAGCGACCCCCCTCCTTGCGCCACCAATTGTGCTGCGAAGTCCTCCCTTCTGATCGATGAAGTAAGTTTTTAGTATTTATTTCTTTTATTTATATATGATTTATTTTCAGTTTATTTAGCAATCGATTTTCAGTTTTAAAAATAGAAAAAGCGAAATAAAAAAAGGTGAACTCTTTGATTTGAAAAGTATGATTTTTATTGAATGAAAGGTCGAAATTTTATCATAGAAAAGACGGTATTTTTACATTACAAAAGATCGGAATTTTACATTACAAAAGAGTAGATTTTTACATTACAAAAGATCGGATTTTTACATTACAAAAGAATAGAATTTTACATTGAAAAAGATTGGGATTTTAATAAACAAAAGTTGATATTTTTCATACATGAAGGTTGTAATTTTTTATCTATATAGTAGCATCGATAAAAATATAATCTTTTCTATACAGTAGCGGTATAAAAATCTATATTTTTGAAAAGGCGAAATCTTTATATTTGAAAAGGCGAAATCTTTATATAGAGAATAGCGTGATAAAAATATAATCTTTATAGTAGCGATGTAAAAATAGAATTTTTATCCATATAGCAAAGTAAAAATATGATTTTTATATATTGAATAGCATAGGAAAAATTCGATTTTTATATATTGAATAGCAAAGTAAAAATTTGATTTTTATATATTGAATAGCGAAGTGAAAATTCGATTTTTAAATATATGAAGCGATTATAAAAATATGATTTTTAAATTGAAAGTGAACAAATAAAAATGTGATTTTTATTTTAAAGACATCAGTATATAAAAATGTGATTTTTATATATGTAGTGGCTACGGGCGACGAAAGCGATAAAAGGCGAGAACGACGAAGGTTTCTGCAAAAGAAGAGCCGTGAAGTTGGGATAGCTTTCGGTGAGAACTTCTCACTCTTCAATTTCTTTTTCTAGTTATATATATACTAGGATGCAGACGGTGTTTAGTAGCACCCGACACCCGTCATCCACAGACCATGGATGACTTGTTTGTTTAACTGTTTGGTTGTGTAGTTGGTTTGTTTATTTGGTTTGAATTGAATTGTTTGGTGAAATGAATGGATTTGATTGATGTGTGAATGGCGTGGGCCTTCACTAGACCGGGGATAAGGCTAGGCCTTGTCCCGTTTCTAGTATCGTGCCGTTATGCCGCCGAATTTTTTTAAAATAAGTTAGAAAAATAAAAATATCGTTTTATTGAATAAATGAACTGAATAAAAATTCATGTGTTGAAATAAAATATTTTATCGTTAAAAATATAATTTTTAACGTGGAAGTGAATAAAATAAAATATTCATTTACAAACTGGACGGTTTGTTTATGTACACCTATTTGAAGGACATTGATTGGGTCGATAAATTTTACACATCGCCCAACTGTACAACTAAAATCTGTGTTTGATTGTTTGAAACCCTACACGGGTGTTGGGATGAAATTCGAAGTTCACTCATCCCGATTGATTAAATATGTCGATCGATTGATTGACAGGCCGTTATAAGCGTTAGATATCTATATTTGATGCTTATACAGTGTAGTGCACTTTGGTTGATGGTTGATTATTTTTCAATGCTATTATATACGTGTGATGTCTGAAAATCCATATAATTAACATTATATGGTGACTGATTGGGCCTCATTCCAATTTATAAAATAAAGAATAGTATAAAATAAAGGTTCATGTGTTGACCGTACTCATCCGTTGAGATTAGTCATGTGTTGAACGAAATATTTTAATAATAAAATTTACATCTTTATCAATATAAAATAAAGGTTCATGTGTTGACAGTACTCATCCGTTGAGATTAGTCATGTGTTGAACGAAATATTTGAAAACGAAATATTTGAAAACGAAATATTTGAAATAGAAATATTTGAAGTAGAAATATTAGAAAACGAAATATTTGAAATAGAAATATTTGAAAACAAAATATTTGAAATAGAAATATTTGAAATAGAAATATTTGAAAACGAATTCGAATTGAATTGAATAGATAACGAATTTGAATTGAATTGAATCTGAATAGAATAGAAAATCAATTGAATTTGAATAGAATAGAAAATCAATTGAATTTGAATAGAATAGAAAACGAATTTGAGTTGAATTGAATTTGAATTGAATAAATAACAAATTGAATTCGAATTGAATAAATAACGAATTCGAATTGAATTGATTAGATAACGAATTTGAATTGAATTGAATTTGAATAGAATAGAAAATCAATTGAATTTGAATAGAATAGAAAATCAATTGAATTTGAATTGAATAGAAAACGAATTTGAGTTGAATTGAATTTGAATTGAATAAATAACAAATTGAATTCGAATTGAATAAATAATGAAATTCGAATTGAATTGAATAGACAACGAATTTGAATTGAATTGAATATAAAACCAATTCGAATTGAATTGAAAACGAATTCGAATTGAATTGGAAACGAATTGAAATGAATTCAAATTGAATTGAAATTTGAATTGAATAGAAATGAATTTTAAAACGAATTTATAAGGAAAAATTCAATTTTGATTTGAAATTGAAATGGAAGTTGAAATTGTTTTTGAAACGAATTTAAAACGATTTATAAAATTCGTTTTAAATAGAAATCGACGAAATATATATTATATATATTATATATATAATATAATGGCCTGAATAGAACGCGCCGCGCCGCGGCAGTTCGTGAATTTCGACCATTTATTTCAAACGGACATTACGGGAGATCCGACCGTCGGATTCTCCTAAAACCAGAACTGTTGGGTTCGTATCGAAAAGAGCTTTCTAACGAATATTAGAAATTTGAAATCTAACGGTTGGATTTGGAGATACGTCCAAATCAAATTTGGAAAGGTCGCTGTAAGTGCAGTTCGATGGCCGTTGATGGAAATCGACTGTACGGGCCTTGATAAAATTATTAAAAATAGTAGTAATTTGTGTAGAATCATAAGAAATGACTTGGGAAAAATTGGGATGAAAAACTCCATATTTGCAAAGATAAAAATAGATTTTTATCGAAATGAACTAGTTTTGAACTGAAATTAAAACCCATTTATTTTTAAATAAATAAATTGGATTTGAAATGGGTTTATCGTGAACTCTGTTTTAAATAACACTTGTTCTTTAACTCGATAATAAATAGAATGTGATTTGGGTTTATCGTGAACTGTGTTTTAAATAACACTAGTTCTTTAACCCAGTAAAAGGAGTTTTAATGAATCTGCAATTAGATTGAAATGTGAATAGATAATTTAAATTATCAAGGTTAGAAAATGAGCGAGAATGGAGTATTACCAGTTTTGCTCCAAAGCGATAGTTAAATCTTTAATTAGATTTGAACGTGAAATGGTAATTAATTTTACCGATAACACCGTGGTGTTAGATATGGAGTATTACCAGTTTCGCTTCATGGGATGAATAGGTTGGGATTGGGAAATAAAATAAATAATTACTTCGGTGTGGTTCGCTAATCTCGACTAGTTTGGAAAACCATAAATTGGTTTGAAATGACATCCAAAGGAAGATTAAAGGATAAATTTTAAAGAATTTATCTTGGATAAAATTAATGGGAATCCTTCCCTAAGAATTGAAATTTAGAAACTAGCTGCAGATTAGTTAAGATGAGTGGTCTCCTGGATATTGATCTGATGTTGGTTTCGGCCTTCGGGGTTAATATTTGGGAAATTGTTCTCTTGCTAATTTGCGGTTAGTGAGTAATGAATTGGAATGAGGCGTATGTTGTGTCTGTGTTACATTTGTTTTTAATATACGCGGGTTGTTTGGAAAGTCCGGGTTTATACCCATTCTGAATAACCGATTCGACGATATGTCGAAGATGAAGACGGTGGTTGAAGACCGGAAGTCTTCACATCGTTTGGATAATTACTAATGATCCTGATTGGGCTGTACACCCAAGAGGATGGAAATAGTTAGTGGTCATCCAGACGTACTTGGAGATGGATGGATATGCAAGGAAAGTGCCTCCGGTTTCGTTCAGACCCAGAACGAACTTGTAAATGGATTGTGTGTCTGACATTGGATTTTATTCTGTGTTGATTGATTTCTGTTAAATATATATCTGTTTGGCGGCGGAGAATTTATTCTCTTGCTTAACGCCCTTCTCTGAGACGTACGAGCTTAGAGGTTATATATCGATAGATATCAATCGCATGGCATGAATTGCCTGTGTGGCATGCTGAGTTGCATGGATCAAGGCTTCTGTTGAAAAGCAAAGTCTTGTGGTTGATGATCAAAGCACGACCTTTGTGGTAGCTTTGTGTATAACGTGAATTCGCGAGCCTCACACCTCGGTATGAGTCAAAAACGGGATACAGACTGCAGGGAGAGCACGACGTTTCTTTCTAGCTTTGGTGGTGTCAGTGACTTACTAGCCCTGATATTTATATACTTTTCACCTATGTGGTTGTTGGATGAGGCGCCTCGATTTTAGGTCTGTAAGGACCGGGAAACGTGTGTTCAGGCATAATTAATCCTCTAACGTAAGTGAGGACCGGCCCTGAAGATCCAGGATTGCCCAGAGTGTGTATTCCTGAGACATTTGCTAGAGTGTCTCAAACGCGGAGAGGAGCTTGCCCCTTGCCTCGACTCATGACGGAAATCCAATTTCCAATACGTGTATTGCGGTTTTAATTGTAGAACTAGTATGGCGACATGATATATGGTACCCATGCCGTCTATGATTTATATTTATGATTGAAATTGTTTTGACACTATACACTTATTATAGTATCAAATCATTTGTTTTAAACGTACCAAGCATGTTTGGCTATTATAAGGGAAACCCTATCCTCCGGCTTGCGTTGCATTGTGTGATGGGACCTGGGTCTTATAATAGCTTCATTTTTCGAAAAAGCATTGCGTTGTTTATTCTATGCACTGGTATTCTTGGGAGAAAACCCGTTCCGTGTTATACGACGTGGTCCCTTGAATTACTCTCTTTTAAAGTAAAGTTTTAAATAACTGTTTTAGTTCTCACACCAGTCACATGACTGACCTGGAGTTTATTGTTTTAACCTAAACTTTGGGTGCCCCTATTTTCCGCACGGGCAGCTAGTAGTTTTGGTTTTGCAGATTTATATTCACAGGATCCTGGTTTACAGCTGGAATGATATCCGGAAAGCTCTGTATCCGTATATCACATTCAGTTGTGCTTTGTATTATTTTCCGCTGCTATGTAATTTGTTCATTTATACTCTGTATATTCTTGTATCTAATGGAATTGTTGTAATAGCAATGAAATGTTCTTCCGTCTGCGTTCTGATTTGTCCTGTTCTCAAAACGATCAGGGGTTTCGAGCGGTCTAGATCGGTTTAACGACTGATTCGGATCGAGCGAAATTCCCGGCCGTCACATTACTCATATATATATATATATATTCTGCGTTTTACTATCCAAATTCATTTGCTTGTAACTTCTTCATACATTGACTGTTTTCAGCATATTATATATGAAAACGATTCAGAATTTCGCTTTGAATCCAAAAAATAAAGATTTTCGTAGTCAAATTCTTAATGCAGCAAAATTTCACTTTTCAACTTGTTTATACTTATTTGTTTATTTTAATTAATTATTAATATTTATATCTTCTACGGAGTGTTATAATAGGGAAAGGCACTTGCAACTATGAGATTCACCCACAACCCTTTACTGCGGCCAATACAACTATGTAATTTTATGTAACGAAGGATCGTAAAATATTTTTATTTCATTCCCTGAGGGTTGGATCATTATCATATTTTAATATGTAGTTTATGGGGATGTGAGACATGTCCATAATTTTTACCAATTTGATTTGTGACCATTTTTCCCTTGTCAGTCTTGTACAGGGCATAAATTTTGACTCGGATCGAATCAGGTGTTGAGACCTATGCCATTGAAAAGAGTAGTCACGTTAAAGATTTAGCTCAACGGTTTGGGATGAATCGCTGTTTTAATGTTTTACGGTTGGTTGTTGAGGTTTTGTAAGTCATAATGGGCTGATTTGGGGAGGTCCATTAGTGGGCTGGTGGGAGGTTATAAATAGGGGATGGGAGGCATGGAGAATAGTTTACTTTCTCCATTCTCTCATTTGGAGGAGCTTATGATCCTCCATTTCTGTAATGACCCGCATTGACAGAGGTATTATAATTAATTTATTTAATTATATATATAGTGATATAAGGATTTAATGGTCGTGGAATTAAATAACTGGGAATAATAAATTAAATAATATATTTAATTCAGAAATAAGCAAAAATATTGGAAATCACAATAAAAGGTGAACAGGGTCATCCCTAAGATTTAATTCAGCTTAGAGTTGAATTATATTGACGAATATATTTATATAAGGCAGTTGAATTTATAATTTATATTATAATTAAAAACGAGCTCAAAATGGCGCTGCAGTTCGCTATTTGGCGATTTGAACTTCAACTGAATGTACATGATTCATTTTAAGCTGGATTTCTGTGAAACAAGAAACGTACGGAGCTGGTGGAGTATATCTTTCAAGTGGAAGAGAAAAATCGGGATTTCGTCGTGTAGATTTTTAGATATGTCCAAATCAAATTTCAGAATAGTCGCTATAGAATCGTTTATCAGCCATAATGGTTATTTCAAAATAACTAGATATCGGGCGTGAATTCAGACAAGGTTCTTTTGGGACATTACGATAATTTAATTTTTAGAATTTTATGGTAATTTTTAATTAATTAAATAATCAACTTTTTATTTGGAGTATTTTGCACCCTGAAATCAATATTTTGAGGTTTCAAAATATGAGTAAATCTACCGGTATTATTATATTTTTGGGGTCGTGGCACCGAGCTGATTACAACAGTATGTTTATCTCTGTCGATAGAAATCCGTAAACGAGTAGAGTTGCATATAAAGGTTACGTTAATTTCAAATGGACCAGCATGGATGGACTAAAGAAGACCAGACATTATTAAACAAAAATGAGAATATAAACGAGCCACCATTCAAATTTTTTCATCCACACAAAGATCATATATAATACCCTCAACTTGTGCAAACCCTAAACATTTCATTCGGTGGTCAAAATGTTTTCTGCCGTGAGTTTTTTTCATTACAGAAATACTTCGATCATTCAAAAAAAAAAATCAATACAAATAAAATAAAAGCTCATAAATCCCAAAACAAATAGAATAGGATTCGTGAGGAGGAAGGCTTCATTTTCATGTTACTTTCTTTGAGTTCGACGTCCATGACTTGCGCTGGTCTCATAACAGCGACGGCTAGGGTTAGTATTTTCAGAGAATCGAGGCTTCGTTGTGGAAAATGATGAGGATATTTGGATTTTTGAGTACGAATGGCATCTAGCTACAAGATTTGGTGGATTTCGGCATTTATGGAGTTCGATACCTGTGTGGTACCATAGGCGACGACCAGGAAACCGTGTTGAATGAGGGAGTGCGAGTGGAAGCTGTTTGAGTAGGAATGAAGGAGGATTCGAAGTGAAGTTTATTGGTGATTGCGTTTTGTGTTTTTGTGAAGGATTGAAGGAGGAAGGTTGGCTTGAAGGAATCGGCATGGAGTGTTTGGGTATACTGGAAACAAAATGTCATTTGGGGAAGACGGTGATAAATTGGAGAGGGTGGGCTTTTATATGGTAGTGGGCCGACTTATTGAAAGGGTAAGGCCCGGTTGAAAACAAAGGTCCAAGTTTTAATTTCATTTAAAACATATATATTTGTAAATTCAATAACTCGGTCATACGATATCGAAATTCAGCGAAATAAGATGCGTTGGGACAGTATGGACGAGAGCTTCACAATGAAGCTGACTGGAAGTCCATCGGAGCCCGTTACAATTTATAGCAAAATAAATTGTCCGTCTGAATCAAGCGATGGTTATCGTTCTTTAACGATGAACTGCCAATGTGAGTAAATCTCACTAACTCTGAACAGTTTATATTTTCATGTTATATTTTTAGAACTGTTAAATATGGACTGATTGATTGTGTGTTGACTGTTTGATTGAACTGCTAGTCAGTTAGTTAAATTTCTATATTGCTTCTGTTTAACAGAATATATCATATGGAACTGAAAGTGATGTTATCTATATTGTCTAACATCTGTGATGCAGGGGAACAGGTTGGAGGAATCCGACTGGATTCCTCAACAGCTATTTTATTGTTTTTCATATATTTTGATATATGATGTGAATTATAACCTGTTGTTGATTGTGTGTGTATGGACGAGATTAGACATCGTGATTTGATATGATTGAATACCATGACATACCGGAATGTAGATAAAGGAGATTTTTCAAAGTGATATTGAAAAACAGAATATTTATAAAGTGGAATATTTATAAATAAGGAATATTTATAAATTGGGATATTTATAAATAGGAGATATTTGAAAAGGAAATAAATTCAAAACATTTCTTTTTGAATGGAAAGGCCTGTGTGGCGAGTTTGGGGATTTTCCCGATGCTCCCGTTACAAAGGAGGTTATGGCGAATTTTTCAGGAAATTTAAGGAGTTAGAATATTTCAAGAATAAATTTGAAAAGGAAATATTTGTAAACCATTTACAAATAGAATTGGAAAGGGAACATTATAAAAAGAAATCATTTTTAAAGTGTAGAACCGTTATTTAAAAGTAAATCTTTTCAAATGAATAAAACGTTGTTAAAAAGGAAATCTTTATAAAGTGAATAAAGTAAATCGAATATAGACATTCGAAGAAGTTAATCGAATATGGTATTCGAAGTTAGTTAATCGAATATGGTATTCGAAAGAAGAAATCGAATATGGTATTCAAAGTTAGTTAATCGAATATGGTATTCGAAGTTAGTTAATCGAATATGGTATTCGAAAGAAGAAATCGAATATGGTATTCAAAGTTAGTTAATCGAATATGATATTCGAAGTTAGTTAATCGAATATGATATTCGAAAGTTAGTTAATCGAATATGTTATTCGAAAGGGGTTAGTCGAGTCGTGTTAGTCAAATAGAATTAACCAGTTAGAGTTAATCAGTTAAGAGTTAACCAGTTAGAGTTAATCAAATAGAATTAACCAGTTAGAGTTAATCAGTTAAGAGTTAACCAGTGGAGTTAATTAGTTAGAGTTAATCAGTTAAGAGTTAACCAGTTAGAGTTAATCAAATAGAATTAACCAGTTAGAGTTAATCAGTTAAGAGTTAACCAGTGGAGTTAATTAGTTAGAGTTAATCGATTAGAGTTAAAACGAACTAGAATTAATCAAATATAGTTATTTGAGACAGAGTTAGTCAAACATAGTATTCAGGGTAAGTTGCCATCTTGTATGACTGCTAGCGTAATTCGCAGGGCTGTAAATAGCCTAAGGCAGTCGGATGTTTCCTGAGGGAATCAGGCATAACCATTGTGATCGCTGCGATCTAGAGTCAAGCGAATGGAGTTAAATAGAGTTGTCGAATAGTAGTTGTTCGAATGGAGTTAAATAGAGTTAATCGAATAGTAGTTATTCGAATAGAGTTAAATGGAGTTAAATCGAATATTTGTTATTCGATAGGAGTAAATCAAGTTGAGTTAAATAAACCAAGTTAGTCGAGCCTAGTTAATTGAATCGAATTGGTCGAACCAAGTAAGTTGAGTTAGTCGAGTTAAGTTCGTCGAGTTAAATAAATCGGTGTTAGTTTCATCGAAAGGAATTATCGATGTTAGTTTCATCGAAAGGAATTATCGATGTTAGTTTCATCGAAAGGAATTATCGATGTTAGTTTCATCGAAAGGAGTTATCGATGTTAGTTTCATCGAAAGGAGTTATCGATGTTAGTTTCATCGAAAGGAGTTATCGATGTTAGTTTCATCGAAGGGAGTTATCGATTATAGTTTAATCGAAGTGAGATTTTCAAATATGAGATATTTGAAAAGGGAAGAGTTATCGAATACTAGTTATTCGAAGAGAGATTATCGAATATCGTTTATTCGAGAAGGAGTTAATCGAATATAGGTTATTCGAAGAAGAGTTAATCAAATAGAGATTTCTCGAAGAGAGTTAATCGGCAAATTCGATTATATCGAATTCGGGAAAGTACTTATACTTTTCCAGTGTTTAAATAGAGATTTATTTATTTATAAATAAATAAGTGTTAGGTTAATTATTCACTAATAAGAATAGCAGTTATAATTAAAGTTAGATAATTCGAAAGTAGGAATTATAGCGTTATCGTTATAACCAATGTTTTAAATATAGAAGTAGATTAGTAAAACTGAATCCGAGAAAGGCGTAAAGAAGTTGTTAAAGATTAAAAGATAAACTTTGACCATTTCGAAGTTATAACGTTGTTCAGTTAAGGTCTGAGAGGTAATTATACCCCAACTTGAGTGACTTCCTT
Organism: Allium sativum; assembly: GCA_030737875.1. Classification (NCBI taxonomy): domain Eukaryota; kingdom Viridiplantae; phylum Streptophyta; class Magnoliopsida; order Asparagales; family Amaryllidaceae; genus Allium; species Allium sativum. The sequence goes on along the minus strand of JASFAX010000029.1, from coordinate 9,382,582 downwards.
CTTAACTAAGAAATGGTAAGGTTTGATCGTAAAGGAGTTTTGGAAATGTTTTCCAAACGAGAATCAGAAATGTTTTCTGATAAAAGAAAATAAGAATTTAGAATATAGGGAAACAGGAGATAAGTAAATAAATGGACTAAAGAGATTTATGTTAAATGATGTTTGTTCGATATAATTTCCATCTAGGAATAATATCGTTGTTTGCACACTTGTTTTTCTTTGATAGTTAACTCACAGACTATCGAAGTTTTTGACCATTTTAACGTTGTTAATATGGAGAGACCGGTTGGATTATTATCCAAAGAACCACTCTGTATTGGCATAAGCGTCGCGAATCATATATGCCAAAGATAATTGAAGACGGAGTAAAATGCAAGGGCTATCCTGTTCACAGAATAGTGCCTTCGGTTTGTCCAGTCCCAGGACAACTTGTATGGACGAAGGTCTGACAGAGTATATCCAATGGATCGCGTAAGTTGATCTGTTCAAACGTATTCACGTTTGGTGGCGGAGGAATTCGTTTCTCTTAGCTGTGTACCCGTGTTATTTTTGGATAAGTCAATTTGTGATTTGGCGGGTATGACGATGTGACATTTCTAAGTGAATGAAGATGGATGTCTGACATAGTATTTCCAGAAAGGTCACGTACATTGATTTCTTCAACCGTACCAAGAGTGGAAGCGGAGAAGGAAACTTCTTTTAGCTGACACGTAATGTATTGTTGTAGACATCAATTAGCGATTTTCGATGGATCTGACAATGTGGCATTTCGAAGTGAATCTGATGTGATGATAAAGCGTAGCTTCTAGCCTCATCAACCGGTAAATGACAGAAATCGGGCAGGCAGCATGGCTAAGTCGGTTGCACCGAAGTAGGGTGTAGAATCACCTATCTAGAGAATATTCATTTGTTTCTTAAATCTATCAATGCTGTCCCATATATATACGGGAACGGTTGCTGATCCCAACCGTTGGTGATGTACATTCGATACACTCAAGCGAAATGAGTGGTCGGTCATGTGTGGCTGAGTTGCAAGATGTTCTTGTTGAACTCCAGTGTATCGTTCCTAGAGTACACTGATCGGAAGGTGATTCCATACCTTGTCATAGTTGGAAATCCATTACCCAATACGTGCTTGCGGTTTTGATTGTATACTATATATGTAGAACGTGAGATGCAAGCGTTTCTGCTAGTTGATATCTATTTGTACATAGACATTATTATAATATCAAAAGGTTTTTGATATAAAGATATTTTGGATTCTCATAAGGGAAAAACCCGTTCCGTTCTGCGGCGTGGTCTTATGAGATATCGTTTACTTGTTCATATACCTGTTTGAACTGTTTTACTCATACCAGTCCCATGACTGACCCGGAGTTTATTTGTTTTGTTTTCCCTAAACTCTTGGGTGCCTAATTTTGTACGGGCAGTCAAGTAGTCAGGAATTTACAGATATACTGGAAGAGCGTGGAGCAGGAGGCTTCAAGATCATATAGCTATAGTTATTTCCGCTGTGTTGTAAGTGCTGTACTCTGATAAGTGCTATTGTATACATAACTGTTATATTTCAAAGTTATGTTATCTATTATATGTTATTCGTTCCGCTGTGAGGTTCGTGTTACTCTGATGTTATGTTCTTCTTCTTCTTCTATTCTAAGTTTCTATCTTATCTATTCTCACCTTCTAATTTCTTTCATTAATTACCGGGATTTTTCGATGTTTTGGTTATCGACGTCGGGCTTACGTCGATAACCAAAGCCGCTCAAAATCCGGGTCGTTACAGTTGGTATCAGAGCTTAAGTTAAGAATTACCTTGGCTCTGTGGCGTGACTCGGTAGAGATAGGGTTAGTAATACCCTAGATTGAGTTTGAGTGTATATATACGAGTGCGTATTTGTATTTGATATAAAAATGGTTTTATATTGTGGAGATTCATTGGCTGAGTTGTTTATGAGTTCTGGTCGATCAGTTTGATCCACTGTATCGGTAGGAGTAAATAAACACTTGAATACAATGAACCGTCATCGTATGTTTTGAAAAGAGGGTAAACGAAATAACTTTACCCAAAGTATATTTGATATATATTGGATTTATAATGAGATATATTGGTTGATATTATAATCGAGTAAGATTATAACATGTGAAATGGTTATATATAACCAATCAGAATTCATATAAGTAAAGTATATGAAATAAGATGAATTAAATATGAATTTAAATCAGATTTGGAATTAAAATAAGGAAATTTTAAGTTCCTGGGAGATTTTGAATGTTTTCAAAATGGAAGTATTTAGTAATGGTTTTAAAAATGATATAGTATGGAAATCACTTGGGTCGCTGGAAAATAATTCCGATGATGACTGCGCAGTATCATCGGTGTGATTTTCGAGTTCTAAGTGGTGGATTACTACCAAAGATTTTGATTTGAATTGTTTTGAGAAAACAAAGTGTTTAGAAATTCAAATGTTTTGAATATGTATTAGGATTTCAAAATGATTTGAAATAAACCCATGAATTTGAAATTTGAAATTTGAATTTAACGTATGAAGTTAAATGGATTAAAATAGTGAAAGTGAATAATAAATTAGAATTTAACTTTGACTAAGTTAAATGAAATTGGATTTGATTAGAGAATAATCTGGAAGTGAATTTGACTTGGATATATGCGAATGGTTGTGTTGGAGATAATGCAAAATTTGATTTGGAGGATAACATTGGTATATGCTGAGTTGATAGCATATAGAAGTGATAGAGTTGATATACCCGACAAAAAGGTACAAGTTTATATTTTTATGAGTTTGGAATTTATGAGCCAAATTGGCAAGCCGCTTGGCTGTTTGATTTTCTTTTGGGTTGGAGATGGCCCAAAGAGGCGAGTTGGTGTTTGAGATATTGACCAGTACAAAGGAGGTGCTGGCGAAATTTTTCAAAAGTTTAAAGTGTTAGAAAATTTTCAGAATTTTTGAAAATTTTAGTTAGTCGGAAGGAATTAATATTTTAGTCGATATTAATTGGTTCAGTTAAAATCAGAAATTAGGGGTAAACAAATCTTAGGAATTCCAGTCGATAGGGTCATCCCCTACCTTTTAGCAATTTCGAGGACGAAATTATTTTAAGTGGGGAAGAATGTAATGACCCGCATTGACAGAGGTATTATAATTAATTTATTTAATTATATATATAGTGATATAAGGATTTAATGGTCGTGGAATTAAATAACTGGGAATAATAAATTAAATAATATATTTAATTCAGAAATAAGCAAAAATATTGGAAATCACAATATAAGGTGAACAGGGTCATCCCTAAGATTTAATTCAGCTTAGAGTTGAATTATATTGACGAATATATTTATATAAGGCAGTTGAATTTATAATTTATATTATAATTAAAAACGAGCTCAAAATGGCGCTGCAGTTCGCTATTTGGCGATTTGAACTTCAACTGAATGTACATGATTCATTTTAAGCTGGATTTCTGTGAAACAAGAAACGTACGGAGCTGGTGGAGTATATCTTTCAAGTGGAAGAGAAAAATCGGGATTTCGTCGTGTAGATTTTTAGATATGTCCAAATCAAATTTCAGAATAGTCGCTATAGAATCGTTTATCAGCCATAATGGTTATTTCAAAATAACTAGATATCGGGCGTGAATTCAGACAAGGTTCTTTTGGGACATTACGATAATTTAATTTTTAGAATTTTATGGTAATTTTTAATTAATTAAATAATCAACTTTTTATTTGGAGTATTTTGCACCCTGAAATCAATATTTTGAGGTTTCAAAATATGAGTAAATCTACCGGTATTATTATATTTTTGGGGTCGTGGCACCGAGCTGATTACAACAGTATGTTTATCTCTGTCGATAGAAATCCGTAAACGAGTAGAGTTGCATATAAAGGTTACGTTAATTTCAAATGGACCAGCATGGATGGACTAAAGAAGACCAGACATTATTAAACAAAAATGAGAATATAAACGAGCCACCATTCAAATTTTTTCATCCACACAAAGATCATATATAATACCCTCAACTTGTGCAAACCCTAAACATTTCATTCGGTGGTCAAAATGTTTTCTGCCGTGAGTTTTTTTCATTACAGAAATACTTCGATCATTCAAAAAAAAAAATCAATACAAATAAAATAAAAGCTCATAAATCCCAAAACAAATAGAATAGGATTCGTGAGGAGGAAGGCTTCATTTTCATGTTACTTTCTTTGAGTTCGACGTCCATGACTTGCGCTGGTCTCATAACAGCGACGGCTAGGGTTAGTATTTTCAGAGAATCGAGGCTTCGTTGTGGAAAATGATGAGGATATTTGGATTTTTGAGTACGAATGGCATCTAGCTACAAGATTTGGTGGATTTCGGCATTTATGGAGTTCGATACCTGTGTGGTACCATAGGCGACGACCAGGAAACCGTGTTGAATGAGGGAGTGCGAGTGGAAGCTGTTTGAGTAGGAATGAAGGAGGATTCGAAGTGAAGTTTATTGGTGATTGCGTTTTGTGTTTTTGTGAAGGATTGAAGGAGGAAGGTTGGCTTGAAGGAATCGGCATGGAGTGTTTGGGTATACTGGAAACAAAATGTCATTTGGGGAAGACGGTGATAAATTGGAGAGGGTGGGCTTTTATATGGTAGTGGGCCGACTTATTGAAAGGGTAAGGCCCGGTTGAAAACAAAGGTCCAAGTTTTAATTTCATTTAAAACATATATATTTGTAAATTCAATAACTCGGTCATACGATATCGAAATTCAGCGAAATAAGATGCGTTGGGACAGTATGGACGAGAGCTTCACAATGAAGCTGACTGGAAGTCCATCGGAGCCCGTTACAATTTATAGCAAAATAAATTGTCCGTCTGAATCAAGCGATGGTTATCGTTCTTTAACGATGAACTGCCAATGTGAGTAAATCTCACTAACTCTGAACAGTTTATATTTTCATGTTATATTTTTAGAACTGTTAAATATGGACTGATTGATTGTGTGTTGACTGTTTGATTGAACTGCTAGTCAGTTAGTTAAATTTCTATATTGCTTCTGTTTAACAGAATATATCATATGGAACTGAAAGTGATGTTATCTATATTGTCTAACATCTGTGATGCAGGGGAACAGGTTGGAGGAATCCGACTGGATTCCTCAACAGCTATTTTATTGTTTTTCATATATTTTGATATATGATGTGAATTATAACCTGTTGTTGATTGTGTGTGTATGGACGAGATTAGACATCGTGATTTGATATGATTGAATACCATGACATACCGGAATGTAGATAAAGGAGATTTTTCAAAGTGATATTGAAAAATAGAATATTTATAAAGTGGAATATTTATAAATAAGGAATATTTATAAATTGGGATATTTATAAATAGGAGATATTTGAAAAGGAAATAAATTCAAAACATTTCTTTTTGAATGGAAAGGCCTGTGTGGCGAGTTTGGGGATTTTCCCGATGCTCCCGTTACAAAGGAGGTTATGGCGAATTTTTCAGGAAATTTAAGGAGTTAGAATATTTCAAGAATAAATTTGAAAAGGAAATATTTGTAAACCATTTACAAATAGAATTGGAAAGGGAACATTATAAAAAGAAATCATTTTTAAAGTGTAGAACCGTTATTTAAAAGTAAATCTTTTCAAATGAATAAAACGTTGTTAAAAAGGAAATCTTTATAAAGTGAATAAAGTAAATCGAATATAGACATTCGAAGAAGTTAATCGAATATGGTATTCGAAGTTAGTTAATCGAATATGGTATTCGAAAGAAGAAATCGAATATGGTATTCAAAGTTAGTTAATCGAATATGGTATTCGAAGTTAGTTAATCGAATATGGTATTCGAAAGAAGAAATCGAATATGGTATTCAAAGTTAGTTAATCGAATATGATATTCGAAGTTAGTTAATCGAATATGATATTCGAAAGTTAGTTAATCGAATATGTTATTCGAAAGGGGTTAGTCGAGTCGTGTTAGTCAAATAGAATTAACCAGTTAGAGTTAATCAGTTAAGAGTTAACCAGTTAGAGTTAATCAAATAGAATTAACCAGTTAGAGTTAATCAGTTAAGAGTTAACCAGTGGAGTTAATTAGTTAGAGTTAATCAGTTAAGAGTTAACCAGTTAGAGTTAATCAAATAGAATTAACCAGTTAGAGTTAATCAGTTAAGAGTTAACCAGTGGAGTTAATTAGTTAGAGTTAATCGATTAGAGTTAAAACGAACTAGAATTAATCAAATATAGTTATTTGAGACAGAGTTAGTCAAACATAGTATTCAGGGTAAGTTGCCATCTTGTATGACTGCTAGCGTAATTCGCAGGGCTGTAAATAGCCTAAGGCAGTCGGATGTTTCCTGAGGGAATCAGGCATAACCATTGTGATCGCTGCGATCTAGAGTCAAGCGAATGGAGTTAAATAGAGTTGTCGAATAGTAGTTGTTCGAATGGAGTTAAATAGAGTTAATCGAATAGTAGTTATTCGAATAGAGTTAAATGGAGTTAAATCGAATATTTGTTATTCGATAGGAGTAAATCAAGTTGAGTTAAATAAACCAAGTTAGTCGAGCCTAGTTAATTGAATCGAATTGGTCGAACCAAGTAAGTTGAGTTAGTCGAGTTAAGTTCGTCGAGTTAAATAAATCGGTGTTAGTTTCATCGAAAGGAATTATCGATGTTAGTTTCATCGAAAGGAATTATCGATGTTAGTTTCATCGAAAGGAGTTATCGATGTTAGTTTCATCGAAAGGAGTTATCGATGTTAGTTTCATCGAAAGGAGTTATCGATGTTAGTTTCATCGAAAGAAGTTATCGATGTTAGTTTCATCGAAGGGAGTTATCGATTATAGTTTAATCGAAGTGAGATTTTCAAATATGAGATATTTGAAAAGGGAAGAGTTATCGAATACTAGTTATTCGAAGAGAGATTATCGAATATCGTTTATTCGAGAAGGAGTTAATCGAATATAGGTTATTCGAAGAAGAGTTAATCAAATAGAGATTTCTCGAAGAGAGTTAATCGACAAATTCGATTATATCGAATTCGGGAAAGTACTTATACTTTTCCAGTGTTTAAATAGAGATTTATTTATTTATAAATAAATAAGTGTTAGGTTAATTATTCACTAATAAGAATAGCAGTTATAATTAAAGTTAGATAATTCGAAAGTAGGAATTATAGCGTTATCGTTATAACCAATGTTTTAAATATAGAAGTAGATTAGTAAAACTGAATCCGAGAAAGGCGTAAAGAAGTTGTTAAAGATTAAAAGATAAACTTTGACCATTTCGAAGTTATAACGTTGTTCAGTTAAGGTCTGAGAGGTAATTATACCCCAACTTGAGTGACTTCCTTCTTAACTAAGAAATGGTAAGGTTTGATCGTAAAGGAGTTTTGGAAATGTTTTCCAAACGAGAATCAGAAATGTTTTCTGATAAAAGAAAATAAGAATTTAGAATACAGGGAAACAGGAGATAAGTAAATAAATGGACTAAAGAGATTTATGTTAAATGATGTTTGTTCGATATAATTTCCATCTAGGAATAATATCGTTGTTTGCACACTTGTTTTTCTTTGATAGTTAACTCACAGACTATCGAAGTTTTTGACCATTTTAACGTTGTTAATATGGAGAGACCGGTTGGATTATTATCCAAAGAACCACTCTGTATTGGCATAAGCGTCGCGAATCATATATGCCAAAGATAATTGAAGACGGAGTAAAATGCAAGGGCTATCCTGTTCACAGAATAGTGCCTTCGGTTTGTCCAGTCCCAGGACAACTTGTATGGACGAAGGTCTGACAGAGTATATCCAATGGATCGCGTAAGTTGATCTGTTCAAACGTATTCACGTTTGGTGGCGGAGGAATTCGTTTCTCTTAGCTGTATACCCGTGTTATTTTTGGATAAGTCAATTTGTGATTTGGCGGGTATGACGATGTGACATTTCTAAGTGAATGAAGATGGATGTCTGACATAGTATTTCCAGAAAGGTCACGTACATTGATTTCTTCAACCGTACCAAGAGTGGAAGCGGAGAAGGAAACTTCTTTTAGCTGACACGTAATGTATTGTTGTAGACATCAATTAGCGATTTTCGATGGATCTGACAATGTGGCATTTCGAAGTGAATCTGATGTGATGATAAAGCGTAGCTTCTAGCCTCATCAACCGGTAAATGACAGAAATCGGGCAGGCAGCATGGCTAAGTCGGTCGCACCGAAGTAGGGTGTAGAATCACCTATCTAGAGAATATTCATTTGTTTCTTAAATCTATCAATGCTGTCCCATATATATACGGGAACGGTTGCTGATCCCAACCGTTGGTGATGTACATTCGATACACTCAAGCGAAATGAGTGGTCGGTCATGTGTGGCTGAGTTGCAAGATGTTCTTGTTGAACTCCAGTGTATCGTTCCTAGAGTACACTGATCGGAAGGTGATTCCATACCTTGTCATAGTTGGAAATCCATTACCCAATACGTGCTTGCGGTTTTGATTGTATACTATATATGTAGAACGTGAGATGCAAGCGTTTCTGCTAGTTGATATCTATTTGTACATAGACATTATTATAATATCAAAAGGTTTTTGATATAAAGATATTTTGGATTCTCATAAGGGAAAAACCCGTTCCGTTCTGCGGCGTGGTCTTATGAGATATCGTTTACTTGTTCATATACCTGTTTAAACTGTTTTACTCATACCAGTCCCATGACTGACCCGGAGTTTATTTGTTTTGTTTTCCCTAAACTCTTGGGTGCCTAATTTTGTACGGGCAGTCAAGTAGTCAGGAATTTACAGATATACTGGAAGAGCGTGGAGCAGGAGGCTTCAAGATCATATAGCTATAGTTATTTCCGCTGTGTTGTAAGTGCTGTACTCTGATAAGTGCTATTGTATACATAACTGTTATATTTCAAAGTTATGTTATCTATTATATGTTATTCGTTCTGCTGTGAGGTTCGTGTTACTCTGATGTTATGTTCTTCTTCTTCTATTCTAAGTTTCTATCTTATCTATTCTCACCTTCTAATTTCTTTCATTAATTACCGGGATTTTTCGATGTTTTGGTTATCGACGTCGGGCTTACGTCGATAACCAAAGCCGCTCAAAATCCGGGTCGTTACAGTTTCTCCATTCTCCTACACCTTTCCACCATTAAAATTCGAGATCTACATTAGAGAATCGAAGATCCACATCATTTGAATCTAGATCTACATCATTCCAAGGGAGGCGTCATCAAGTTGAAGAGTTTGGATCAAATTCTTTGTTGTTCGGAATCATATTTCAATCATTTTGGGTAGTTTTGGAGAATTGGTGAGTGATATGCATCTCTCACATGAATTCAATCAAGTATATGAGCATTTGATCTAATTTTTCATCATTTCCAAGTGTTTTCTCATATATTTACAGCATGGTAAGCTTATTTTCATATTAGTCACCATAGGATCTAATTTAACAACTTAAAACCGGTAATTTCTATGTTATTTGATATGTTTATGCAAGTTAGGTCAATAATTATGTTCATTTATCATGAGTGTGGCGAAGTTTACATAATTATTGATGAAATCATCATTTTCATGTTATTAGTGATTCCATAACATTCTTATAGTTGAATTGGACGAATTGGATGACTATATTTCGTTAATCTTGTTGTTTGGCGAAGTTTTGGTCGAATTTCGGGTTGAAATTGTAATGGATCGGACCTGGAGTGGAATGGATCAGTCAGAAGTAGAGTGACCTTATGACGGCCCGCCCCACACCAGCCGGCATTTCCTCCGAAAGTGCGTTGTACACATGCCCGACTAGCACAGACTGGTCGCCAAAGAAAGGAAAGAAGAGAACGAACTAATCGAAAACCTGTAGAATGTCTCACAGTGCATGGAACAAAATGTAATAATAATGTACTTGACATAAAACAGGCGAGGCAGTACATAAGCTGAAAACTAAACATCATAGCAGTGGAAAATCCAAATACAGCTTATGTTCCACATCATTATTATTACAACTTTAAAACTGCCTCTAAAGTAAAAGAAAGGAAGGGTGCACTACTAATACCCAGAGTAGTGACCAACAGCGACACAGGGAGAATATCTATATATATGTATCATACGTGGAAGCCTCCTGCTTGTCTTCGGTACAGCTACTCGTGCATACCACCTAACCTGTCTCTAGTCTGCTCGTGAGAGCACACAGAGTAATAAGAAGAGACATAAAACTCTGGGTCAGACAAAAAGTCTGGTATGAGCGATAAGCAGCTAAACAGAACAATAATAGGTATACTAAACCATACCTGAACCTGGACCTACAACCAAAGATTTAGCACTACATACCGTACAATACTCTAAGGTTCCACTAAACAGATGGTGTAAAGATAATGGGGGTGGGGGTGTGCATGTCATAATGATGGCTAACAAATCAAACATAGCAACTATCCTCACATCTCTCACTCAGTGCGTAAAGCATACGATGTCCACCATTGTCAATCACTAGACCCATCGAAGTAGTGACGGAGTTCGACTTGTACAACTACTGCAACTACCAAGTTTGCCCCATGGAGTCAGGACCAAATCATTACAAATGACCCCACTTCATTGGTATATAGCTCTTTAGTCATACCTAGGCCATTGTGGCCTTGAATCCGTTCATGTACCCCCTACACATAGTGATTCAAAGTTATAGACATCGACAACCCCTTAGCACACGTCCCGCAGCAAAGCCCAACTCACGAAGTTAACTCGTTGGTTCCCAACTGGATCTTGAGCTCTACTTCCTATTTGGACTTCCTTTGCATCTCGGGTTTTGGTCGAATTGGAGTTGGTCTTCAGAAAAGTCATCGCGTAATAGCAGCTCCAATCTGGTTCGGTTGTCCTTCCCTGGTTCGGTTCGGCTTGCTCCACTTCCTGGCCATCCGGTTCAGTTCGGAGCTCCACCCTCGGTTCGGTTCGGTGCTTCAATGTCACTTGGGTTCAACTATCTCACTATCTTGATTTGTTTCGGTGCTTCTGCCTTGGTTCGGTTCTGCCTTTCTTTCCTCCAGTTAATCCGATCCGATCCCATGTCCAGCTTTAGTCCAATACCAACTCCAACCCTTATGCGAGAGGCCTTTCTTTTTGCCAAGCTCTCTTCATGTACTAGGTTCCGATCCGGTTCGGTTCTCAACTCAGTTCTCCGATCCGACCCGAGCCCCCTAACCCGATCCGAAACCCTGTACTGCTTCCTGCAACTTTTCCAGCGGCTATTTTACGCCATAAGACAGCGTTTTCGATCAATCTAACTCTTCTAATCAATCACAAAGCATACCATACAGTCATAGCAACAAATAGAAGTGACCACAAACACCAAAACAACAATATGACAAGGTTAAACAGATCAAACATAGCCAAAATCCCATATTTTCCCCTAAGCATGTTTAAGCAAAACTAATGATATGATTAGCAAAATTAATCAAATTTCCTAACAGAGGCCTAAAACAATATTTCGAAATTTATAGATATTTTTCCAGAATTTAATCATGTTTAAATTTGCTAATTAACACTAATTACCCTTAATTAACCATAATTAGTGAGGAACTATGCAAATCACTCACCTTGGCCACAAATTAACTTTTAGATCTGAAATAAATATCTGTTATGGCGTTGTTCCCAATGCAACACAGCAGCTCTAACCTTGCTTTGGTGCTATTCCTCCTCAATTTGATATTGATTAGGCTAATCTTCAATTAGAAAGTGGTTCGGGGATGTTTTAGATGTTGGAGGCCATGGCTAGGTTAAGACGAACGAATAGTGACGGCTGAAAAATGAGAAAAATGTATTCTCCAAATCCTAACAGCCCTTTTAAACTACTAATCCCGAAATTCCCCTTTGGGCCTAGTTGTTAATCACCCGGTTAAGCCCAATTAAGTTGTTTTTCACCATCTAAAACTTGTTTCAGCCATACCTCCCAAACGGTGAGTCCGTTTGGCTAATATGACCATTCTACAGAAAGGTAAACCATCATCCGGAGCCAATGGAAGTGGTTTCAGGTCAAAATTCCTTTCCAGTCAAAAGTTATGGCCAAAACAAGATCAGCTAGGGGCAAAACGGTCATTTAAAAATCGGCAAAAATCATGAACATGGGAAATGACTCCAATAGTCCTCTCCCAAAGTTACATGACCATACGATTTCTTATGTGAAAGAAATAAATATTCTACGATCCTGCGATGCGTAGAATGCGGGTCGTTACACTCTCCCCCCCTTAAGAAATTTCGTCCTCGAAATTCCTTAACCCAAAACATACAAAGGATCCCGCATACCTACCAATCATATACAACAATCAAACATGCAAAACAGATAAAACAAACCTATCCTAGCATGCGGAAAGACTAAATCGAAACTAAAATCTTACCAGGCGAAGAGTTCTGGATACGTCTTCCTAATGCTCTCCTCTGTCTCCCAAGTACAGTCATTCTCATTCTCGCCCCACTGGACTTTGACTAGATTCACCGCTTTCCTTTGAAGTTTCTTCGTATCGTTCCCAACAATACACATAGGCTTGCGGTTCCCAACCGCCTCGGGTTCAACTTCGATATCATCCAACTGATCAGGTGAAATAGCCACATCTGGGTCGTGTACGAATTTTCTTAACTGGGAAACATGAAATACGTTGTGAACTCCTGCCATCTTCTCTGGTAATTCAACTTTATATGCCAAATTCCCAATTTGCTCAAGAACTGGGAATGGACCAACAAATCTTGGTGCTAACTTGCCTCTCCTGCCAAATCGTATCACGCTTTTCAACGGAGAAATCTTGACAAATATCAAGTCGCCAATGGAGAACTTTAATTCTCTTCTCCTCTTATCAGCATAACTTTTCTGCCTATCTTGGGCAGCTTTCATTCACTGTTGGATAACCTTGATCTTGTTTGATGTTTCTCTTATTACTTCTGGTCCAAGCACATATTTCTCACCGGTCTCTAACCAACAGGACGGTGAGTTGCACGGTCTTCCGTACAAAGCTTCAAATGGAGACATACCAATACTGGATTGATAACTATTATTATATGCAAACTCTACTAGATGCAAATGGTCATTCCATGATCCACCAAAATCCAATACACAGGCTCTTAAGAGGTCTTCTAATATACGATTCACCCTCTCTGTTTGACCATCGGTTTGAGGATGATACGCGGTACTGAGATGTAGTTCTGATCCTAACGCCTCTTGTAAGCTCTTCCAAAATCCACTAGTGAACAACGGATCTTGATCACTCACAATGCCTTTGGGTATTCCATGAAATCTCACTACCCACTTTATATACAGTTCCGCTAACTTAGCTACCGTACTGTTTGACTTGACAGGTATAAACCTTGCACTCTTAGTCAATCGGTCCACAATCACCCAAATGCTATCATGGCCCGATCTAGTCCTTGGTAACCCATCAATGAAATCCATTGACACTTGTTCCCATTTCCATTCTGGAATTTCTAATGGTTGTAACAAACCACTAGGCTTCTTTTGCTCAGCTTTAACTAGCTGGCAATTCATGCATTTGGATATAAACGTCCCAACGTCTCTTTTAATCCCTTCCCAATAGTAGGTATGCTTCATGTCTCGATACATCTTGTTACCACCGGGGTGTATAGTCAGTTTTGAGTGATGACATTCTCTAAGCACTTCATCTCTCAATCCATTGACATTGGGTACAACTAGTCTTCCATTCTTCCTAAGCCATCCATCTCGATCAAGCCCATACTTATTCATCTCTTCGTCGATTCCCATCTCTAACTTTGAGATGATTTCCAATAGGTTAGGATCGTCCCTCTGATTGGAACCAATCCGCTCAATCAAAGTGGGTCTGATCATCAAACTTGCTAACATTTCTGGATCCAACTCGCACTTTGGTCTGAAATCATACCCAGCGATGTACTCCAGTTGCTTCCATTCAAGAAACATAGCCCCTAAACTGGCATGTCTTCTACTCAATGCATCAGCTACCGCGTTGCCCTTTCCTGGTGTGCACGGGATATTGAAATCATAGGAAGCCAAGAATCATAACCATCTTTGCTGTCGGAGATTTAGATCCTTCTGAGAGAAGAGATACTTTAACGATTTATGATCGGTAAACAACTCGAATCTTTCTCCCAAGAGATAATGTCTCCACATCTTCAATGCAAACACGATCGCTACCAATTCCAAATCATAGGTAGGGTATTTTGTCTCATGCAGTTTCAATTGCCGGAGCTACAACTCTACCTCCTTGCATCAATACAGCACCTAGTCCGGAACCACATGCATCCATATATACCGTCATCTCTTCATTCCCCTTAGGAATGACTAACACTGGTGCACATGTCAACTTTTCCTTTAGACTCTTGAATGCATTTTCGCACTTTTCGTCCCAGACGAAAGCTTGATTCTTCTTAGTCAACTGAGTCAACGGTGCTGCTATCTTGGAAAAGTCTTGGATAAAATTACGATAATATCCATCTAACCCCAAGAAACTTCTTTTGTCTGTCGCATTCTTGGGCGTAGACCAATCTTGTACCGTAGCCACCTTCGCAGGGTCCAAGGCGATACCATTTTCTGAAACAACTGGGCTCAAGAATCTCACTTCCCTCCTCCAGAAGTGACACTTAGAAAACTTTGCTTTCAATTGGTGTTTTCTCAACACCTCCATCACTATTCTTAAATGTTCCTTGTGCTCTTCCTCTATCATCGAATAAACAAGTATATCGCCCACGAACACAAGAACAAACTTATTCAACTGATCTCTGAATACTCTATTCATAAGATCCACAAAATATGCTGGTGCATTGGTCAACCCAAATGGCATGACCAACCATTCATAAAATCCATACGGTGTCCGAAATGCCATTTTAGCTATACTCTCAGCTTCCACCCTAAGCTGATGAAAACCTGTCGCAAGATCCAACTGGGAGAATACTCTCGCGCCACTCAGCTGATCAAACAAATCATCTATCTGCAGTAGAGGATACTTATTCTTCCTCGTCACTTTATTCAATTCGCGGTAGTCCACACACAATCGAAGGGAACCATCCGCCTTGGTAGCAAACACAATTGGTGCTCCCCATTCAGAAACACTCCTTCTGATAAATCCCTTCTTCAAGAGATCGCTGACTTGCATCCCAAGCTCTCGTTGCTCCCTTGGTGCCATACGACGAAGTGGCATCACTATAGGTCTGGCATCTTTCACTAAATCAATACGGCACTCAATCTCTCGGTGTGGTGAAAGTCCGGTCACTTCCTCGAAGACGTCCGGATACTGGCCAACCATGGGCAAACCTGGCAACTCACTATGTGGGGTGTCGAGGGAATTTAGAAAACTAGCCATTACCCTATCACTAGGTAGACCACCAAACACTACCCTCTGCCCATCATCCGCTCTAGCTGTCACCAAAAATCCCTCACAATCTACCACCACCCGTATCTTTGGAGCCAATCGACTCCCAAAATAATGCCAAACCCAGTAAAGCCCAAAACAAAGCAATCACAAACAAACATGCATCCATTACTCGATAAGACCACATTACGACAAATCATGCTAAGGTTAGTCGAACCACCAATCGAGTTAGTCACTACTAAAGGTCTATCGACGATCTCGGGCTCCAATCCCAACCTATCTACTAGGTTGCTAAATATGAAGGAACTGGATGCTTCGGTATCAAACAATACTCGAATAGGAACAGCATAAACAGAAAGCATACCTTGAATAACGACATTCTTTCCCTTCTCCGCCACAGTTGGGGCATTCGACGAAGAAGGAATGGCATTAAGGGCATATGCTTTCACCATGTGCTTTTCTTTAGGGGGTTGCAGACACTTGTCCTTGTGATGTCCCACTTGGCCACAGTTGAAGCACTTCCTATCCGTTGGCTTGGCCCGACAATTACTAGCATAATGGCCTTTCTTACCACACCTAAAGCACTCAACATCTTTATTCTTCTTCTGATCATCTTTATTCTGTTTCTGCTTCCTCTTATTCTGAGAACCATTCTTGCCTCCACCACTTGCTTTTAGCTTTGGTTCCTCTGCCGATGCAACCTCAGTCTTCGACTTAGGGTAAAGACTCTCTGACCTCAATGCTTTTCCCACGATCGATTCAAACGTCTCATCGATGTGGTTAATAAGACTTTCCCCCAAGTACTGATCCAGTTATGAACTACTCGTTCTTCTTCTCGGCAGTATCTATTAGGTATAACCCATATTTCGACAAAGTGTCGAATTCGGCAATATACTCCGAGACAGCTCTGCCATTCTGCTTGATTTCCAAGAATTTCTTAAACAACACTGACTTCTGAGCAGCTGGAATGAACTTATCGCTAAAGTGAACCTTAAACTGATCCCAAGTAATCTGATCCTCAGGAGTAGCTGCCTTTATAGCATTCCACCAATTCATTGCCCGTCCTTGCAGCTGACGGGATGCTAGCCTTCTTTTCATCGCATCCTCGATACCCAAATCATCGAAGATATGCTAGCAGCTATCCAACCAATCCTGAACATCTGTAGCCGACTCCGTTCCATGGAACGGCTTCCCACCAAGACTAGTATAATCCTTGTTCAGCTTGGCGAAATCGTCCCTAGGCGCCTGCACTATTGGACCACCACCATTACCAGCATTAGGAGCTGCCCTCTGCACATCCCTAAGCATCTCTCTCATGAGGTCAGTAAACATCATCCTCATATCAGCAACATTCCCATTATTGGCCCCTCTACCGGTACCCCTTGCATATCGGCTCATCGTTCATTCTATAAAGAGAAAACGATTAACCATTTCCATAGTGGTGCCAGTGCAGTGCGACTTCATCCTTAAGTATACTAATAGTATATATATAGCTTTTGAAAATCAAAATAATCACAAATACACGCTGTCATATACGTATTATCTCTCCCTGGTGTCTTTCCCTATGTTAACAACGCAACCTAGAGCTCTGATACCAAGTGTGACGGCCCGCCCCGCACCAGCCGGCATTTCCTCCAAAAGTGCGTTGTACACATTCCCGACTAGCACGGAACGGTAGCCAAAGAAAGGAAAGAAGAGAATGAACTAATCGAAAACCTGTAGAATGTCTCACAGCGCATGGAACAAAATGTAATAATAATGTACTTGACATAAAACAGGCGAGAAGTACATAAGCTGAAAACTAAACATCATAGCAGCGGAAAATCCAAATACAGCTATGTTCCACATCATTATTATTACAACTTTAAAACTGTCTCTAAATTAAAAGAAAGGAAGGGTGCACTACTAGTGCCCAGAGTAGTGACCAGCAGCGACACAGGGAGAATATCTCTATATATGTATCATACGTGGAAGCCTCCTGCTCGTCTTCGTACAGCTACTTGTGCATACCACCTAACCTGTCTCTAGTCTGCTCGTGAGAGCACCCAGAGTAATAGGAAGAGACATAAAACTCTGGGTCAGACAAAAAGTCTGGTATGAGCGATAAGCAGCTAAACAGAACAATAACAGGTATACTAAACCATACCTGAACCTGGACCTGCAATCAAAGAGTTAGCACTACATACCGTACAATACTCTAAGGTGCCACTAAACAGATGGTGTAAAGATAAAGGGGGTGGGGTGTGCATGTCATAATGATGGCAAACAAATCAAACATAGCAACCATCTTCACATCTCTCACTCAGTGCGTAAAGCATACGATGTCCACCACTGTCAATCACTAGACCGATCGAAGTAGTGACGGAGTTCGACTTGTACAACTACTGCTACTACCAAGCTTGCCCCATGGAGTCATGACCAAATCTTTACAAATGACCCCACTTCATTGGTCTATAACTCTTTAGTCATACCTAGGCCACTGTGGCCCTGAATCCGTTCACGTACCCCCTACACATAGTGATCCAAAGTTATAGACATCGACAACCCCTTAGCACACGTCCCGCAGCAAAGCCCAACTCATGAAGTTAACCCGTTGGTTCCCAACTGGATCCTGAGCTCTACTTCCTATTTGGACTTCCTTTGCATCTCGGGTTTTGGTCGAATTGGAGTTGGTCTTCCGAAAAGTCGTCGCGTAATAGCAGCTCCAATCCGGTTCGGTTGCCCTTCCCTGGTTCGGTTCGGCTTGCTTCACTTCCTGGCCATCTAGTTCGGTTCGATGTTTCCATGTTACTTGGGTTTAGCTATCTCACTATCTTGATTCGGTTCGGTGCTTCTACCTTGGTTCGGTTCTGCCTTTCTTTCCTCTAGTTAATCCGATCCGATCCCATGTCCAGTTTCAGTCCAATACCAACTCCAACCCTTATGCGAGAGGCCTTCCTTTTTGCCAAGCTCTCTTCTTGTAGTAGGTTATGATCTGGTTCGGTTCTCTGCTCAGTTCTCCGATCCGACCCGATCCCCCTAACCCGATCCGATCCGAAACCCTGCACTGCTTCCTGCAACTTTTCCAACGGCTGTTTTACGCCATACGACGACGTTTTTGACCAATCTAACTCTTCTAATCAATCAAAAAGCATACCATACAGTCATAGCAACAAATAGAAGTGACCATAAACACCAAAACAACAATATGACAAGGTTAAACGGATCAAACATAGCCAAAATCCCATATTTTCCCCTAAGCATGTTTAAGCAAAACTAATGATATGATTAGAAAAACTTAACCAAATAACCAAATTTCCTAACAGAGGCCTAAAACAATATTTCGAAATTTATAAATATTTTTCCAGAATTTAATCATGTTTGAATTCGCTAATTAACACTAATTACCCTTAATTAACCATAATTAGTGAGGAACTATGCAAATCACTCACCTTGGCCACAAATTAACTTTTAGATTTGAAATAAATATCTATTATGGTGCTGTTCCCAATGCAACACAGCAGCTCTAACCTTGCTTTGGTGCTATTCCTCCTCAATTTGATGTTGATTAGGCTAATCTTCAATTAGAAAGTGGTTTGGGGATGTTTTAGATGTTGGAGGCCATGGCTAGGTTAAGACGAACGAATAGTGACGGCTGAAAAATGAGAAAAGGGTATTCTCCAAACCCTAACAGCCCTTTTAAACTCATAATCCTGAAATTCCCCTTTGGGCCTAGCTGTTAATCACCCAGTTAAGCCCAATTAAGCTGTTTTTCACCATCTGAAACTTGTTTTAGCCATACCTCCCAAACGGTGAGTCCGTTTGGCTAATGTAACCACCCTACGGAAAGGTAAACCATCATCCGAAGCCAATCAAAGTGGTTTCAGGTCAAAATTCCTTTCCAGTCAAAAGTTATGGTCAAAACAAGATCAGCAACGGGCAAAACAATCATTTAAAAATCGGCAAAAATCATGAACATGGGAAATGACTCAAGTAGTCGTCTCCTAAAGTTACATGACCATACGACTTCGTATGTGAAAGAAATAAATATTCTACAATCCTGCGATATGTATAATGCGGGTCGTTACAGACCTAGAGAACCAGATAGGGTTTGACGGATTGGTCGGTTATCACGGAGGTGCATGGTTCAATCACTGTTTTCTATTATGGGTCATTCGTGAATTCTGGAGAAGGGGGTCGGTCGGGCTCCATACCGGTAGGTTGGTCACGGTGGTGAGGGATCAGTCGGTTGGCTGGGGTGAAGGTGAGAAATGGTGATCGGTCGGGCCGGTCAGGGATGAACAGTTGAGCTCTGGTCGGTTGTTTGAGTTCTGGTCGGTCGGTCGAATCCTGGTCGATCGGTTGAGGCTTGGTCGGCCAGTCAGCAAAATCTGGTCGATCGACTCCAAGAGGATGAGTCGGTCGCACAGGGTCATTTATGAAAAATTATATTTTTCGAGCACGACCCAGATTAAAACAAAAGGGTCTGGAAAAAAATCCGGGGACAATGCCCCTGAACTTGTGCCGCAGCACAGTGCGTTCTAAACGTTGTGGTTTATTTCATAGCAATGGATGTAACACTATGAATTATGTTGAACCATATGTTGATGTTATTTGGTTCAGTGGTGTTGTGACTTCGAAGTGAGTTCAAGTAGGAATATTCGAAGTTTTGAATGTGTTCGTTGATCGGTAGGGAACAACAAATGGGTGACAACTCAAAGGTTGTGAGTTGGTGGATAATGGTTGCTTGAGCTATGAAAAGTCATTGGGTTGGATGACTAGAGATGCAAAGGCCAAGAGATTATCGTTGTCGTAAGTTCTAGCAGGCTCAAAGCAGGGGTACAATGGGGGTGCCTAGAAGACCGGAAGGTTGTTGGTCGAGCACCCTGGGTATCGTTGAAAGGCCTAGTTGTCAAGACTGGACAAACATACGTATCGTTGAAAGGCGTATGGAGTTTATGCTAGAACTGGGGTTACCATTAACCCATGACATGTGGCAAGGTTAGCCGTCATACGATTAACGATAGTTTCAAAGCAGGATTGGCGGTGATAGCCAGAGTCTGTCATGCATGCTGGATGTTTGGTTATACTGTCACACGTAGATTATCCAACATCGAAGGAGATGTCCCTCAGGTGCTTGTCTGATATTGGTTTAGATCTCTGGGGCTTGTGCTTAAGGAATGTTGAATTCGATTAGAATGGTTTACGTGAGATATATATAATCTAGATTCTATGAATGCTAGTGGCGTTTGCTTCTGGTTGCCATGAATTAATGGTTGTTCTGGTTTTCATGAATGAATGGTTGAAATATTTGATGTAAAGGCTATCACTGTCGGATGTGAGGAAGGCAGGTTTGGATTCTTCTCTGATGTTTGGTAGATTGGGTTGTTAATCTACCTATCTCATATACTTTATTGATGATGTTAGTTAGTTGTTTTATCGCTCACTAAGACTATTTCTGACTCAAGGTTTTATGTTTCTCTCTTATTACCTTGGTTGTTCATCTGGTTGTGGATGGGCAGACTAGGTGGCAGGTGACAGATGATAACTTAGTGAGGACGATGTTGCAGTTCGAAGGCGAGCAAGAGGCTGGCGTATTATCTTACCTACCATATAGTATTTGGATTTCCACTGTTTGTTATTCTTCTCTGAGTATTGTAGTGAGGCAATTTGTTCAAACACAAATGTTGTAATCCAAGTGTATGGATATTTCTTTCTAGTTGTTATGAAAGATAAGTGTTTTTTGCTTCACTAATATTACTTGTTGTATATTTTTTATTATGTTTTATCCTTGCGCTGTGGGATTTACGGCAGGTTTAGATTCTGTTTACTTTTGATGATCGTCCATGGCTGCTTAGCATGTCTTTAAGCGCATTATTCCTCTTATTTAGTACATGAGTTGTGGGTGGTCATCACAGCTATGTATCGTGATATTCTGAGTTGATAAAGCCCACCACTAGTCCAGTTTACACACCGACAGAAATTGCGCGGTATGTCTAGTAAACAACTTGTGAGACCAACCCCGTTCATTCAAATGGATCGTTTCACAACCGTGGTGGTACGTTGCTTCTCTGTTCTCTCTACTATTACTAACATTGAGAAGAGGGAGATTATTGAGATTCTTCGCACCGATCCGTCAATCTTGAATGTGGTGGAGATATTATGTAACCAAGACTTGCTTGGTTATATAAGTAATCAACTGAGAAATTTCCGTCAGTATTAGAAGCGTGTTGTATTTCTCCCTTTTATTAGTCTATGCAATATTATTATGTAGTGGACTATTTGGTTTACCGTGTTATTCTGCTTTAATGATACTGTTATGTTTTAAACATTAATTAATTAAATTAAAAAACAAAAATATAATGATCCTATTAAATGGTCTGCTTAGATCCACAAACGCAAAAGACAATGGATATAGAAAATTTGGTTATCCCGGCCCTTAGACTTGTTAATGCTTTCATCAAACAGTTTCAATGAAGGGTTCACCCAATAAATTTGGGGATTTACCTCACTCACTTTGGCCAGGAGGGCATACTGTTCTAAAGCGAGTGAATACAAAGGGGATCCACTAGATTCCAAAGAAAGGACTTCCAATCCCAGGGATACAGCCCCCATGCCAAATATGGATGGCAGTATATGCACACAAAAAATTTATGGAGGCTTATCGATGGTGTCCTCTACATCGAGGAGAGGGTAGCAACAACACCAGTGATGCCAAAGTCTTCAATATTAGAATTTACTTCCATCTATGTCAAGATAAGAGTGCGTTTCTCAACAGTAGAAAGATTCTTAGAATCTATTCTAGAGCAGGAGAAGAAGTCCCATGTAACGACCCGGGGGATTTGATGCCCGAATTCCAACACTAATACATAACCCATATTACTTGTTGGAACTCAAATATCGTAAACACCGGATAGTTTATGAAAGAAAATAGAGGGTGAGATAAGAAAGAAAAAATATATTAGAATAGAAGCAGAAGAACAACACAACAACATCAGAGTCTCACATCATAGCGGAACAAAATATGATATAGAAATAAAACTTTATTGAGAGCTTTAAAATAAACTTACAATCATCAGAGTACATCAACACAACAACAGAACACACACTAGATATATACGTCTGAACTCTTCCATCTTATCTTTGGACTTCACAACATCTGATAAGCTGATCCTGCATAACCCGGTCTAACCCGAGCATTTACAAAACGTCAGATCAGTCTGGTGAACCAGAGTGAGAAAAACTCGCTAAGTTAAAAACATCACACAACTTGATTTTTAAAGTCAAATCATTTCTTTTTGAAATCATATCTTTTTCTGATATTATAATAGTGTCTAAACACAAGTAAATATCAATCTATCGGAACGCTTGCATCTAACGTTCCACATATATATTATACAATCAAAACTGCGGGCTCTTATTGGAGATTGGATTTCCAAGTATGACAAGGTATGGAACCACCTTCCGATAGTGTATCTCTAGAGGCGAATACATTGGGTTCAACATGAACATCTTGCAACCCGGCCACACATGACAGACCACTCATTTCGCTTGAGTGTATCAATGTATATCACTAATGGTTGGGAGCTACCCTACCGTTTCCCGAAAAGGAGCAGCATCAAAATAGATTAAAGAAGGAAATGAATTATCTCTAGATAGGTGATTATATGCCCTACTTGGGTGCGACCCACTTAGCCCTGCTGCCTGCCCAATTTTTGTCATTTCCCAGTTGAAGAGACTTGAGGTTTAACACTGCCTTTAGCACAACATATCACCATTCACTTTGAATGCCCTATCGTCAGATATGCCAAATCACTAATTGACGTCCACAACCATACTTTGGTCGTTACGCTAAGAGAAGGTGTACAGTCTTCTCCGCCACTAACCGAATTACGTTTGAAAAAAATAAACGCACGTGATTTTTAAGAAATACTCTGTCAAACATTCGTCCATACAACTCATCCAGGACCAGGATAAACCGAAGGTACCCTTCTACTACATCCTACGTATCACTCTAGAGATCAGTAGCGAGTAGTCCTTACAAATCGGTAGATTTCAACTACGACAGAACCCCAGTATACCTCCGGGTCGAATCAGAGATTTTAAGTGGTTATTCCGTGTTACGAAGATCTATGGTCTTCGATTTCTCCGTCTCGATCAACATCTAATATCTTCAACATTTTCGTATTTGCTGGTCGGAATAGTTTTCGAATATACATTTGATCCCGGTCTTTCCGTACCAATCATCATATTGGCCAGATTTGATAGTCGGTTATTTAACTATCAAATAAACAACCATTCAACCATAAAATAAAATATATTTACTGGTTAAGTACTCGACATCATTTGGCTTATTTAGTTGTAAATAATTAAATAAATGATTAATTAAAATATTCCAATATTTAGAAATAACATTACACTTCTTATTAATATTCGCAAAACCCTTTCATACTAATATTTCGAATAGTATATTATAATACTATCCAATATTCCATTTTATTTTCATTTGCCCAACATTATCCATTCTCTAACTGGGGAAATTAGTTTATCTTCTTATTCGTAAAAATATTCGTTACAAAAATATCATTTGTTTCAATACTTGAAAATCATAGCCCATACTTTCCTTTTAGAATAAAACCATTCTAATTCTCATTTTTCTCACTTCGGAAATATCGTTATGAATTCGCATAATTTCCTTTTTCATTTCCGTTACTCTGGAAATCTCATCTTATATTTTCATATATCTTTTGTTCCCTTTTTCTCTTTGGAAATATCCTTTTATCTTCTCTCAAGTCTTCTATTTCCGTTTTACTTTGGAAATATCTTTTATCCATGCATTTCTGTATTTCAACATTCATTAGCCTTTGACCGTAAATTGGTAAGAGAATAATCCTCTAAGTATCAACCCCGAAGATCGAAATCAACATCAGATTAACACTTAGAAAATCACTCAACTCAACAAATCTCCAGTTAGGTTCCAATTCTTATCTTAACTTGTTATCAACTCATTTTA
This sequence comes from Allium sativum, assembly GCA_030737875.1. Classification (NCBI taxonomy): domain Eukaryota; kingdom Viridiplantae; phylum Streptophyta; class Magnoliopsida; order Asparagales; family Amaryllidaceae; genus Allium; species Allium sativum. Next base: position 9,358,237 of record JASFAX010000029.1, on the reverse strand, counting down.
TCACTTGTAATCCATTCACCCTTTTCCATTTTGAAAATCTCGTTTTAGTTCCATTTACTTCGCTTAATTTCATTATTAAGTCCCACCCATTAAAAATCAATATTTTAACTCCATGTCTCTTTTATAAATCTTACTCATAAACTCAATTTTCATATAAATCCTTTTTATATTCTGATTTCATTTACTTAAATCCAACTGTTAATTAACATTTCATTTAAGCTATCATACCCGCTTAAATCTCTTTATAACTTAGTTATAAAATATGGTTTTAATATAAAACCCGTTCCAATCTCCTTTCACAATTCAACTCGATTTCATCTCAAACTATGATTTCTTACTTAAATGAATTTCATTCAAAAATAAATCTCTTACATTATTATTAACTAAATTAATAGTTCACTTCATCGCTAACTATTGTAAAAGTAGTTAACCCTTGATTAACTAAAATAAATAATAAATTTCTCTCTATGTCTTATTAATTTAAAACAAATGTTCGTTAAACTATTTCAATAGAGTATTGATAATAAACTAATATAATTTAATAATCAATTCCAATCAAACCGGTTGACTTCTGAGACGACCCGATTTCCCGTTCTCACGGAAACAAGGTTATCTTTGGAATATAACACAGAAACATATAATAGCAGAACATAATTAAATAAATACACCAGATATGAACAACAAAATATACTGGATAAAATTAATCATCAGAGTCGCACAGTATACAGGATCTTACTTAGTACAAATACAGTTCAGCTATACATAAATGTCTACAGCGGAAATAAACAAAATATGTACAATAGGAGCTGAACAACATAAAAAGAAATAAATGATAGAATCCATCTTCAGCTCCAGCTATCCAGAAAGAACCAGCTAAACCTGAATACAAGGCTGCCCGTGTAGAAAGAGGGGCACCCGAGTTTGAAAGTGAAACAAACTACGAGTCAGTCATGGGACTGGTATGAGAAATCCACTCAACACATAGATAATTGGCCAATCACAGGACCACGCCACTTTCGTGGAACGGGTTTACTCCATTGGATTGTCAGTGCTTTAAAACAAATCTTTCTTTTAAACATCGCTATGCTTTTTATAAAGATGAAACCGTTATAAGACTCAGTTCCCATCACACAATGCAACGCAAACCGGAGGATAGAGTTTTACCTTATAACGGTCAAAATATGCTTGATACGAACAAAACAAAGGCATTTGATATTATTGTTAGTGTCTATATGTTTTGAAAACAATTTCAAATCATAACTATCAATCATAGACGGCATGGGTACCATATATCATGTCGCCATATATATATATATATATATATATATATATATATATATATATACAATCAAAACCGCACGATCACGTATTTGGAAATTGGATTTCCGTCATGAACCAAGGCAAAAGATAGTCCTCACCGAATTCGAGACGCTCTAGCCCGCCCCTCAGGAACATCCGCAACTGCCCCTTGGATCGTCAGGGCCGGTCCAAACGAAGTGGATTATAATGCCTGAACAATGCGTTTCTCCACCCTTTGGGGTGTAAATGAGCCAACGAATGACTCCATCGGACCCGGATCGTCCGATCAAACCGAGGCGCCTCGCAATAGCAACAACCACATAGGTGAAAAGTATATAAATGTCAGGGCTGGTAGGTCACTGACACCACCCTAGCTAGAAAGAAAACGCACGTCCCCCTTGAGGTCCTGCTCCCGTTTCTGGTTCATACCGGGGTGTGAGGCTCGCGAATTCACGTTATACACAAAGCTACGCCACACGGGCGGTGCTTTGATCATCACCACAAGGCTTTGCTTTTCAACAGAAGCCCTGATCACTGCATCTTAGCATGCCACACAGAATAAATCCTATGTCAGACACGTAGTCCATTTACAAGTCCGTTCTGGGTCTGAACGAAACCGGAGGCACTAAATACCTCGCAAACCCTTCGATGAACACGTACGTCTGGACGATCACCACTCATTATCCATATTTCGGGATGCCTCCCAATCAGGACCTCGGTTACCATCCAAACGAGGTGAAGATCTCCGGTCTTCGACCATCGTCTTCATCTTCGACTTTCAATCGTCGGTCAATTATTTGAAATGAGAATTAACTCGGCCTTCTCAAATAATTCACGTATATTTAGAATTTCAAATCAATTTATTTCAATGGTTAAATTATTCGACAACACCAATATTGTTCTTTAATGTAATTTTCACACCAAACACATTCAACCATCAAAAGCCACATAAATCAAGCAAATTCAGTTTATTTCCATTCCATATCGCTTATGATATTTTATAACTATTTATCGCTATTTTTATTTATTTTAAAATAGCCATTTTATTCAAATCGACGCTTCGGGCCATACAGCGGCCGTGGCGCTGTTTTTCTTCAGATTTGTCTTACACATATCTGAAAATCTAACCGTTGGATCTTCACAAAATTTACATCATTAGAAAGGTCTTTTCAAAACGAACCCAACGGTTCCAGTTTCGGGAAAATCCGACGGTCGGATCTCCCGGTACAATCGTTTGAAATTTCGATTTCAAAATTCGAACTGCAGCGTCGTTATTCGATTAAATATATAATTATATATATATATATATAAAAATATAATCGCTTCTGGCGCTGTTTTTCTTCAGATTTGAATTAAACATTCCAGACAATCCAACCGTTGGATTTCTACAAAGTTGGTGCCGTTGGGAAGATATTTCCAAGGCGAACCCGACGGTTGAGGTTTCGGGAAAATCCAATGGTCGGATTTCCCGCACTAGTCGTTTGAAATCACGATTTCAAAATACGAACTGCACGGCTTCGTTTCGTTTTAATTTTATTTATATTTATATAATTATATAAATATAGTTCATTCAACGATTTCCATATCGCTTTCACTTCAAATATTTTTCTAACACCTTAAAATTTTGGAAAATTTCGCCATAACCTCCCCTGCACCGGGAGCATCGGGAAATCGCAAATAGCGTTCCCGGTCCTTCTAATCTCAAAAAGAAAAAGAAAAAGCCAAGCGGCTAGCCAACAGGCTCATAAAATCATCACCCAAACAAAACAGTAAATGTGTACCTATTTGTCGGGCACAAAATTTTATTCCTCTTCTCTAGCCCCTTTGCTATAACCTGTTCAATAAATATGCATGTACATATATATATACAGTTCTTATCATTTATCATTTTCTATTCGACTTCATATTTGATTTCAATTTGGTTTAAAAACACCATTCATTCTAATGTTTCATAAATAGGTGCAAATCATTTCATTAGCTAATTAATGAATATTTCAACTCATATATGTTTATTTTGAACAAGTGGCTATTTTTAACACTTCACACTTCAACGATTTATGCATACAATAAAAATGTGATTTTTATTGTAAAACAATTCATTTCAAAACACTATTCTTTTATATAGTTCAAGTTGGTGATAAAAATGGGATTTTTATCTTAAAACAATTTCTTTTAAAACGAGGTTATTTTACACAGTTCATATAGTCGATAAAAAGATGATTTTTATTATCAAACAATTTATTTCAAAATGTGAATACCATTCAACACATGAATTTCTAATCAACGAATGAATATCAATTCAACACATGAATGTTTTCTATAGTTTCTATATATAGATAAAAATGTGATTTTTATTATCAAACAATTTATTTCAAAATATGAATACCATTCAACACATGAATTTCTAATCAACGAATGAATATCAATTCAACACATGAATTTCTAATCAACGAATGAATATCAATTCAACACATGAATGTTTTCTATAGTTTCTATATATAGATAAAAATGTGATTTTTATTATCAAACAATTTATTTCAAAATGTGAATACCATTCAACACATGAATTTCTAATCAACGAATGAATATCAATTCAACACATGAATGTTTTCTATAGTTTCTATATATAGATAAAAATGTGATTTTTATTATCAAACAATTTATTTCAAAATATGAATACCATTCTACACATGAATTTCTAATCAACGAATGAATATCAATTCAACACATGAATGTTTTCTATACAATGAATAAACATAGTTTAAGCATATGAAAATAATTCAAACACACGAATATTATTCAAATTTCGGCAGCATAACGGCAGGGTAGTTAAAACCGGCACCGTCCCTAGTACGGCTCCTCGCTCTACCTTAAAACCTCGCGGTTTTTGACAATGGGGATCATGCATCTAGTTCGCACGCAGGCGGCATGTATATATTTATTTCATTTCCACAAACTAATCCTATGTGGTTTCAACCAAATATTTCACAACCACAAATGGGTATTTTTCAACCACAATCAACCAATATCAATCACAAACAATCCCAAACAATCATTCGCTATCATTCAATTTTCACAACAATTTCAACCAATAAATATCGTCCATGGTTTGTGGACGAGGGGCTTTTATATATATATATATATATATATATATATATTTATATATAGCAATTCACTTTTATTTCACACACATATATATTTTTAAATCAGAAATCTCACCAATAGCTATCCAACTTCACGACACTTCCTTTAGAGAAATCTTCGCCTTTTTGTCGCTTTCACCCGTATTCTCTACATATGTAAAAATCGAATTTTTACGATGCTATTCAATATATAAAAATATGATTTTTTCCACGCTATTCAATATATAAAAATATGATTTTTTCCACGCTATTCAATATATAAAAATATGATTTTTACTTCGACTTTCAATATCTAAAAATCTGATTTTTACTTCTTAAAGTTCAAATCCTTTTTCTCTTTAAAGATTAAACCTTTTTCCTATTTAAAGTTTTTACTTTTAAACAAAAATCAGTTTTTACTTTTAAACAAAATCAGTTTTTACTTTTAAAACAAAATCAGTTTTTATTTTTAAAACAAAATCAGTTTTTACTTCTAAAACAAAATCAGTTTTTATTTCTAAAACAAAATCAGTTTTTATTTTTACTTTTAAACATTTTCAGTTTTAAATTCTATTTTATAAAATAAAAATAAGATAATAAAATAAAAAGAAATGCTTACAGAGGGGGGGGGGGTTGGAGACGTCGGCGACAAGGCGGCGCTGGCTTCCGGGGGGGGGGGGGGGCTAATCGGGTGTCGCGATGCTTTGAGGGGGACGGGGTCTTCGATCGATGGAGGGGGAACAGGCAGAGCGGACGGAGGGGGCGGCGATGCTTCAGGGCGTCGATTGCCAGTCTTAGGGTTTTTCCTTTTTTTTCTGTTTAAATGAATCGGTAATGAACTAAGGGGGGGGGGGCAAGGTATAGGAGGGAAAATAGATTTTTTTTTTATTATTTAATTATTTAATTTTGTAAATAGGTTGACTTTTACATATGACCTCTAAACGAGGCCCACCGCTTGTCGTCCATAGCGTTTAACCCCCATTCCGAACACAATGGGATATGTATCGCAAGCTGATTTAATCGTTACAATCAGTTTCCGTTGAATTTACATTTAAATCACTATATTGAATTTTAAACGTACATTTCAAATTACCGGGGTCACATACTAACTAGAAAAATTCTCGAAAAATATTTTCTAGCTTTGTATTGACGATACGGTCCTAACAAAACTAGTTCCGTCGAATTCTGAGACCGTTTGAAAAATGGCCAATTTCCAGTCGATTAAAATCAACTGAAACTGGTCAAACGCGTTTTCTTTTGCCACGCTCACATATTGATTCGAAAAATTATGAAATTTGGAATCTAGCAATAACTTTACATCACGGACCCAACAAAAGTGGTTTCATCGAAATCCGAGTTCGTTTGCAAAATGTCCATTTTTAAGGGCCTGAATTCCATAGCGACTATTCAGAATTTTCAACTGGACATATCTTTTGATTCCCGCTATCAAATTTCGATTGGTCGGATTCGATAGAAAGACATCATCAATTAGATCCTAATGTTTTTGGTTTCACTAAAATCCGGATTGTTTCGCACCCGGTATATTCAATTGAAGTTTGAAATCGAATTATCGAACTGCCGCGCTATTTTCAATTCTATATATAATTATAATTAATTATATTCGTTTTCAAATGTCGATTCAAACTCAGTTTTCATCGCCATTATTTAAAATATTTATTTTAAATATTTAAAATCCATTATTTTAGCCAATTTTAAAATTTTTAAATTGGTTCAGATTTTCTGGGTCGTTACATTCATCAATCCAAAACACGGTTATCTCGTTAGCCAATTCTAATTAATTCTCCCTTTAAATTAATTAATAATATAATTAATTTAGATAACTTCATTTAATTGTTTCTTGGAACAATTAATTCAATTCTTAATCGTCTGGTTAATTTCTACTCACTTGCTTATGAATCTCCTTATTATAAGAATTTGCTTTATAAAATAATTCTATAATTATTTATAATCTTAAATAATTAATAATACTTATTTATTTCTTTTATTAAACTTCCATTAAAATAGATTTAATTTTTTTTATCTTCAGTTATAAAATAAATATGTAACTTCATTCCAGTCGATTTACATGACGGTAAATCCTTATTTATACACAATTGATTTTCAAGCCATCTGATGCCAATTACTCGACCAATAGTGTCCATTGGTTAAAAACAAACAACTGTGAAATTTCAGTTCAACAATCAACAACCAAATCAACTGTCAAATCCATATTGGTGAAACAGATCATATAATTTTGATATGAACAGTAAATTTGAGGAATCCCGTTGGATCCCTCCAACCTGTTTCTCCCTGCATCCAAATATGTTACCACAAATAATATTATTCAATTCAATAACTTATGTCATATTCAATAAAAAATAAATCACAGCAATCTAGTCATCCCTATTATAATTTAATACGTTATATTATTATAAACGTAACCAACGAGGCAAGTTACCTCATTTGGAAATAATCGTTAAAAATAACGATTTGTTCAAATTAAATTAAACAAACATTTAATTTAATCAGTTCAGTTCAACATATATATATATATATATATATATATAGCATCCATCAACCAATTAACAAACATAACACACAAATAATAAACCCAACTTATATAAATATAAGTGGGTAAACTGAGTGAGTTAAACTCGCTTTGATTTCTGTTGTCGCTAAAGCGGTTCGGTTATAGTTAAATTAAACGGTGTTTAATTAACTATAGATTCCCAGCTGTCTCCATTCCTATTCAGATCAGTTCAAGAATGTAGCGCTCAAAACCATGATTCTAGTGCCATTTGTTTTGTTCCGTTCTGATAACATAATAAAAATTTATCTACGTTATAGTACATGATTAAATTAATAATTTAATTATTAGTTTCTTTAACTATAATAAAATAAAATGTTAATTACTTTGGTTTAATATTCACCATTACGACGGATCCTTTCTGTCCGATTTCTTTTGAATCCAAGGAGTACACACTTGCCATTCTTTTGTTCAATAGTATCACACCCTGTCAACGCACATTTTGCTGACTTCATCATCTTTGTTTTGTTCAAACTTCCATTGTTCAATCTCAGCTGTTGTTTTCACTAAGTCCATCATACCCCATATATTATTCACGTACTGTTGACAAAATATTCAATATTCCCCATGCCTACATTTGCTCTTATGCTCCATGTTAGATTAGTCGGTTGACTTCTTCTCTACATGTTCACAAACTACTGCTTTGATCTGTTCACATCTTGTGTTCTTCTCGTTTCCCCATCTTCTTTGAATTTCCAATTCGCACCAGTTGATTTTAACTCTTGAAACCAAAAGGAACACGGCCACACATCCTTTGGTCTTCACGATACCCTTACTGCTTCATGATTCAGAACTGAAAATTTTTCCCTAGACACTCATGCACCCTCCATCATTCTTTCTGGCATCACTTTTATTTTCTACTGTCCCACGTGTTCCCTACCACTGCTTGTTGCATTCTCTGCCCTCCTTCACAGAGAATCTCCACCGCAACCGCCCGTGAAGCCACCCTATGACCTTACTCCGACTACCATGAACTACCAGTACACATTAAAACCTCTCCATACTCAAAATATTTCACCACATACTGCATTACAACCACAAGCTATACGAACCCATATTGACGATAGTAGTACACACGTCTGTTTGGAAAATACACGAACGCCTGGGTACCTTCTCAGTGAAGAAAACTTCACCCCTTTATATAGCTTCCTTCACGTTGAACCCATATGTAAACTCGGTCTTCTTTCACAACTGATCAGCTCCCAACTGCTAAACCGCCACTCCTACCACAAACGCGCTGCCCTACGTGCCTTTAACCAACGATCTAACACCATCCACTCACGCGACTGACCCTCCCCTTCCATCGCTCCGACCACTGACGAACTCGACGCTGTTGAGCACCGTGAAGTTGGCTTTGAACGCCGCGCCTAACTACCATGATTCCATCTACATCTTTGATTCATATCCCATCTCAGCCATCCAGCGTATTGTCCTTACTAAGATGGACGAGATTTATGTTGAACGATTTTAATTTAGTCGAGAGGATTGAAGGGTTTTGAGAAGGAAAGAATTTAACTGTTATCAGCCGTTTAAAAGAAGGTGGAGGCTACAGGTTTATTGACCACGAGATTTAGAAAGATTAGGGTTTGACTTCATAGTTGGGTATATATAGGATTATAATTTATATTAAATTATTATACCCATACTTCATGATGAAGTAACATGACAAAATCGCCATATACAAACTCCGTTTCCGACGAAAATCGAACTCTTAGCACAGAAAAATATTCCGGACACGATGAGACAGATTTCGTCGAATTCCGACATCGTTTGTGAAAATTCCTTTATAAATCACAGGTAAAACACACGTTTAAATTGACCACGATCAAACGGTAAACCCGTTTGATACGAAAATCAAAAATCCTACAATAATTAAGTAATACGAATCCAACGGCACAGACTTCGTCGCATTCTAGACTGTTTCCCGGTACGCTATTTTATACGCACACTAAGTGCTATTTTGGACACCAAATTTCCCGGTCATTAAAAATAACAAACAGTATATGTTTTCTGACTCTAAACGTCAATACAAATTCAATGGCAATCATTTTATAGCTTAATTCGATCATTATCTCAAGTTATGATCAAAAACCATTTTAAATCGAATTAAATTATTAAATAATTTCATAGTGACTATTTTAAATTTTGAATTGGATATAATTCACAGTCTATAACATGAAATCTCCAATTTTCTATTCCACTAGAAAATTATAATCAAATCGATTCAAACGTTTCTTGTTTCACAAAATTCTGACTTATATTAGATCTGGTATATTCAATTGAAGTTCAAAACATTATATTACGAACTATCACGGCGTTATGAGCTTGATTTATAATTATAAATAAATTAAACATTCTAACTTCGTTTTATAAACGAATTATATATTTAAAATTCATTTAAAATCCCAGATCAATATTTAATGTAATAAATGAATTAAATATCTGACTACGGAAAAATACGGGACGTTACATTCTTCCCCCTTAAAAGAATTTCGTCCCCGAAATTACTAAGGTAGAAGAAACGACCCATTACCTTTTCAAATTCTAATTTATCTCAAATCGAAAACCAATCCACTATTAAAAATAAAACTTTTCAAAAATTTGAAAATTTTCTAACACATTAAATTTGTGGAAAAATTCGGCAGAGTCTCCCCTGTATGGAGTGACTTCTGCGATATCGCAGGATCAAATAATATATATACATCGACCCATCCGGTCGGAAAACAAAAATCAAAACCCAAAAATTTATAATTTGCGTAAGCATAACTTATGTGATCGCTATTGAGCATACTTGCTCAACTTATTTCGATATACACAACCAAATTCAATTCTCTAGTCTTCTGGTGCCTGTACTTAACTCCATTCAATATGTAAGTAACAATTACATGTAATTCATTGAAAATATTTTATTGATTAACAAATATAACCATACAGATTGTCAAAATCAAACATATAACATCATTCAGGTGTAAAATACAGGGTTTAATCATTTGCTTTCAATTCATATGTGATTCCATTCCAATTATCATTCTGGAATTCATTTCTTTAGCTTATAATTCATTCAACTCTTCATTTAACCATTAACGAATTTATATTCAACCAGTCTAACACAAATTAACAATAATACACAATCAATCTTAACCAAATCAATTAAATTCACAATTAATATTAATATTTACTTGGTTATCTTTACTTTGATCATCAATTGATTAATATCTGATTGATTTCCCTAATTTATCTATTTGATTTCTAAATTTCAAGTTTGCTTATATAATTCCAGTATTCGTTTCTAACTTAATCAAGTTAAGTTTCAAATTCACATTCAATTAACTAATTTATTTAAAAATTAGTTCATTTCCATTTCAGATTCAGTTACCAATTGATTCTCTAATTAGTTCACTTTCATTTCAGGATCAAAATTCTGATTTTATTCCAAATATCATCCAATTCCTGTTCAAATTTTTATTTAACTTATTTTAAGTTAAATTCTGATTCATTTTAATTCTAAGTTAAAATTCTCATTCACAAATTCCATATGTGAAATCTCTTCGGCTATATTAAACCATTCAAATTCTTAATCTAATTTGGATTGACCCATCCAAATCAATCAAACACACCAAATCGTAATAATTTAATAAAATTATTTCTTTTCTATTCAAAAATAAATTTCGGGTAAAATTATATCATTAATCCTCTTTACAAAACAGTACCGTGTCTATTTCCAGTACAATGTTTCTCAACACTTGAACCGATCAAACAACACAATACAAAACATTTGTATATTTAAAATTTACAAATACGCTCTCATATATATATATATATATATATACACCCAACTCAATCTAGGGTATTACTAGTCCCATCTCTATAGAGTTATGCCACAGAGCCAAGGTTATTCCTAAACCATCGCTCTGATACCACTGTAACGACCCGGGGGATTCGACGCCCAAATTCCAACAATAATACATAACCCATATTACTTGTCAGAACTCAAGTATCGTAAACACCAGATAGTTAATGAAAGAAAATAGAGGGTGAGATAAGAAAGAAAGAAATATTAGAATGGAAGCAGAAGAACAACTCAACAACATCAAAGTCTCACATCGCAGTGGAACAAAATATAATATAGAAACAAAACTTTATTAAGAGCTTTAAAATAAACTTACAATCATCATAGTACATCAACACATTTGGACAGTTATCATAATTTTTCCTCATATACAATACATAGCGGAACACACACTAGATATATACGTCTGAACTCTTCCAGCTTATCTTTGGACTTCAAAGCATCCGATAACCTGATCTTGCACAACCCGGTCTAATTCGAGCATATACGAAATGCCGGATCAGTCTGGTGAGCCAGAGTGAGAAAAACTCACTAAATTAAAACATCAGACAACATGATTTTTAAAGTCAAATCGGTTCTTTTTGAAATCATATCTTTTTCTGATATTATAATAGTGTCTAAACACAAGTAAATATCAATCTAGCGGAACACTTGCATCTAACGTTCCACATATATAGTATACAATCAAAACCATGGGCTCTTATTGGAGATTGGATTTCCAACTATGACAAGGTATGGAACCACCTTCCGATAGTGTATCTCTAGAGGCGAATACATTGGGTTCAGAAAGAACATCTTGCAACCCGACCACACATGACCGACCACTCATTTCGCTTGAGTGTATCGAATGTATATCACCAACGGTTGGGAGCTACCCTATCGTTTCCAAAAAAGGGACAGCATCAAAATAGATTAAAGAAGGAAATGAATTTTCTCTAGATAGGTGATTATATACCCTACTTGGGTACGACCCACTTAGCTATGCTGCCTGCCCGATTTTTGTCAATTCCCAGTTGAAGAGGCTTGAGGTTTAGCACAACGTATCACCATTCACTTTGAATGTCACATCGTCAGATCCGCCAAATCACTAGTTGACATCCACAACCATACTCTGGTCGTTACGCTAAGAGAAGGTGTGCAACCTTCTCCGCCACTAATAGAATAACGTTTATAAAAAATCAACGCACGTGATTTTTAAGAAATACTCTGTCAGACATTTGTCCATACAAGTCATCCAAGACCAAAATGAACCAAAGGTACCCTGCTAATACATCCTAAGTATCACCCTAGAGATCAGTAGTGTGTAGTCCTTGCAAATCCGTAGATTTCAACTACGACAGAACCCCAGTATATCTCCGGGTCGAATCAGAGATTTTAAGTTGTTATTTCGTGTTATGAAGATCTATGGTCTTCGATTTCTCCGTCTCGATCAGCATCTAATTTCTTTAACATTTTTGTATTTGCTGGTTGGAATGGTTTTTTAATATACATTCGAACCCGGTCTTTCCGTACCAGCCATCGTATTTGCCAGATTTGATTGTCGATTATTCAACTATCAAATAAACAACCATTCTGCTATAAAATAAAATATATTTACTGGTTTAGTACTCGGCATCATTTGGCTTATTTAATAGTGAATAATTAAATAAACGATTAATTAAAATATTCCATTATTTGGAAATAACATTACACTTCTTATTAATATTCGCAAAACCCTTTCATACTAATATTTTGAAAAATATATTATAACACTATACAATATTCCATTTTATTTTCATTTGCCCAACACTATCCATTCTCTAACTGAGGAAATCAGTTTATCTTCTTATTCGTGAAAATAATCGTTATGAAAATATCTTTTGTTTCAATACTTGAAAATCATAGCCCATACTTTTCTTTTAGAATAAAACCATTCGAATTCTCATCTTCTCACTTCGGAAATATCGTTATGAATTCGTACAATCTCCTTTTTCATTTCCATTACTCAGGAAATCTCATCTTATATTTTCTTAAATCTTTTGTTTCATTTTTCTCTTTGGAAATATCCTTTTATCATTTCTTAAGTCTTCTATTTCCATTTTACTTTGGAAACATCTTTTATCCATGCATTTCCGTATTTCAACATTCATTAGCCTTCGACCGTAAATTGGTAACAGAATAATCCTCTGGATATCAACCCCGAAGATCGAAATTAACATCATATTAACAATTAGAAAATCACTCAACTCAACCAATCTTCAGATAGGTTCCAATTCTTATCTTAACTCGTTATCAACTCATTTTATCACTTATAATCCATTCAACCCTTTTCCATTTTGAAAATCTCGTTTCAGTTCCATTTACTTCGCTTATTTTCATTATTAAGTCCCGCCCATTAAAATCGATATTTTAACTCCATGTCCCTTTTATAAATCTTACTTATAAACTCAGTTTTCATATAAATTCTTTTTATATCATGATTTCCTTTACTTAAATCCAACTGTTAAGTAACATTTCATTTAAGCTACCGTACCCGCTTAAATCTCTTTATAATTTAGTTATAAAACTCGGTTTTAATATAAAATCCATTCCAATCTCCTTTCGCAATTCAACTCGATTTCATTTCAAACTTTGATTTCTTAGTTAAATGAATTTCATTCAAAATGAAACCTCTTACATTATTATTAATTAAATTAATAATTCAATTCATCGCTAACTACTGTAAAAGTAGTTAACCCTTGATTAACTAAACTAAATAATAAATTTCTCTTTATGTCTTATTAAATTAAAACAAATGTTCGTTAAACTATTTCAATAGATTTACTGATAATAAACTAATATAATTTAATAATCAATTCCAATAAAACCGGTTGACTTCGTCAATCCAAAACACAGTTATCTCGTTAACCAATTCTAATTAATTCTTCCTTTATATTAATTAATAATATAATTAATTTAAATAACTTCGTTTAATTATTTCTTAGAACAATTAATTCAATTCTTAATTGTCTGGTTAATTTCTACTCACTTGCTTATGAATCTCCTTATTATAAGAATTTGCTTTATATAATAATTCTATAATTATTTATAATCTTAAATAATTAATAATACTTATTTATTTCTTTTATTAAAGTTCCATTAAAATAGACTTAAAAAATCTATCTTCAGTTATAAAATAAATTTGTAACTTCATTCCAGTCGATCTACATGACTGTAACTCCTTATTTATAACACAATTGATTTTCAAGCCATCTGATGTCAATTACTCGACCAATACTGTCCACTAGTTAAAAACAAACAACTGTGAAATTTTAGTTCAACAGTCAACAACCAAATCAATTGTCCAATCCATATTGGTGAAACAATTCATATAATTGTGATATGAAAATAAAAATAAATATGAGGAATCTTGTTGGATCCTCCAACCTGTTTCTTCCTACATCCAAATATGTTACCACAAATAATATTATTCAATTCAATAACAGATGTCATATTCAATAACAAATAAATCACAGCAATCCAGTCATCCCTATTATAATTTAATACATTTATATTATTATAAACGTAACCAACAAGGCAAGTTACCTCATTTGGAAATAATTGTTAAAAATAACGATTGGTTCAAATTAAATTAAATGAACGTTTAATTTAATCAGTCCAGTTCAACACATATAAATATATATATGTAGCATCCATCAACCAATTAACAAACATAACACACAAATAATAAACCTGACTTATATAAATATAAGTGGGTAAACTGAGTGAGCTAAACTCTCTTTGATTTCTATTGTCGCTAAAGCAATTCGGTTATAGTTAAATTAAACGGTGTTTAATTTAACTATAGATTCTCAGCTGTCTCCATTCCTGTTTAGAAAAGTTCCAAAACGTAGCGCTCAAAACCATGATTCCAATGCCATTTGTTTCGTTCTGATAACACAATAAAAATTTATCTACGTTATAGTACACGATTAAATTAATAATTTATTTATCAATTTCTTTAACTATAATAAAATAAAATGTTAATTACTTTGGTTTAATATTCACCATTGCGACGGATCCTTTCTGCCCGATTTCTTTCGAATCCAAGGAGTACACACTTGCCCATTCTTCTGTTCAACAGTATCACACCCTGTCAATGCACATTTTGCTAACTTAATCTTCTTTGGTTTGCTCAAACTTCCATTGTTCAATCTCATCTATTGTTTTCACTAAGTCTGTAACAACCCGTGTTTTTATAACGTGTAATAACCATAAATCAAGGCAGAATTAATTTTTAAAATAAGAATCAAAGGAAACGGGTTACGCCTTGCGTTCGTCTCGAAATTCTGCTTGGAAACGAGTCCGAGTTTTCGAAAATCGGAGTCTGTATGACCAAGTTATGACCATTCGAAGTTTTCAGAAATTTTCAAATTCAAAACAGACTCAATCCGAATTCAAAATTCAAAATTCAAACCTCCAAATGGACTGGGCTGGAAAAATCCCGCCCAGGACCAGGTCGACCTGGGGGTCGACTATGTAGTCGACCTACCCAGGGCCAGGTCGACCATAGTGTCGACCTGGGGGTCGACCTGGTGCCCGAGCCCATTTCTGAAGCTAGATTCACTCTGATGTATGTGGCCTCATTTCTGTCCACATTCGTTGACCTGACCCTATAAATACAGCCCTTAACACCAGCCTCTCTACACCAAATTTCTTTTTGACCTTATGCTGCTCTGATTCTAGTTGAAAAATTTGAGAGAGGGACTGCTTCTATTACGTTGAGACTGCGTTAAAGGAATTGTTGATTAGGGGACTTCTATTAGGACTTGGCTAAGCAACAAACGACTCTCCTTTTCTAATTCTCGAACCACGATTTGTAAGCCCCAGTTATTTTCAGATTTAAACTGTAAATGTATTATGAATATGATGTAAAATTGAAATTGGACCTATGTATGATGATTGTTTACATTCATTCTTATTCGTCTTGGATCTTGACTCTTGAATATTACTATGACATCGATTTGGGGCCTATTCGTGTTGTAAATCAAAAAGAGAAACCCCTCTCATTATCATGTTGAATATGTTATTAGCCACATGTTTATGATTATCACCTTATGATAGTCGTACCATGACTATACTATCATCTTATGACAATCGTTACTATGACTATACTATCATCTTATGACAATCGTTACTATGACTATACTATCACCTTATGACAGTCGTTACCATGACTATACTATCACCTTGTGACAACTGTTATTTTGACTAGTACCTTATCTTGCTAGATTTGGAATCTTTATGTTTGAGGCCAATATTTCATATGTCAGTAATGTTTTATTTCAAGTCATATCATGCTATGCTAGTAATCACTCTTGCCACCTTATACCCATTTCTTTTTATGTCACTCCCTAATTAGATTTATTTGTATCGACTCGAACCTTCGTGCGATGGGAATACGATTTGGGTAGATTAGGTAAAATAAGAATTAGCTTTAAATATGAACATTATTATGACTTGAACCTGAATATGGACATGAACTTGACACAATTTGACATAAAACATGACCTGAAAACTCGACATGAATCTAAACATGAAAACTTGAACGTGGGCATGACAGTTAGATAAACTTGAAAATGGCCAACTCGAGGTTGGGTTGAGTTTGCAGTGTAAATCTGCCCGGAACTGCCCGGCAAATCCAGTGGCTGCAAACAATAGAATCCAATGTGGGTGGTTGGTCATATCGCATGTAAAAACCCGAGGTTAGACTATGTTATGGTTTAAATCTGCTCGGAACCGCCCGGCAAATCCAGTAACCACAACAGTTAGTCTAATGTGAGAGGTTGGCGTGCACTAATGAATTAATGCCACATGATAGGGTTAAGTCATGAACCACTTGAATATACTTAACCAACTTGACACGAAGACTTGATAGGGTTAAGTCATGAACTGCTTGAACACACTTAACCAACTTGATACATGATCTGGATAGGGTTAAGTCACGAATTTGAATGACAACACTTAACCCATTAGAAACCCTAGTTACGCGGTCCTTTTCAGCAGTAACCCACTTAGATGTATCATGATACCCTGGGACTAGGCAGGGTGGGGCACGATTACTGGGCTGATTGTAAGCGACCAGAACGACGGCTGGGTAGGTGCGCCATTGTAGGTTCAAGCGGGCTATGGTCGTGCACGTAGTTCGGAGTTGAAAAGGCAGGCAATGGGCACCCGTAGATTTACAATGTGCGTGCTTGATTCGTTTCGGTGGTTGGCATCATAGGACTTGATACACCCTATGGTGGACCTAGCACATGTAACTACATTTCTGGATAGGGCCGTATGACACAGACACATGACGAGCTAGGACTTGTAGGGAGCCGATCGATTAGTAGATCGTACCGTAGGACCCCGTAATGGGTCACTTCATGACACTGGGCTAAGGGACCATTTCATGGTTAATATCTGATATGGGTTAGAATACTAGTACAGTTGGTGCAGCGAACCTTGAACATGCGATGCCAGACTTGACTTATCTTGTTATCTTAATTACCCAACTAGTTCTGTTATCATCCTTATATTTAATTCCAGTTTTCACATATCATGTTACCTTTACTAGTTTTCATACTGAAAGTCACTAGGGCTTACCAGTCTTTATGACTGACCCTTTTTCTTTTGCCCCTTTTTCTTTCGTTTCCCCCCAGGTTCTCAGGGAGGAAACACTAGCTCTTAGCTTGGATTCAACTTGCTTTCTGACAGCTCATGTACGGTTTGGTCTTGGGCTATGCTATGGCTGCTTCTGCTATTTATGGGGAATAATTTACTTTTGTTTTAAAGTTTATGCTTCTTTACTATGAACTTGATGTAATGGAATAATTTGTATCTTAGATATATGAGCTTTTGACTCTTTTCTTGGAAATAATAAAAAGTTGGTTTTTAATTTCTACCGCTGCTTTATTTATGTTCTGCCTTGTGATGTCTCTGTGCATGTTTACTTAGATAATACTCCACCAAAACTAGTGCATTCCCTTTGTGAGTGACCCTAGCGGAGGTGGGGTGTTACAATTTGGTATCAGAGCAGAAGGTTACCAGGCTGGGCAAAAGTTTTAACAACCTTCTGAAACTGTTTTCAAAACCATTTATAAAGAATCATTTTTCAAGAAAAGTTTTGTGTTTAAAAAGTTTATTCCCCAAGAAGCCATTAGCACTTCCCTTTGTTTCCTCATTTGAATCTTTTCTTTTCTTTTTTCAGCATGGCCGATCTTAACCTTCCTGAGGGAATACCCGTGCCTAGATGGTTCCGAAGGTACCTAGAAGCCAGGGCCAACGACGCGGGCACGCCAGACATCCCTCCTCCTCCTACCCCAATGGCCGCGGTTCCTCCTCCTCTTGGTACTGCCTTTGCCAAAATATGCAAAGACTTTAAAGCGATGGGCGGCAAGAACTTCGTTCGAACTGACACCTTCGTTGAGGCACGAAACTGGCTAAAGGAAACAGAAGACTTGTTCATTATCTTTGATATGGAGGACCATAGGAAAGTTCAGTTGGCAGCATGGTTGTTGAAAGAGGAAGCTGCATTTTGGTGGGAAGTCACCAACGCTACCAGGCCAGTTGAGACTTGGGCAGACTTTAGAAAAAGGTTTGGGCTCAAATTCCTATCGTCGGCAGAGGAGAACCTTCAGATGGAGAGGTTCCTAACACTCAAGCAAGGGGATATGTCTGTGAGGGAGTACATGAATAAGTTTAATCAGCTTGCTCGGTTCGGTTTGGATTTGGTCAACACAGCCCAGAAAAAGGCTGTACGCTTTGCTCGAGGATTGAACGAGCCACTACACAGCTTGGCCCTAACTCATATACCCATGGGGGCGACCTTTGAAAGCTTGGTGGATATGGCTCTACTCCATGAGGAAGACAAGAATAGCAAGAAGGAGGTTAAGTCTAATGAGACTCAGAATAAGAAGACTGACTTCAAGACGAGGAACAACAAGAATAATAAGAATAACAAGAGCAACAACAAATCACGTGGGACGAGGAAGTGCAACTTCTGTGGTATTACTGGACATCTAGCTAAAGACTGTAGAAGGAAGAAGAGGAAGTTGGGTGAATGCTTTCATTGTGGAGATACTGGACACATCAGCAAGGATTGCCCTAAGAAGCAAGGGCAGGGGCAAGGGCAGACTTAGCGAGCAGGACCTTCTGGAGGGTAGTTGCATGCTCTCAACACTGCTCCAGCTCCTGACCGGGGTAGTAATATTTCCATGGAAATCCTTGTTTACATTTCTGACTTTCCTGTTCAAACTTTATTTGACTCTGGTGCATCGCATACTTTTATTTCTTCTGATATTGTTGAAAATATGCACCTAAGTACTAGTCTGGTTGAGGATACCGTTATAGTTTCAAATCCAATCGGGGGCTCCCCCCATTTATCTATGATGTGTGTGGATTTGAGGATCTCTATCTTAAGCGTTGAATTCACGTGTTATGTTCTCGGATTTATGGGATACGGTTTGATCCTAGGTATGGACTGGCTGTCCGATTATGGAGCCATTCTTGATTGTGAACGAAGGGTAGTGAGGCTCATGACTCGCCTTGGTAATACCCTTGAAATTTCTTGTAACCCTAAGGGTCCGGTCATGTTATGTTATCTTGAATCCCTTGACACGTCCGACGATAATTTGCAATCTGTAAGAGTGGTCCGAGAATATCCAGATGTCTTTGATGAAGTAAGGGGATTACCTCCTAAACGCGCGATAGAGTTCCGAATTTATCTTATTGATAATGCCAAGCCAGTTTCATTGCCCGTTAGGCACATGGCCCCGCGAGAAAGAAGAGAGCTCAGTAAACAAATCAACGAGTTGCTTGAGAAAAATTTCATAAGACGAAGCATTTCTGAATGGGGTGCTCCGGTAGTATTCGCTACTAAGGCAGATGGATCGCTTCGTCTGTGCGTAGATTATCGTGAGTTAAACAAGCTGACAAAGAAGAATAGGCACCCACTACCAAGAATCGACGATCTGTTTGACCAGATTGTGGGAGCATCTATTTTATCTCAACTCGATCTAGCCACAGGATTCCATCTGCTCAGAGTGGCTGAGGATAGCATTGACAAAACTGCGTTTAGGACTCCGGATGGGTTCTTCGAATGGCTCGTTATGCCGTTTGGGTTAACGAATGCACCCGCATACTTTGTAGATTTGATGAGCAGGGTGTTTCGGGAGTTCCTTAACAAGTTTATGGTAGTTTTCGTGGATGATATTTTGATCTTCTCAAAAGATGAAGAAGAGCATGCTAGGCATCTCAAGGAAGTCATGGAAACGCTTAGAGCACACCAGTTAAAGGCTAAGTTCTCCAAATGCCATTTTTGGAGGAAGGAAGTTTGGTTCCTTGGACATGTAGTTTCTAAGCAAGGCATAGCTGTGGACCCCGCAAAGGTAGGTGCGGTACATGACTGGAAAATTCCTAAGAATGCAACAGAGGTGAGGAGCTTTCTCGGTTTGGTGGGCTACTACAGGAAGTTCATTAGGGACTTCGCTAAGCTTTCATCCCCTCTTACTAAATTAACAAAGAAAAACCTACCTTTTGCATGGGACCTAGAATGTGATGCTGCTTTTCAAAGACTTAAGAGAGCCCTCACCACAGCTCCAGTCTTAGCATTACCCGATGGGGGTAAGATGTTTACCGTGTACACTGATGCGTGCGGCACGGGGTTAGGCGTTGTCCTAATGCAAGAAGGAATAGTAATATGCTACGGGGGCAGACAACTTAAAGTCCATAAGAAAAACTATCCCACGCATGACTGGGAGTTGGCCGCGATTATTTTTGCACTTAAAGCTTGGCGCCATTATCTTCTAGGGGAGAGGTTCAAGCTGTATACCGACCACAAATCGCTTAAGTACCTCTTCTCACAGAAAGACTTGAATCTAAGACAACAACGGTGGATGGAGTTCTTGGTATCATATGACTTCGATATAGCTTATACCCCTGGCAAGGGTAATGTGGTAGCAGACGCGCTAAGTAGAAAAAGGCTGACTTTGAGCTCTTTGTTTGTTGAAATGAAAAGCCTTGAGTTTATAACAACCTTTGATTTTACACCTGCTGTTGAGTCATTGAATGCTACGTTTGCATCTCTTGAGTTAATACCTACACTTCTAGATCAAGTAGGGACTTCACAGAAGGAGGACCCACAGTTAGTTGAAATCATGGACAAGCTGATTAGAGGTGAGACGTCAAGTCGCCTCAGTAGGCATGCCATAGATGACAAGGGATGGCTAAGGCGCGATGGAAGGTTATGTGTCCCACAAGTGGGAGACTTAGTAAGGAGAGTTCTCGAGGAAGCGCACCACTCGAAGATGACTATACATCCCGGAGGGGATAAGATGTACAGGGATATGAAATGCATTTTCTTTTGGGATGGAATGAAAAAGGACGTGGCAGAGTTCATTTCGAAGAGCATGGTGTGCCAACAAGTAAAGGCTGAGTCGAAGAAGCCCGGTGGGCTATTACATCCTTTGGAGGTTCTGCAATGGAAATGGGAGAGTATCTCGATGGATTTCGTGGATGGACTGCCTAGGTCTAGGAAGGGAAATACTAGCATATGGGTCATAGCTGATAGACTCACGAAAAGAACTCACTTCATTCCGGTGAAGAGCAAGAGGACCGCATCAGGGCTAGCGTCTATTTACCTTCGAGAGATGATATGATTGCATGGAGTTCCTTCTAGTATAGTTAATGATCGTGACCCGATTTTCACTAGCCAGTTTTGGAATAGTCTGCAAGAAGCAATGGGAACATGAATGAACTTAAGCACGGCCTATCACCCACAGACGGATGGACAAACCGAAAGGGTAAATAGGGTACTAGAAGATCTCCTGAGTGTAACAACCCGTATTTTCTATGAATGTATAAGTAACAAATCAAAGGATAATTAATTTTTAAAATAAAAATCAAGGGAAACGGGTTGCGCCATTGCGTTCGTCTTGGAATTCTTCTTAAAAACGAGTCCGAGTTTGCGTAAATCGGAGTCCATATGAAGAAGTTATGGCCTTCCAAAGTTTCAGAAATTTTCAGAATTAAAAACAGCACGAATTCGAATTCAAAATTCGAATTTCAAACCCAGAACAGACTGGGCGGGAAATTTCCCGCCCATACCCAGGTCGACTAGGGAGTCGACTGGGCAGTCGACCCCCCTGGCCAGGTCGACTGGGCAGTCGACCAGGTCCCCGAGCCCATTTTTGGGCCAGTGTTCGTTCTGTTGTTTCAAGTCCGATTTCTGTCCAGATTCATCTGCCTAAACCTATTCAAACAGCCCCAAACCTAGCCTTCTCTACACACAATTCTATTCTTCTTCTCCTCTGCCTCTGTTCTAAATAAAAATAAAAATGGCGTCGCTACTCTACTGGAATCAAAACTAGAAGATAATCAACATCAACCTAAGCGACTCAATTCAAGCTAGAGATTAAAGCTTCTGCAACGATTCTAAAACAATTAAAGTTCTTTCTTTAATCCAACCAAGGCAAGTACAGTTATTTTCCGATATAAACGTTAATTCTGATCGTGACATGAATCGTAAATCTGAATCTGAGATTATGTCTGTTTTGTTCTGTTCTGATCTATTTTATTCTATATCTCTTCTTCTTTCTGTTCTATAGCCAGGCTACTACGAGCCTGCGCCAAACTCCTAAGAGATTAACGCACGAACGCTAAAATGTTTAGGACAAATAATGAATGTGGCATAATTGGACATGGCTAATCTGTGAATGATTTAAGAAAAAGGACATAGGTGGTAAACTAGATTTAGATCTATGCATATTCTGTGAATTGGAAGAAGAGGAACCATGGTATGTTAACATGTGACTTGAGACATTGGACATAACGCGTATTTTGAATTAAGATCTGTTATAACTAGATCGTTGGGCATATTGTTTATATAACAATTCATGATTTGAAAGAGAATATGACTTAGGTGTGAAGATCTATATTAAGATTTGATAACTATCAAATGTGAATAACACTTAAGTAGGAGATTTTTGAATATATGACATGCATTGAAATCGATGGCTATATTTGGTATAATTTGTATGTGAATCTTTTGTACTAGGCAAGTTGAACTAAATTGGGACATGTAAATTATGACCATAATATGTGACATGTAAATTCAATGCAAACGTGGGGTATATGATCATAGTGTGAATCATGACAACTATTTATGCATGCAAACTTAGGCCAAATTTATAATTAGGCAAGATATGCTTGTGAAACTTTAAGGAATGATCAAATCTGTTATATTTGTCTAATTTGCTAGTTCCGCTGTATTTGCCTAATCTGCTAGTTCTGTTATATTGCCTAATCTGCTAGTTCTATTATATTGCTTAATCTGCTAGTTCTGCTCTACTGCCTAGTCTGCTAGATCTGTTCATCTGCCAAATCTGTCATCTGCTAAGTCTGCTGAAAATGCCAAATCTGTTATATGCTAAATCTGCTAAATTACTTAATCTGTTGAATCCGTTAAGTCGCCTAATCTGCGAAAATCTGTTATTTGCTAAGTTGATATATTCAGTCTGTTATTGACATAATCTGAATTAGCTATGAATAATTGACATGTATATTAGGCATGGGCATAAATGATAAATTATTAATAAATTGGCCGCAAAGATGAACATGGCTAACTCGAGGTTAGAATGAGTTTGTGGCGTAATCCTGCCCGGAACCGCCTGGCACATCCAGTGGCCGCAAACAATAGGTTCTAATGTGAGAAGTTTGTCATAATATGCTTAGACACGAGGTTAGTTCTGGCTTGTGGCAGAAGTCTGCCCGGAACCGCCCGGCCCATCCAACGGCCACAAGCTAGCGACCTAATGTGAGAGGTCTGTGCATTAATAATTAAATAATGCAAATCTAAAATAAAAATGATGTCCAAAACGTGTTGGGTGGATAGGGTTAAACCAACTGGACTAATGTATATAATAAACCCGTTCATGAATCTGTAGGCCCAATACAAAGTTAGACAAATCTGAAATTCTGTTAAATCTGTACATCTGATCCGTTAGTCTGAAAACTTGTTGATTTGATTTTCTGATCTGTGAACTAGTAAATCTGATCTCTGTATGTCTGAACTTGTAAACAAGTTAATCTGAAATCTGTTAGTCTGGGGACACAAGGTTAGGAGGAAATTTACTTGTGTCATCTGTTATTTGGGACCCATATTAGTCAGTAACCCTTTCTGGTATCAAAAACTTTGACCCAACAGTAGGTAGGGTCTGGGCACGCTTACTGAACTAATTATAAGAGGTTCATTCTGATAATGGCGAGGGGTGTTGATGGTGCGTTCCAACCGGGTCATGTGCGTGCATGGATCCCGGTCTGCCTCTGAGGATGTAAGACGCTGTGACATCTGTAAATAGGTCTGTGCCAATTGGTCGTCACTTTAGGGAGTGATACACCCTACTGTAGGGCCGACACAGGGTATTTATGTATTAGGGAGCCGATCGCTTGGGGTAGGGTTTTAGGTTACACTTAGTTATGTTTGTTTATGTTGGTACCGTCTATTTCTGTTGGGTTGTAACACCTGTCTGTTACTGCGTGTTACCATCTGTTGGGGTGGTAAAGGCCCATTACTAGTGTACACCTAATTCTACATTCTGTTTCCGTAGGGATTAATATGTTTCTGCTTCTTTCTATTTCTGTTCGGGTGGTAAAGGCCCATTACTAGCACTCTCTTCTGTGGAAATTATTCTGTACCCGTTTCTGTTTCAGTTTAGACATTAGGGTGACACCTAATTCTGGTATACTAGTTTTAGTGCAGAGAAGTGTAAATAAATAGCTTATGTCATTC
The DNA here is from genome assembly GCA_030737875.1 of Allium sativum. Lineage (NCBI taxonomy): Eukaryota > Viridiplantae > Streptophyta > Magnoliopsida > Asparagales > Amaryllidaceae > Allium > Allium sativum. The sequence goes on along the minus strand of JASFAX010000029.1, from coordinate 9,333,587 downwards.
TGTTCTTCTGTAACATCCGCTACACCTGTTATTGTTATCTCTCATCCAGTTTTATTTTCATGTCATGTTATTATTATCTGTTCATAACTGAAAATGACTGGACTTGCCAGACTTTTTGTCTGACCCTTGTTGTTTCGCCTCCTTTCTTCCGTTTCCCTCCCAGGTTTTGTAGAAGGGAGTACGCTAGCTTGATCCAGATTTCTTCCGCTTGAAGTGCTTAAAGTATGGCTTGTCTTCTTCTGTGGGGATTATGATTTTAAACTATGCATTCTGAAGGCTTTTGTACAAGACTGATATTTTGTACTTGAATTCTGATATTGTGATTTGAAAGGATGTAACCAATCTTATTTCGGTTTTTGTTGTAATAAAGTTATAAATTTTTCAAGTACTGTTTTATCTGTCTTGTAAGTTTCTGTTCTGTTTACTAAAATGCTCCACCAAAGTTAAGGCATTCCCTTTGTGAGTGACCTTAACAGAGGTGGGGTGTTTCACTTGGTATTAGAGCATAGGTTTACCAGATAAGATAAAGTTTTTGATATTATTTTCAAAAGAAAGTTTAAAGAAGCATTTTTTTTAGAAAAAGTGTTATATTTTAAAAGGCATGATCCCCCAAAGCCATGTGTACTATCTCTCTCTATCCTTCGTATTGAATCTTTCCTTTTTCGTTTCAGCATGTCTGAAGCATCTGAGATACCAGAGGGTGTTCATGTACCCGGTTGGTTTTGTCAATATCTTGAGGCTAGGACCGCCGCCGCAGGTCCAACAAATGATCCCCCACCTCCGCCCCCCTCCTCGTGCAATTGCTTTCTCAAAGATCTGTAGAGATTTTAGGGCCATGGGTGGGAAGGATTTCAGGGGAACTGAATCATTCGTAGAAGCGAGGAACTGGCTCAAAGAAACTGAGGATCTGTTCGTTATCTTCGAGGTGGACGATATGCAGAAGGTACATTTGGCGGTATGGTTGCTCAAAGACGAAGCTTCCTATTGGTGGGAAGTCACTAACACCGAGAGGCCGGTTGAGACATGGATGGGTTTCAGAGCAAGGTTTGAGACAAAATTCCTCTCGCAAGCTGAACGAAGTCTACAACTGAAAAATTTCTTATCTCTTAAGCAAGGAAGTATGACGGTCAAGGAATACGTCAACCAGTTCAACCAAGTGGCTAGGTTCGGATTGGATTTAGTCAACACTCAGCATAAAAAGGCTCTCCGCTTTGTTAAAGGATTGAATGAGCCACTGCACAGCCTAACCATGACACATGTACCCATGGGAGCGACTTACGAGAAATTGGTGGACATGGCACTACTGCATGAGGAAGACAAGGGCCCGAAAGAGACAAAGAGGGAAGAACCATAGAATAAGAAAGCAGGGCCCAAAAAGGAAACACAAAAGAAGGATGAGAAGTCTGAAGATAAGAAGGGGAAAAAGTGCTTTACTTGTGGAAGCTCGACTCATCTGAACAAGGATTGCAGAAAAAGGAAGAGAACTTGCTTCAACTGTGGTGAGATGGGACACTTCACTAGGGACTGCCCGAAGAAACGAGGGCAAGGACAGAGGGAAGAACCCACTTCTGGAGGACAGGCGAATGGATAGGATAGAAATAAGAAAATTTGAGTAGAAGGTTTAAGTTTCTTATATGATTGTTGAGTTCAAACTCTTTCTGATTCTGGCATTTTGATTTTGTAATCGATACTCTGCACTTTAATACTAGTATTGTTTCTGATTCCGCTATAGACTCAAACCCATAAGGGTTATGACTAATCTGTTTGTGAGAGATTGGGGTTTGAGAGATATCTGTGTTAGGCGTCAAGTAGGACACATACATTCTGGGTTTTATCATGCTTAGTTCAGTAACCTGATCTGTACCAGTAATATGTAAATATCTTAATACTTCCGATAAGGTTAAGATTTCCAGTTTTGACATTATCTAAAGATGGTAATCCTCTGGGTGTCAATTTGATGTTGGTTTCGGTCTTCGGGGCCGATACTTAGAACCCATGTCTAATGGGAACCAAGTTTTTGTGTTATCTGTATTCGCTTCCATCATTCGGCTGTATCCTATCGATCGAATCTTCGAACTTTAGGTAGAAACTAATGGGTGTAAACATGTGTTTGAGACATGTTATGTTTGATGGTTGCAAGTGGATGCAAGTGGTTGCTCGTGGATGCATATACACACACTAGGCACTAGATCGGCTCGAAAACACTCTCATACTGCATATGGATGTGTGAGCATTTTTTTCAATTTTTGTGGATGCAAAATGATTGACTCAGCACATGGGTGTTGCATATGACTGAATGGTTGTGCACTCGTATAGAAATGATATGTATCAAATAGGAAAATTTTCATACATGTTGGACTCATGGCACTGGCATAATTCGCATTAAGGAGGTCAACTGAATCAGTGGACCGCCTGATCTTTGCATTAGATAAGGAACATATACACACACCTTTGCATATGTTCATACAACATTAGAAGTTTCTAAGGACAATGGACGCCAGTGATTGATGATTGAGTAGATGGATGTTGTATGGTAGGACACATTCTTCTTAACTTGAAGATTTCGGGGACGAAATCCTTTAAGGAGGGGAGAATGTAACACCCCGTATTTTCTGTGAACGTATAAGTAACAAATCAAAGGATAATTAATTTTTAAAATAAAAATCAAGGGAAACGGGTTGCGCCATTCATTCATCTCGGAATTTTTCTTGAAAACGAGTCCGAGTTTGCGTAAATCGGAGTCCATATGAAGAAGTTATGGCCTTCCAAAGTTTCAGAAATTTTCAGAATTAAAAACAGCACGAATTCGAATTCAAAATTCGAATTTCAAACCCAGAACAGACTGGGCGGGAAATTTCCCGCCCAGACCCAGGTCGACTGGGAAGTCGACTGGGCAGTCGACCCCCCCCCCCCCCCCCGGCCAGGTCGATTGGGCAGTCGACCTGGGTGTCGACCTGGTCCCCGAGCCCATTTTTGGGCCAGTGTTCGTTCTGATGTTTCCAGTCCGATTTCTGTCCAGATTCATCTGCCTAAACCTATTTAAACAGCCCTAAACCTAGCCTTCTCTACACACAATTCTATTCTACTTCTCCTCTGCCTCTGTTCCAAATAAAAATAAAAATGGCGTCGCTACTCTGCTGGAATCAAAACTAGAAGCTAATCAACATCAACCTAAGCGACTCAATTCAAACTAGAGATTAAAGCTTCTGCAACGATTCTACAACAATTAAAGTTCTTTCTTTAATCCAACCAAGGCAAGTACAATTATTTTCCGATATAAACGTTAATTCTGATTGTGACATGAATCGTAAATCTGAATCTGAGATTATGTCTGTTCTGTTCTGTTCTGATCTATTTTATTCTGTATCTCTTCTTCTTTCTGTTCTATAGCCAGGCTACTACGAGCCTGCGCCAATCTCCTAAGAGATTAACGCACGAACGCTAAAATGTTTGGGACAAATAATGAATGTGGCATAATTGGACATGGCTAATCTGTGACTGATTTAAGAAAAAGGACATAGGTTGTAAACTAGATTTAGATCTATGCACATTCTGTGAATTGGAAGAAGAGGAACCATGGTATGTTAACATGTGACTTGAGACATTGGACATAACACATATTTTGAATTAAGATCTATTATAACTAGATCGTTGGGCATATTGTTTATATAACAATTCATGATTTGAAAGAGAATATGACTTAGGTGTGAAGATCTATATTAAGATTTGATAACTATCAAATGTGAATAACACCTAAGTAGGAGATTTTTGAATATATGACATGCATTGAAATCGATGGCTATATTTGGTATAATTTATATGTGAATCTTTTGTACTAGGCAAGTTGAACTAAATTGGGACTTGTAAATTATGACCATAATCTGTGACATGTAAATTCAATGCAAACGTGGGGTATATGATCATAGTGTGAATCATGACAACTATTTAGGCATGCAAACTTAGGCCAAATTTATAATTAGGCAAGATATGCTTGTGAAACTTTAAGGAATGATCAAATCTGTTATATTTGCCTAATTTGCTAGTTCTGCTATATTTGCCTAATCTGCTAGTTCCGTTATATTGCCTAATCTGCTAGTTCTATTATATTGCTTAATCTGCTAGTTCTGCTCTACTGCCTAGTCTGCTAGATTTGTTCATCTGCCAAATCTGTCATCTGCTAAGTCTACTGAAAATGCCAAATCTGTTATATGCTAAATCTGCTAAATTACTTAATCTGCTGAATCCGTTAAGTCACCTAATCTGCGAAAATCTCTTATCTGCTAAGTTGATATATTCAGTCTGTTATTGAAATAATCTGAATTAGCTATGAATAATTGACATGTATATTAGGCGTGGGCATAAATGGTAAATTATTAATTAATTGGCCGCAAAGATGAACATGGCTAACTCTAGGTTAGAATGAGTTTGCGGCGTAATCCTGCCCGGCACATCCAGTGGCCGCAAACAATATGTTCTAATGTGAGAAGTTAGTCATAATATGCTTAGATACGAGGTTAGGTCTGGCTTGTGGCAGAAGTCTGCCCGGAACCGCCCGGTCCATCCAGCGGCCACAAGCTAGCGACCTAATGTGAGAGGTCTGTGCATTAATAATTAATGCAAATCTGAGATAAAAATGATGTCCAAAACGTGTTGGGTGGATAGGGTTAAACCAACTGGACTAATATATATATATATATAATAAACCCGTTCATGAATCTGTAGGCCCAATACAAAGTTAGACAAATCTGAAATTCTGTTAAATCTGTACATCTGATCTGTTAGTCTGAAAACTTGTTGATTTGATTTTCTGATATGTGAACTAGTAAATCTGAACTCTGTATGTCTGAACTTGTAAACAAGTTAATCTGAAATCTGTTAGTCTGGGGACACAAGGTTAGGAGGGAATTTACTTGTGTCATATGTTGTTTGGGACCCATGTTAGTCAGTAACCCTTTCTGGTATCAAAAACTTTGACCCTACAGTAGGTAGGTTCCGGGCACGCTTACTAAACTAATTATAAGCGGTTCATTCTGATAATGGCGAGGGGTGTTGATGGTGCGTTCCAACCGGGTCATGTGCGTTCTTGGATCCCGGTCTGCCTCTGAGGATGTAAGACACCGTGACATCTGTAAATAGGTCTGTGCCAATTGGTTGTCACTTTAGGGAGTGATACACCCTACTGTGGGGCCGACACAGGGTATTTATGTATTAGGGAGCCGATCGCTTAGGGTAGGGTTTTAGGGTACACTTAGTTTTGTCTGTTTCTGTTGGTACCGTCTGTTTCTGTTGGGTGGTAACACCTGTCTGTTTCTACGTGGTACCATCTGTTGGGGGGTGGTAAAGGCCCATTACTAGTGTACACCTAATTCTACATTCTGTTTCTGTAGGGATTAATCTGTTTCTGCTTCTGTCTGTTTCTGTTCGGGTGGTAAAGGCCCATTACTAGCACTCTCTTCTGTGGAAATTATTCTGTACCCGTTTCTGTTTCAGTTTAGACATTAGGGTGACACCTAATTCTGGTATACTAGTATTAGTGCAGAGAAGTGTAAAGAAATAGCTTATGTCATTCTGTTCTTTTGTAACATCCGCTACACCTGTTACTGTTATCTCTCATCCAGTTTTATTTCCATGTCATGTTATTATTATCTGTTCATAACTGAAAATGACTGGACTTGCCAGACTTTTTGTCTGACCCTTGTTGTTTTGCCTCCTTTCTTCCGTTTCCCTCCCAGGTTTTGTAGAAGGGAGTACGCTAGCTTGATCCAGATTTCTTCCGCTTGAAGTGCTTAAAGTATGGCTTGTCTTCTTCTGTGGGGATTATGATTTTAAACTATGCATTCTGAAGGCCTTTGTACAAGACTGATATTTTGTACTTGAATTCTGATATTGTGATTTGAAAGGATGTAACCAAGCTTATTTCGGTTTCTGTTGTAATAAAGTTATAAATTTTTCAAGTACTGTTTTATCTGTCTTGTAAGTTTCTGTTCTGTTTACTAAAATGCTCCACCAAAGTTAAGGCATTCCCTTTGTGAGTGACCTTTACGGAGATGGGTTGTTTCACTGAGGCTATGCATTCTTGACTTTGGTGGTACTTGGGAAGACCATCTTCCTCTCGTGGAGTTTGCGTATAATAACAGTTACCAAGCTAGCAATGGAATGGCATCGTTCGAAGCCCTATATGGAAGACCATGCAAGTCGCCAACTTGTTGGTGGGAGACGACAGACAGACTTATACTTGGGCCCGACATGATAAGGGACACTTCTAAGAAGATTGAGTTGATACGAAGACGTATGAAAACGGCCCAAGATAGACAGAAATCTTATGCGGACCAGAGAAGGACAGACTTAGAGTTCGAAGTCAGAGATATGGTCTTTATTAAGGTTTCTCCGTTACGCAATGTAGTTCGTTTTGGAGCAGTTGGAAAGCTAGCACCAAGATTTGTAGGACCGCTCCCCATCATTGAGAGGATTGGAAGGATGACCTACAAGGTAGACTTACCCGAGAAGTTGTCTGGAGTACACAATGTCTTTCACGTCTCGCATCTCCGGAAGTGTTTGCATGAGTCAACCGAAGTGGTTGAGCCAAGCGTCCTTGAAGACGTGGAAATGGAGAAGGAAGCATCATTGAGGCGAGTTCTGATTCGTATCTTAGGAACGGAGATTAAGAAGCTAAGGAATCGAGAAGTCAAGCTAGTGAAAGTGCAATGGAGTGAAGCCCAAGAGGACGCAACTTGGGAAACCGAAGAAAAGATACGCGTGCTTTACCCATTTCTTTTTTAGGGTACATTCTCGATCTCTTTTTCCTTGAAAACCTTTTCGTATCATGCTTCTAATATCTATGTTTGTCTTGTTATCTTCTCGATCATATCTTGAGAACCTTAGGTAGAACCGTATGGATGTAAACATGTGATTGAAACATGTTATGGTTGATGGTTGCAAATGGTTGCAAGTGGTTGCTAGTGGCTGCATGACACACATTAGGCACTAGATCGGCTCAGTCACATTTTCATGTTGCATATGCATAGGTGCTTATACTTATACATGGATGGAACTTGTTATGCTACCACTTGGATGTTGCATATGGATGAATGACTGTGCACTCATGTAGAGATTATAAACTATACTAGGAATTTGCATACATGTTGGATTCATGACACTAACATATTTTGCATTAAGAAGGTTTACTGAATCAGTAACCGCCTGATCTTTTGCATTAGATAAAGTTCATATACACACACTTTCTGCATATGTTCATACAACACTAGAAGTCTTTTAAGGACAATGGATGCCTATGGATGATGCTTTGAGCAGATGATTGATTGGATGGCAGGACACATCCTCCCTAACTTAGAGATTTCGGGGACGAAATCCTTTAAGGAGGGGAGAATGTAACAACCCGTGTTTTTATAACGTGTAATAACCATAAATCAAGGCAGAATTAATTTTAAAATAAGAATTAAAGGAAACGGGTTATGCCGTTGCGTTCGTCTCGAAATTCTGCTTGGAAACGAGTCCGAGTTTTCGAAAATCGGAGTCCGTATGACCAAGTTATGACCATTCGAAGTTTTCAGAAATTTTCAAATTCAAAACAGACTCAATTCAAATTCAAATTTCAAATTTCAAACCTCCAAATGGGCTGGGCGGGAAAAATCCCGCCCAGGACCCGGTCGACCTGGGGGTCGACTATGTAGTCGACCTACCCAGGGCCAGGTTGACCATAGTGTCGACCTGGGGGTCGACCTGGTGCCCGAGCCCATTTCTGAAGCAAGACTCACTCTGATGTATGTGGCCTCATTTCTGTCCACATTCGTTGACCTGACCCTATAAATACAGCCCCTAACACCAGTCTTCTACACCAAATTTCTTTCTGACCTATGCTGCTCTGATTCTGGTTAAAAAGTTTGAAAGAGGGACTGCTTCTACTACATTGAGATTGCGTTAAAGGAATTGCTGATTAGGGGACTTCTATTAGGACTTGATTAAGCAACAAACGACTCTCTTTTTCTAATTCTCGAACCACGATCTGTAAGCCCCAGTTATTTTTAGATTTAAACTGTAAATGTATTATGAATATGATGTAAAATTGAAATTGGACCTATGTATGATGACTGTTTACATTCATTCTTGTTCATCTTGGATCTTGACTCTTGAATATAACTATGACATCGATTTGGGGCCTATTCGTGTTGTAAATCAAAAAGAGAAACCCCTCTCATTATCATGTTGAACCTGTTATTAGCCACATGTTTATGATTATCACCTTATGACAGTCGTACCGTGACTATACAATCATCTTATGACAATCGTTACTATGACTATACTATCATCTTATGACAATCGTTACTATGACTATACTATCACCTTATGACAGTCGCTACCATGACTATACTATCACCTTTGGACAACTGTTATTTTGGCTAGTACCTTATCTTGCTAGATTTGGAATCTTTATGTTTGAGGCCAATATTTCATATGTCAGTAATGTTTTATTTCAAGTCATATCATGCTATGCTAGTAATCACTCTTGCTACCTTATAACCATTTCTTTTTATGTCACTCCCTAATTAGATTTAGTTGTATCGATTCGAACCTTCATGCGATGGGAATACGATTTGGGTAGATTAGGTAAAATATGAATTAGCTTTAAACTTGAACATGAACATTATTATGACTTGAACCTGAATATGGACATGAACTTGACACGATTTGACATTAAACATGACTTGAAAACTCGACATGAATCTAAACATGAAAACTTGAACGTGGGCATGACAGTTAGATAAACTTGAAAATGGCCAACTCGAGGTTGGGTTGAGTTTGCAGTGTAAATCTGCCCAGAACCGCCCGGTAAATCTGCCTGGAACCGCCCGGTAAATCCAGTGGCTGCAAACAATAGGATCCAATGTGGGTAGTTGGTCATATCGCACGTAAAAACCCGAGGTTAGACTATGTTGTGGTGTAAATCTGCCCGGAACCGCCCGACAAATCCAGTAACCACAACAGTTAGTCTAATGTAAGAGGTTGGCGTGCACTAATGAATTAATCCCACATGATAGGGTTAAGTCATGAACCACTTGAATATACTTAACCAACTTGACACGATGACTTGATAGGGTTAAGTCATGAATTGCTTGAACATACTTAACCAACTTGATACATGATCTAGATAGGGTTAAGTCACAAATTTGAATGATAACACTTAACCCATTAGAAACTCTAGTTACGCGGTCCTTTTCAGCAGTAACCCACTTAGATGTATCATGATACCCTGGGACTAGGCAGGGTGGGGAACGATTACTAGGCTGATTGTAAGCGACCAGAACGACGGCTGAGTAGGTGCGCCATTGTAGGTTCAGGCGGGCTATGGTCGTGCACGTAGTCCGGAGTTGAAAAAGCAGGCATTGGGCACCCGTAGATTTACACTGTGCGTGCTTGATTCGTGTCGGTGGTTGGCACCATAGGACTTGATACACCCTATGGTGGACCTAGCACAGGTAACTGCATTTCTGGATAGGGCCGTATGACACAGACACATGACGAGCTAGGACTTGTAGGGGGCCGATCGATTAGTAGATCGTACCGTAGGACCTCGTAATGGGTCACTTCATGACACTGGGCTAAGGGATCATTTCATGGTTAATACTTGATATGGGTTAGAATACTAGTACAGTTGGCGCAGCGAACCTTGAACATGCGATGCCAGACTTGACTTATCTTGTTATCTTAATTATCCAACTAGTTCTGTTATCATCCTTATGTTTAATTTCAGTTTTCACATATCATGTTACCTTTACTAGTTTTCATACTGAAAGTCACTAGGGCTTACCAGTCTTTATGACTGACCCTTTTTCTTTCGCCCCTTTTTCTTTCGTTTCCCCCCCAGGTTCCCAGGGAGGAAACACTAGCTCTTAGTTTGGATTCAACTTGCTTTCTGACAGCTCATGTACGGTTTGGTCTTGGGCTATGCTATGGCTGCTTCTGCTATTTATGGGGAATAATTTACTTTTGTTTTAAAGTTTATGCTTCTTTACTATGAACTTGATGTAATGGAATAATTTGTATCTTGGATATATGACCTTTTGACTCTTTTCTTGGAAATAATAAAAAGTTGGTTTTTAATTTCTACCGCTGCTTTATTTATGTTCTGCCTTGTGATGTCTCTGTGCATGTTTACCTAGATAATACTCCACCAAAACTAGTGCATTCCCTTTGTGAGTGACCCTAGCGGAGGTGGGGTGTTAAAAGTCCATCGTACCCCATATATTATTCACGTACTGTTGACAAAATATTCATTATTCCCCATGCCTACATTTCCTCTTATGCTCCATGTTAGACTATTCTGCCAACTTCTTCTCTACATGTTCACAAACTACTGCTTTGAACTGTTCACGTCTTGTGTTCTTCTCGTTTCCCCATCTTCTTTGAATTTCCAGTTCGCACCAATTGATTTTAACTCTTGAAACCAAAAGGAACACGACCATACATCCTTTGGTCTTCACGAACCCTTATTGCTTCATGGTTCAGAGCTGAAATTTTTTCCCTAGACACACATGCACCCTCCATCGTTCTTTCTGGCATCACTTTTATTTTCTACAGTCTCACGTGTTCCCTACCACTGCTTATTGCGTTCTCTTCCAACCTTCACACAGAATATCCACCTTAACCACCCGTGAAGCCACCCTCTGACCTTACTCCGACTACCATGAACCACCTGTACACATTAAAACCTCTCCATGCTCAAAATATTTCACCACATACTGCACTACAACCACAAGCTATACAAACCCATATGGACAACAGTAATACTCACGTCTGTTTGGAAAATACATGAACGCCTGGGTGCCTTCTCAGTGAAGAAAACTTCACCCCGTTATATAGCATCCTTCACGTTGAACCTATATGTAAACTCATCTTTCACAACTGATCAGCTCCCACAAAAGCGCCGCCGTACGTGCCTTTGACCAGCGATCTGACAGCATCCACTCACGCGACCGACCCTCCCCTTCCATCGCTCCGACCACTGACGAACTCGACGCTGTTGAGCACCGTGAAATTGGCTTCGAATGTCGCGCCTAACCACCATGATTCCATCTACATCTTTGATTCATATCCCATTTCAACCTCCAGCGTATTGTCCTTACTGAGATGGACGAGATTTATGTTGAATGATTTTAATTTGTTGAGAGGAATGAAGGGTTTTGAGAAGGAAAGTATTTAACTGTTATCAGCAGTTTAAAAGAAGGTGGAGGCTGCAAGTTTACTGACCATGAGATTTAGAAAGATTAGGGTTTGACTTCATAGTTGGGTATATATAGGATTAGAATTTATATTAAATTATTATATCGATACTTCGCGATGAAGTAACATGACAAAATCGCCACATACAATCTCCGTTTCCGATGAAAATTGTACTCTTAGCATAGAAAAATATTCCGGACACGATGGGATAGGTTTCGTCGAATTCCGACATCATTTGTGAAATTTCCTTTATAAATCACAGGTAAAAACACACGTTTAAATTGACCACGATCAAATGGTAAACCCGTTTGACACAAAAATAAAAAATCCTACAATAATTAATTAATATGAATTCAATGGCACACATTTCGTCGCATTCCCAGATTGTTTCCCGGTACGCTATTTTATACGCACACCAAGTGCTATTTTGGACACCAAATTACTCGGTCTTCAAAAATAACAAACAGTATATGTTTTCTGACTCCAAAAGTCAATACAAATTCAATGGAATTTGTTTCGTGGCTTAATTCGATCGTTATCTCAAGTTATGATCAAAAACCATTTTAAATCGAATTAAATTATTAAATAAATCCATAACGACTATTTTAGATTTCAAATTGGACATAATTCACAATCTATAACATGAAATCTCCATTTTTCTCTTCCACTAGAAAATTATAATCAAATCGATTCAAACGTTTCTTGTTTCACAGAATTTCGACTTATTATGGATCTGGTATATTCAATTGAAGTTCAAAACATTATATTACGAACTACTGCGGCGTTATGAGCTCGATTTATAATTATAAATAAATTAAACAATCTAACTTCGTTTTATAAACGAATTATATATTTAAAATTCATTTAAAATTCCAAATCAATATTTGATATAATAAATAATTTAAATATCTGACTATGGAAAAATACGGGATGTTACATACCGCCTTCAGTTGGAATGGAAACCTTAGAGCTAGGCTTCTTTGTTGATTTCTTTTTGTCGACCATAATACTGCTAAGTCACATGTTTTAGTTAAAATAATTAGTAGAAAGTTAAGAATTATGCTTATAGGGAGAAATATCCTTCATCCTCACTGAAACCCTTCAAACACCAACAAAAGACTATTCTATCTTAGCTAAATTAGGTGTGCCAAAAAAGGGGTTTTGGTAGGAGCAAGAATGGTGCAATTGTTAAAATTACATTAGCACCCCCTAATTACTATGATAAATCTTCTTGTAATAAGAATTATGGGTTTAAACCCGATTTCTATAAAGGACCAAAAGTATCCTACTAGATTCGGATTGAACAAAGCAAATCTGTATGAAAAAACCCCAAAATTGAATCAAGTTATTAACTGAGAATGGATTAAAGTGCAAAATTAAAGTTCAATCTTGATAACAATATAAACATTTGGAGAATTCATGGCGAATCTTGGTATCAGGCAAGATAAAATCGATTTCAAATTAAGAATCAATTCTTGGAATTTCCAAGGAAATAATAGGCTTACGTATAAACTTAAAACATAATTTCAAAATTGAAAAGAAAAAATTTACATTGAATTTCCAATTTGAATGAAATAGAATTCTTTGAGAATTTTCTAAGGAATCTTATTCCTCGCACATAATTATTTTCAAATGTAGGTAAATAAAGAGTAAGAAGAAATATAGCTATTTATAGGGGAAAGTCAGGGATATGACAATTGTCAGATGAAGAACAGGTGGACGGATCAAAATTCCAAAAGGCTGAAAATTTGAATCGATGTATAGAAGAAGGTGCTAGCTGGATTTAATGACTGAAATGTCAAGAACACCCCTTTACATGCGAGGGGGAAGGTAAAATGTTAGCATCAACATAATCCGAAGTAATTAAGAGTTAAAACCATAGTGAAGGGATGGCAAAACCAGAGAGCTTCCGATCCAAACAAAGCCAGCCGATCAAAACTTGAAAATTACTCCTTGCCTCAAGGGAAATCCCCTTTCGATGAAAGCAAAGGGAGTGCACTTTGGGAGGCAGACTTTAAGAAAGAAAAAGAACATATGGATACACCTTTCGGATGGTTAAAGAAGAGGTTTTGGCAACCCAGTTCCTTTAGGGGAAATCAACAACATGAGAAGGCACTTCTTCTGAAAGAAGGAAATCATTAGGCAACGATCGAAGGACGGGATCCCTCATGAGTTAAATTCTCCAGTAGAAAGTCTTTAGGACTAAGAAGCACCTTTGGAGAACCTAGAAGCGCCCTAGAGGAAATATATTAATGGACATTCGAGAAGGCAAGCTATTTTCCTCAACATCATCGAAGACATAAATCACCACCACCGGAAGTGCCTTTGCCAGGCCCTTGTGTTAGCCTCCATTGAGACATCAAGGCGAAGCCTATAAGATGGAAGGGGACACCAACCCACACCTATAAATACGACCCCAGAGATCCGGAAATGATATGAACTTCTTCATTCTCTCACCTGCACTAGCAAAGTCTGATTTGTAAACCTTAATTTCTAAATCGAATTAGGGAAACCTGATACCAAAGTTCTTGTAATACTCTATAATAAAATAATTTGCATACATGATTGAGGTAATAAAATAGTAATTTCTTAATATTATGTTATTATTATCTTATAACTTTACATATTTAATACTAAAGATTTCAAAGAGAAGAAGTTATGCAAGGTTTCCTTCCGGAGGTCCAGAGGGGTTAAAAGTAGCGAAATAAACCAAGTAAGGCTTTATTAAGGAATGTTCCCATGTAACTGAATAATTGAAAATTTACTGATGGATCCCCTAGGATACCCGGAACCAAATAGAACCTTTGATTACCGCTTTGATTTAACAAAAGGTTTATGTAACCCATTGCAAATCCTCCACTTCTAAGCGATATTAATGTACATTGTAATCTACTAAAGGGAATTTAAGAGTTCCAATGCCTTACGAAAGGATCAAACAACCCAGTTGAAAGGCTTATGTTAAAATTGACAAAAGACAAATGGCGGGAACTAACATACTAAGGGGAAAAGTTTCCTATGAATGGTCTTTCGGACTTCAACCACCCCACAACTTATCATTGTCTCTTGTTTTCTACAAGAACAAAGTTTTGGAAATTAACGAAAGCATTCCGCAGGAAATATACTACAGAAACAGCAGTGTAACCAAGTTAACCCTTTCATGAGTAAAGGATTCTGCGTTGATTACATAATCATGGGGTGTTAACCATTTTCTACCTAACACCTATCACATGTAGAAAATATGGAATTTAATAGATTTGATCTTGACTATTTGTAGAAAGTTAAGATGTCAGTTGCGTCCTTCCATCCCTTGAAACTAGGACAAATGTACTGTTTAACATTTCCTATGGAATAAAAAAGTGAAAATTTATTATGGATTACTACAAGCACACAGGTGTGTAGTATGCAGGTCGAACAAAGGGAGAAAAATTAAATTATTTATATAATTTTGTGGGCGAGTTAGACGAAGTATAAGGATGTGATTTAAATAAAAATGAAATTGCAATTTAGTTCAAAACAAATCTAATTGAACCGACAACCAAATTTGCAATTATCAATAAAAACAAGTAAAACTGCAATTGAATTCACTATAGATTCGAATCTAATCAGATCTATAATAAATTCAATGAATAACAAAGAAAACAAAACAAAACAGAATACTGAAAATAAATGTTGTAGAGTAGAAATAACAAACAAAAAAGTAAAATTAGAATTACCGCTGAAACTAATCAAACGGTCAATCACTAATAAGAAAAGTAAGTTGCAAAGACAACTTGTGCTCTATCAAATCTAATTGAATAAACAATGCAAGTTGCTTGAAAAATAAAATAAAATAAAAGGCTTTATTAATGAAGCAGAAGCTATAGAAAAA
Source organism: Allium sativum (assembly GCA_030737875.1). Taxonomy (NCBI): domain Eukaryota; kingdom Viridiplantae; phylum Streptophyta; class Magnoliopsida; order Asparagales; family Amaryllidaceae; genus Allium; species Allium sativum. The sequence goes on along the minus strand of JASFAX010000029.1, from coordinate 9,318,481 downwards.
GGTACTTGGTTTTACAATAGATACATGGTGTATTTACAGGACTATAGTCTCCTTTCCATCAAATTAATTAGGCCTAGAATAAATCTCTTGAAATATTCTATTTACAAATAAAAGAGATATGAAGATGGATTTGAGATATTTATTGGTGTTCTTCCTCTTTGATTATTAACATGTGGCGGTTGATTGGTTTTCCTTTTGGTAACGATCTATCAAATCTTCTTCTCTATGACAAGTAAATATGAAAGATTTCCTGGTATTCCCCTAAGAAGAATATTCCCAATTCCAGAACTATTTATTAGTGTATATCATACATACATACATATGAATATATATATATATATATATATGATATATCACTAAACCATAAATTCTTTAAAACACATTAGGCGGGGTGTGCAGTATTTATGTTCCTTTCTTCAGCAAAAATAGGGTTTGATGGGGATCTAACTTAGGATACTCTGCCAAAATTTCCAGGTCTTTACCAGTGAGCTATGCCTTCTTTTGGAATTGAAAACTTGTTGATTCCGAAAAGTAGCATTTTTCTATGCAATTGGTCTTTGACTGAGATATAGGAAACATGTATTGACAATCTGTGAAAATACGCAAAAATATCTTAAGTAATATAAATTTATATACAATAAAGATAAGATATGAGCATGAAATAAACTTTTACATGTTAATCAAATACTCCCACACTTATCTTTTATTCGTCCTTGAGTGAAACAAAAATGAAAAACTAAACTAGGTAGGTCACACTTTCGTTGGAAACATGGTTGCATTGTGCGTACGCAACAAGACATTAAACCTCTATGTGTGGCAAATAGGACAAGTGGTGTCTCGTGAGTGTTTTCAGCGGATACAACCCACAAAATCCAAATGCAGTATGCTGTGGTCCTAATGCAACTACATGAATGCAGCAAAACAATGCAAATGAAAACAAAAATGAAAACGTGACTTGTCTCAGAAAAGTTGCAACATAGCAGTATACCATTCGAAATCAATTTATAGAAATTTTTGGTTCCTCAACTCATCAAAATTTTCAACATAATTCAAATTTTCAAATGTTAAATTCTAGTTTAGCCAATTGGTTTGGTTGACAACATAGTGCAACCATGAAATAAATTCTTAGTTTCTTTTCATAATTCGTAAAGTGATATTCTTATTTCCTTGTGTATGGCTAGTCATATCTGCAAGGTCAAGGCGTGTTTTAGCATCATTGCTTATTCTCTATCTCTATAAAAATTAAAATTTATGACTAATTACACACACCTAACTTAAAAGACCATGGTATACCACCCATGCACTACCTCGCGGACTAATGTGAGAGTTTGGGATAGAGCTTGGCGAATTGTGCAGACTGACATTGACTTTGTCAACAAGATGTCGGTAATCCTTAGCTGTCAAACTCATAAATTGAGACTAAGGTATACCACCCATACACTGCCTTGCAGGTTGATGTTAGAGTTACGCGAATTTAGCTTAACATAACTTAGTTTTAAAGACTCAAAAAGCCAATGCATGCACTTTAAGTCCTGCACTCATTAAACAAAGACTACAATTTAGAATAGACTTCATGGCCATCACCTATGAATCTCCCTATATACTGGTTACACTATTATCACTCGTAATTCAACTTTTCATTATATTTCTTATTCGATCATAATTGAGAGAAGGAAAAAATTACAATCAACTGACCAAAAATATTGCTAACTTACTTCGTTGTACCAATTTAAAACGAGTCATGTTTCAAAAAAAACATGGCATGCTACTACAATCTAAAATGCAGGATGGATCTATCTAAATGCATGAAAAGAAAAAGAAAAAAATTAATGAAAAATAAAAATAATGCAATGCAGACTCCCCCCACACTAGATCTAAACAGTGTCCACACTGTAAATATGTTTCCTAAATGTGAAAGATAGAACCCAAAGGTGGATTTAATGAAAAATGATTTGTAAAATTAAATGCAGTTTAGCAACTATATGCATGTGAATCATATGCAAGATGAAATCTACGAAGGTGATGAATGGTTTGCGAAGAATGAAATTTCCTTTTCCCTCTACACTTGTGTCTATCAAAAATGATGAGTGATGGTTTCTTATCTCCAAACTTGCGAGGTACTATAGGCATGCCAATGAATTCTTAAATCAAAATCCTCCCTATGAAAATTTTGTTGTACCAATGGTTAATATCATTCAGATCAAGATTGTCATAATCTTGTAAACTTGAGCATTTAACCACAATCTCGTTTGTTGATATGGAATTAAGATTATTTTCGAGGCATTCCCCTAATTCGTCATGTAAAAATTTAATCTCCTTCTCAAAAAGCTCTTCAAAAGACATAGTGGATACGTCTATTGAGACAAGGGAATTTTTCCGAACAGGTGAATCTGATGTGTCTTCTACAACTGTTTCAGTCACATCAACTTCTCCTATTTCAGAATCTTTGGGTTCGTTGAAGGCCGACCCTAAAATTTATGATAGCATTTGAGGTTGCTAAGAAAGGACGACCTAAAATCAATGGAATTTGACTATTAAGATTCGAAACGGGCTTGGTTTCAAGAACTATGAAGTCAGCTGGGAAATAAAATTGTTCAATTTGAATCAAAATAACTTCAACAATCCCCAAGTGCTTTTTAATAGATCGATCGACCGGTTGAATTGTTATGTTTGTAGGTTTCAATTCCTGTGGTCCAAGTTAACGATAAACAGTGTAGGGAAGAAGATTGACACTTGCACCAAGTTCAAACAGGCATGGCAAATGTAAGTATTTCCTATTTTATAACCGATTGTAGGTCAACTGGGATCCTTATACTTGATAGGTTGCAGATTTGAGAAAACATAGCTAGTGTTCGCAGTCAAGAAGGCAGTTTTAGGAACATTAGTGGCTTGTTTTCGGGTGCATAGCTCCTTAAGACACTTGACATATTGTGGAATTTGTTCGATGTTATCTAAGAGTGGAATATTGACGCGAACTTGTTTGAAGATTTCAATATTTTTTTTCAAAATTGGCATCCTTCTTCTTATTGTTATTTCTCTAAGGATATGGAGCTATTGGTTTATAGACTCTTTCAGAATTTTGATTGTTCGAAGAAGAAGGTTTCGATATGGGAAGTAAAGGAGGTAAAGGTATAGAAGATGAGTTGTTGAGAATGCCAGTATTAGAAGAAGAGATATTATCGGGGTTACTGACATTAGAAGAAGAGACTTTGGGGTTTCCAACATTCGAAGAAGATGAAAGTATTGAAGCTGTAGAAAAACTGGCCTTGTTTTCCATCGGAAGTGTGTCAAGCTTTTCGATTGGAATCAGAATCGAATGATTGTCGGTATTTCTGACAATATTATCAATCATTTTTCCAGACCTAAGGGTGATGATAGCATTGATCGAATTGTAGTTTTCATCCTCACAAAATTCATAATAGAAGAGTTATATTTTGGATTCACCTCAGGCTGACTAGGCAGTTTTCCTATCTCATTACTTTTCATTAGTTCCTTCATCATATTCATTATTTGTACAAGTTTAGCATCTTGATTGTTTATTTGTTTATCTAATCGAATAATTTATTGAGAAGTTTGAGGAGACTGGGTTGATGATTGAAAGTTAAAATGCCTGAATGGTTCACTTAAAGGTGTGGATTGAGGTGAAATTTAAGAATTTTGAGGACTAGAAGCAAATGGGGCTTGGTTATTCGAATTTGGTATCATGTGAGATGTATTCGAAGAATTATTGGGATTAGAACACGAGAAATTTAGATGATTCCTCTAACTTGGTTTATACATGGATGAGTGAGGACTATTTTGAGCTATGACATTGGCTTGATCTTGAGGGTAATAATGGGGTTGTCCTTCTATTATTTGAGAAGTTTGAGTTTCTAAGGGAAAATGAATTGGATCCACGACATGCACTCCTCTAGTAAAAGTACATATGGGAATACGAATTGACTCCCATTACATGTCCTTTCCAGAATAGTTTTCTAAGAATTTTCAAGCTTCATTGGTTGTTTTAGACATAAGCTATCCTCTAAACATTGATTCTAGTTATTATCTAGTCTGATGATTTAGCCCTTCATATGCAATTTGACATAAGTGGTGTTTTGGGAATGCATGATGAGGACAACTATACAGTAGTTAGTTGAATCTCTCAAGGTATTTTAAAAAAGTTTCCCCTACGTTTTGAGAGAACCGATTTATTTCAGTTCGAATTCGTAACGTTTTATGAAATGGGAAAACTTTCCCAAGAATGTAGTGACAAATTCATCCTAACTTCTTATGGAATGTTTTGGGAGAGAATTTAGCCATATTTTAGCGCTTTCAAGTAGTGCAAATGAAATTAGCCTTAGCTTGATTGATTCATTAGATAATTATTGCATTCTAGCCGAGGATGCATATAATTAAAATTCACTTAGAAATTCATAAACATTTTTAGAACTAGTAAATTTTGGTACCCCTTGAATGAAAGAATGTTTAAGTTTAAATTTTCCTTCAACTGGTGGAAATAGTATGACAACAATCCTAGTTTGGTAACATCGATCTTAAAGGGATAAGAGTCTATCCATTCTGACATTGAGATTTTGAAAGTTGTGATTAATTTGATTTTGATCCATCTTATTATAAAAGTTTTGATTCATTTGAGAACCCCTAGGAGATTATGGTGGCTAAAACTTTTTTCACTCATTGTTGTCAATGCGAACAAAGAAAATCCTAGACTTAAGGTTGACATAATTAGCTTCTATTCAAAATAAATAACATAATCAAGGATATTTTATTAGTTTATAACCTCGATTTTAAGGGGGGGAGAGGGTCTTATGGCCGTTCACAAATAGTATAAATACTAAGGGATATGACCAATGTATAATGGGTAGTATGCAACCTCTTTTACTAAAAGTTCAATAAATTGAATTAATATATACTCGTGATCAAACCCTTGAGAGGATCAATTTCATAAAATACCCTCTTTTAGTTAAATATTTTGCAAATCAAATTAAATAGATAGATTATAAAAGTTAAATTGCTAGAATAAGAAAATTAAATTTTCAAGTTTAAATATATAACCTAATTTGTTTATCCTAATGAGCTTGAGTTTTGATCCTAAGGCCAACGTCTAACCAAGTTTTATTTAAGTGCAAGGTGTATGCAAATGACATAATTTAATTGTATTGGAGCCAAGGAAAGGTAGTGACTTCCTCATCTTATGTTTGTTAAGGGCTTTGCTCGTAACTAAATTTATTTCAGTATGCAGCCAAAACAACAATCAGGCAATAATAATTGCAGAAATTAAAATTGTACAAGCAAACCGTTGCCCCTGTAGAAAATCTTTACAAGCATTGTTATAATTTTTTTTAGTAGCACATCACATGTAGAGTTTAGAAAATTTTACATTGGGGTATAGCAGTCCGTCCAAGGCAATTTAGTAGCGCTAACAATTCTAACTTCACTGTTTGCAATTTGTTTGTCCTCCAAATTACTTCTTTGTTGCTTGAACTGTTTACTTTAGCCTTTGACAAGTTGAGTTTTTTTTTTTTTTTTTTTTTTTTGAGAGAGAGAGAGCGCAAAGGAAAAAAAACTAAACATGAATTAAAAAGAAAAATAAGCTAGAAAGAAAAACTAAAATAAACCAACGACACAACAAAAAAATTAAAAGACACTTCGACAAAAGAAACATACCAAAAAATATAAAGAAAGACTTGCACTGTAGAACAAAGGAACATAAAATTGAGAAAAAGAGGAAACTTAAAGCAAGAGGGGAAACGAATAAAAAAGGCAAAAGGATTTTTTTTCTTCCTTTTTTGTGAAACTTGGAAGAAAGGCAATGTTATGGAAAAAGGAAAAAAGTTGAAAGAAAAAAGAAAAGAAAAGAAAGAAATTGAAAAATGGAAAGAAATCGATGAAAATTGTAATTTTTTCTCTTGTTTAGTTGATGATTGTACCAATGTAATTGATATACCAAATCAACTAATCAAGCATTTTTTTTATATATAAAAGAAAACAAAAAAAGATTGGTAAGAAAAGGATTTCTTTGTTTTATTTTGAAAGTTGCAAAAAAAAGAGGAGAGGGAAAAAAGAAAAAAAGGAAACATGTAACAACCCGAAAATCTGGGCCAGTTTAAAATTTTTATTTTGGCAATTTTAGCGAAGTTTGAACATTTAAAATGAATTATTTTAAATAATATCGACGAGAAATTTATTTTGAATATAAATAGAATGTATATATTTATATACATCGTCGTTAGAATATAAATAATTATATATAATTATAAATAGAATTGAAAATGGCGTGGTAGTTCGATAATTCGATTTCAAACTTCAATTGAATGTACCGGGTGCAAAATAAACCGGATTTTAGTGAAACCAAAAATAATAGGATCTATTTGAGAATATCTTTCCAACGAATCCGAAAAATCGAGATTTCATAGCGGGAATAAAAAAATATGTCCAGTTGAAAATTCTGAATAGTCGCTATGGAATTCAGGCCCTTAAAAATGGAAATTTTGCAAACGACCTCTGATTTCGACGAAACCACTTTTGTTGGGTCCGTGATGTCAAATTATTGCTAGATTCCAAATTTCATAATTTTTCGAATCAATATGCGAGCTTGGCAAAGGAAAACGCGTTTGACCAGTTTCAGTTGATTTTAATCGACTGGAAATTGGCTATTTTTCAAACGGTCTCAGAATTCGACGAAATTAGTTTTGTTAGGACCGTATCGTCAATACGAAACTAAAAATATTTTTTCTGGAATTTTTAGAGTTCGTATGTGACCCCGGTAAAATGAAATGCGTGTTCAAATTCAATATATAGAGTTATATGTTGATTTTGACGAAAATTGATTGTAAAGATCGAATCAGCCTTCGACACATATCCCATTGTGTTCGGAATAGGGGTAAAACGCTAGGGACGAATGGCGGTGGGCCTCGTTTAGAGGTCGTATGAAAAAGTCAACTTTTTGAAATTAAAATAAATAAATAAATAAAATATAAAATTCCCCTTATCTCCTCTGCCCCCCTTTCAAAACCGATTTCAGTTTACAGAAGAAAAAAAAAACCGCTTATCCCCAAAATCGCCCCCTCGACGGAAACCGCCATCGCGCGCCACCGGTGGCGGCGCCGCCGACCAGCGCTCCCCCATCCCCTCTCCACCGCCCTCTCCTTCTCCCTCCATCTCCTTCTGCGAAAAACAGCCCCAAACCCTTCCCCCTTCCAAAACCGCAACCACCGCCGCCTGTGGGCACCTTCCGCCGCTTCGAGCACCTGCCGCGCCACACTCCGGCCATCCCTCCGCCTCCTCCAGTGGTCCAGCGCAGCCAACCCCCTCCTTGCTCGATTCAAACAACGAAACCCCTCTTCAATTTCAAAGATGAATTTTATTTTAAATCAGTTTTATTTATTTTAGTTGTAATTACCATAGTGTGTTAAGTAAAAATCGTATTTTTTATATATGAAAAAGAAATATTTTTATATAGAAGTTAGAAGGGTAAAAATATGATTTTTATATAGTAGCGAACATGAAGATTTGATTTTTATATTATAAAGATATTAAAAATGTGATTTTTATATTAATAAAGTATTAAAAATATAATCTTTTATATTGTAGAAGACTAAAAATATAATCTTTTATGTTTTAGAAGATGAAAAATGAAATCTTTATTTTTGAAAAGTCGAAATCTTTATTTTTGAAAAGTCGAAATTTTTATATTTGAAAAGCCGAAATCTTTATATTTGAAAAGTCGAAATTTTTATATTTGAAAGGGAGAAATTTTTATATAGAGAATAGCGTGATAAAAATATAATCTTTATTATATGAACAGCGGTGTAAAAATAGAATTTTTATCCATATAGCGTGATAGTAAAAATGGGATTTTTATATATTGAATAACGAAGTAAAAATGGGATTTTTATATATTGAATAACGAAGTGAAAATTCGATTTTTATATATTTAATAGCAAAGTAAAAATTCGATTTTTATATATGTAGTGAATACGGATGACGAAAGTGAAGAAAGAAGAAACGACGGAGATTTTCCACATTAGAAGAGTCACGACATTTGGATTAGCTATTGGTGAGAATTTCTCACTCTAAATTTCTTTTTCTAGTTATATATATATATATATATATATATACTAGGATGCAGACGGTGCTTAGCAGCACCCGACACCCGTCGTCCACAGACCATGGACGACTTGTATGCTTGTTTGTTTAATTGATGTGTTGTGAAATTGTTTGTGATGCTGATGTGAAATCGATACTAAAATGTAGATGGTTGAAATAAATTAATTATCGTTAAAAATATAATTTTTAATGTGAATGTGAATAAAGGAATATTTATAAACAAATTGGCCGATTTGTTTATATACACTGATTTGACTGATATTGATTGGGTCGATAAATTTTACACATCGCCCAACTGCACAAATAAAAATCTGTGTTGGTTGATTTGAAACCCCACACGGGTATTGGGATGATATTTGGCATACACTAATCCCAATTATTTAATTGTATGTCGATCGATTGGTCGACAGACTGTCTAAGTGTTGATTATTTATATTTGATGCTTATGCAGTTGTGTGGTGCACCTTGGATGATGGTCGATTGTTTGTCGTTGCTATTAAATACATGTGTTGTATGGAATCCATATAATTAACATTATATGGTGATTGATTGGGCCTCATTCCAATCGGGAAAATAATGAATATTATAAAAGAAAATTCATGTGTTGAATATAAAAATAGTCATGTGTTGACGATGTTCATGTGTTGAAACTATTCATGTGTTGAGTAAAATATTTTAACAATAAAATTTACATCTTTATCACATTTAAAATTAGAACTACTTCACGGCGGAGTCTGATTGAAAATCAAACGATAGATACCATAATTTTATAAAATATTTTACATAACAAAAATAGTGATGGGTTGACAGTACTCATGTGTTGAGATTAGTCGTGTGTTGAAAGAAATATAGATTCATGTGTTGAATAGAATAAATATTCATTTGTTGAATAGAATAACGAATTATTGAAATATAAAGCCGTGTTGATTAGAGATGCGTTATTTTGACGCGAACGATATTTATATCGATCTTATTAGTTTTATAATGAATATTGAAAAGTGATTTCAAAATTTAATATTTTGAAATGAAATTCAAATTAAATTAGATTAAAATTCAAATTTTATTGAATCAATTTGAAATGAATTCGAATCGAATAGAAAATGAATTCGATTCGAATTGAATAGAAAGTGAATTTGAATTCAAATCAATTAGAAATGAATTCAAATTGAATTAATATGAAATGGAGTTAAAAATGAATTGAAATCGTTTTGAATGAAATTTAAAACGAACTGAAATTGAATTGAAATCAATTTGAAATGAATTCGAATTGAATTAAATAGAAGGTAAATTCAAATTGAATTGAATTGAAACGAATTAGAATTTGAATTGAATTGAAACGAATTAGAATTTGAATTAAATTGAAACGAATTAGAATTTGAATTGAAACGAATTAGAATTGAATTTAAACGAATTAGAATTTGAACTGAATTGAAACGAATTTGAATTCGAATTAAATAAAATTGAAATGAATTCGAATTGAATTGAAATCAAATCGATTTGAAATTGAATGTAGCGTTGAAATGGTTTTGAAAACGAATTTAAAATGATTTATAAAATACGTGTTAAAAGGAAATCGATGAAATATATAATATATATATATATATATTATATATATAATGGCCCGAATAGAACGCACCGCGCCGCGGCAGTTCGTGAATTTCGACCATTGACTTCAAATTGACGTTGCGGGAGATCCGACTGTTGGATTCTCCTAAAACCGGAACCGTTGGGTTCGTATCGAAAAGAGTTTCCAATGAATATTAGAAATTTGAAATCTAACGGTTGGATTTGGAATTATGTCCAAATCAAATTTAGAAAAGGTCGCTGTAAGTGCAGTTCGATGGCCGTTGATGGAAATTGACTGTACGTGCCTTGATAAAATTATTAAAAATATCTATAATATGTGTAAAATCATAAGAAATGATTTGGGGAAAATTGGGCTGAAAATTCCATATTTGAAAAGATAAAAATAGATTTTTATCAAAATGAACTAGTTTTGAACTAGAATTAAAATCAATTTATTTTTGAAATAAATAAATTGAATTTGAAAGTGATTTTAAAAATAATCAATATTCCCAATACGTGGATTGGACTGGAGTTGAATCGAAATTAGCTTCGGAATATTTCGATGTTGGATTTCGTGACTATACAGATATTGTTATGGGAATTTGAAAGATATATTTTATATCGTTATTTCCAATACGATATTTGTAGGTTTCAGAATTTGATATTGAATATAAGCCGGTATATTTTTTTATTCAGAGTCTTGTATTTAATATCAAATGTGATTTGGGTTTATCGTGAATCATGTTTTAGATGGCATTGGTTCTTTAACCCAATTAAAGGCAAGATGTTGATTTTTGAATAGATTAAAACTAAGTGGAGTTTTAATGAATCTTTAATTAGATTAAAAAGTGAATTGATAATTTAAATTATCAAATCTGAAAGGTGATCGAGAATGGAGTACCACCAGTTTTGCTCCAATGCGATAGCTAAATCTTTAATTAGATTTGAACGTGAAATGGTAATTAATTTTACCGATAATACTGTGGTGTTAGATATGGAGTATTACCATTTTTCTCCATGGGATATATAGGTTGGGATTGGGAAATAAAATAAATAATTACTTCGGTGTGGCTCGCTAATCCCGACTAGTTTGAAATGATATCCAAAGGAAGATTATAGAATAAATTTAGAAGAATTTATCTTGGATAAAATTAATGGGAACCTTTCCCTAAGAATGTGATTTTGTGAATAAAAGAATATTCTGAATTGGAATGAGGCGTTCGTTGTGTTTGTGTAACATTTGTTTACTATATACGTGGGTTATTCAGAAAGGCCGGGGTTATACCCATTCTGAATAACCGATTCGACGAGATGTCGAAGATGAAGACGGTGGTTGAAGACCGGAAGTCTTCACATCGTTTGGGTGATTACTGATGATCTCGATTGGGCTGTACACCCAAGATGAGGGAAACTGTTGGTGATCATCCAAACGTACTTGGGGATGGATGGATATGCGAGGAAAGTGCCTCCGGTTTCGTTCAGACCCAGAATGAACTTGTAAATGGATTGTGTGTCTGACATTGGATTTTACTCTGTGTTGATTGAACTCTATTAAATATACATCTGTTTGGCGGCGGAGAATTTATTCTCTTGCTTAACGCCCTTCTCTGAGACGTACGAGCTCAGAGGTTGTATATCGATGGACATCAGTCGCATGGAGTGAATTGCTAATGTGGCATGCGTAAGTGGCAATTGATCAAGGCTTCTGTTGAAAAGCAAAGTCTTGTGGTTGATGATCAAAGCACGGCCTGTGTGGCGTAGCTTTGTGTATAACGTGAATTCGCGAGCCTCACACCTCGGTATGAGTCAAAAACGGGATACGGACCCAAGAAGTGCACGACGTTTCTTTCTAGCTAGGGTGGTGTCAGTGACCTACCAGCCCTGACATTTATATACTTTTCACCTGTGTGGTTGTTGGATACGAGGCGCCTCGGATATAGGTCAGTAAGGACCGGGAAACGTGTGTTCAGGAATAACTAATCCTCAAAAGTAAGAGAGGACCGGCCTTGGAGGTTCCAAAGGATCAGAGTGGGGTCCTGAGGCATTGCTAGAGTGTCTCGAACGCGGAGAGGAGCTTGCCCCTTGCCTCGACTCATGATGGAATCTAATTTCCAATACGTGATATTTCGGTTTTAATTGTAGAACTAGTACGGCGACATGATAGATGGTACCCATACCGCCTATGATTGATATTTATGATTTGAATTGTTTTGACACTATACACTTATAATAGTATCAAATGATTTGTTTTAAGCGTACCAAGCATGTTTGGCTATTATAAGGGAAAACCCTATCCTCCGGCTTGCGTTGCATTGTGTGATGGGACCTGGGTCTTATAATAGCTTCATTTTTCCAAAAAGCATTGCGCTATTTTGTTATATGCACTAGTATTCTTGGGAGGAAACCCGTTCCGTGTTATACGGCGTGGTCCTTTGAATTACTATCTTTTAAAGTAAACTTTTAAATAACTGTTTTAGTTCTCACACCAGTCACATGACTGACCCAGAGTTTATTGTTTTAACCTAAACTCTGGGTGCCCCTATTTTCCGTACGGGCAGCTAGTAGATTTGGTTTTGCAGATTTATATTCACAGGGCCCTGATTTACAGCTGGAACGATGCCCAGAAAGCTCTGTATCCGTGTATCACTTTCAGTTGTGTTTTGTATATTTTTCCGCTGCTATATAATTTATTGTAACCTCTAATATTCATCGAATGTATTTTATTCATTTATACTCTGTATATTCTTTATCTGATGGAATTGTTGTAATAACAATGAAATGTTCTTCCATCTGCGTTCTATTTTGTCTTATCCTCAATTCTATCCGGGCTTCCCTTCACGGGGAAGTTCAGGTCGTCTCAAAAAAAATGTAAAGAAAAGAGAGGAATTGAAAATTGAACGAAATTAAAGAACGAAATTACAAGTTATTTTTTTCTCTTGTTTTAGAGATTGTAGTATCAATGAATAATACTAAATCAACTAATTAAGATTTTTTTTATATGAATGAAAATAAAAGCAAGAAAAAATTAAAAACTAACACGAATCAAAAATTAAATGAATAATAAAATTTAATTATTGCCTCCCGACAACGGCGCCAAAAACTTATTTGACACTATCCTATGTGCAAATTTATTATAAATTACAACAAGCACATAGGTGTGCAATATATAGATCGAACACAGGGAGGAAAATTAAGTTATCTATATGCCTTCCCTACCATCCACTGGTTCGTCAAGATCCCTTGTAACTGAATGAATGAAGGCATAGCCTCGTTCATTGATATATACGTAAGCAATCTTGGCTTACGTGGCACATAGCACTCTTTTCTTGTAGCTGTAACGACGCAATTTAACGAAAGATTCACTAATAGCTAGATAGAAACCCAAATGAAGAGCAAGTGGAATAATCTTAAGCGGCTTTGGATATCATGGGACAGCTTGCTACAGATTCCTAGCAGGGAGTCGAACCACCAACAAGAATATTTGGATGGATCAGACGACTGTTGGAATGGTGCCGCGTATAGGTATCAGAAATTTAGGAGGAATGCTTCTCTTAAATTTCGAGAGTAGGACGAAATTTTTTGTTGGTGCATAGGAAAGGGCACTTCCCAATATGAGGTACCTCTAGTTGCGCCTCCACAGGCCGTGCCTCCTCATCGTCAGTTGTTCATATCTAAAGACGCATCTCTTTCCGACAATTGGGTGACTTGCAAGAGTTCACAACCCCCTCCTGGATGCATCACAACTACCTGGTGGATCTAGATTAACCCTAGAGGTGGATGAATAGAGTTTATTGGTTTTTTATGAGATATTTAAAATAATCATAGCTAAGATTCTAACAGAGGAAATAAATGCATAAAGTAAATAACATAGATTTTACCCAGCTTCAGCAAACCCTGCCTACTGCTGCATTCTCAAGATTTCTACTAGGTATTAAAACAGATCCGGCTTACAAAACCCTGTAAACATACAAACCCTACTCCTATTCTAATCCTACGCTTAAAACTCTAGACTGATCATTATCCCCAAGATCTGATTTTCCCCGAATTACAAGCCAATAATCCGTAAAGCCTAACTACAAAACCTATAACTAGTAAACCCTAGTTTTACAGACAAACTAGTAAACTTCTAGTTTTGTTTACAAACTAGAAAACATGTGGACGATTACAAATGGAAAATAAAATACAAAACAGTATAAAATAAATTAAGATAACCCCCTTGCTAAATTAAGTTGGTCGACCCCTTTTTTCACTTTAAACAAATCCGTTCCTTTATTTCTTAAATGGTCAACGCCTAATCAATTAGAGTTTTCTTGTTTCCCCCAAATCGTGATCGATTTTTTGATGAAGGTTGATTCTTTGATGGACTTCAATTCGCTGATGCTTGTGGTCAAACGTTTTGGGCTTAATCGAAACAACTGTGAGTATTTTGATTTGATTCTTCAAGTTTGTTGCTCTCGAAATATTGCTTGGTTTTTCGATAAATTAGCCGATGATGAAATAGGTGAATAAATAAGGTATTCAAACCCTTAACATCCTCTGATTTCAAATGACTTCATTTGATTTGTAGCGTGATTTTCCCTTTCTGTTCCCATGACTTTGATGATTGTTGCGTGATAACATTCCTTGATTTATTTCCATGAATCGGTGACTGGACATGCCGTGAATGTCTGAATCATTTCTAGAAATATTCGAATGTGAACTGATTTGTTTCCAAACACAATTTCTTGGAATTTATTGAGTAAAAGTCCTGCGTGAATTACTTGTAAATCTGGTCGACTTCATGAAACACTGTAAATTTGGAAATTTAAAAAAAATATTTAATTTCCAAATTTAATGCAAGATTTCTTTCCATTTCTATGAATCAGTGAAAAAAAGAAATCCCCCTTTTTTACTCCTTTGGTTCAATCAATTATTTCTTCTGTATTTAAACATATTGCAGTGATTTTGGCATTGATCAACACAACATATATATATATATATATATGTACGTGTGTGTGTACATATGTACAAACATGTGTATATTTACATGTTTATATTCTTTGCTGTTATAACCAAGTATATAGGGCTGCCAATGAATACCTGAAAAATCCGATATTCGTCTGAATCCGTATCCGAAATATCCGTTATCCAGCATTATCCGGAAAGTGAATACGGATATCTGATATCCGAAAAGCTTTTCGGATACGGATATGGTTATAGTGATATCTGTATCCGAAAAATATCCGTTCAACTAATTGATGTAATATATAAAAATCAAAACAGAAAAATAGAGTTAACAATTATTTTGTAATTGTTGGATGTTACTAAGATATAAATTTTGGTAGTCTTAATGTTTAATTTTGGAATATATTTGGATATGCTTATGGGTATTAGTATAAAACAATGTTTCATCATCACATTCCTTTATTTTCTAGTTTTTTTATAAACATTAGTAAAAAATTATTTTATGCTGATCCAAACATTTTTATTTATACTCTTTAAAATTCATTAATTACTGGCAGGGCGTATAAATATCCAATATCCGTCCGTATCCGAAAAATAAGCGGATACAGATATCCGATATCTGAAAAATAACTGGATGTGGATATCTGATATCCGAAAATAATTTTGGATACAGATACAGATATGGCACTATCCGTATCGAAAGCATCCGTTTACAACCCTACATGTATATGTCTGATTTTCTCTATTTGATTGAACTTGTCGAGTGCTTGATCGGTTTTGCTAAGCCTGTTTACTCATGCATACTTTAATGTTAGTGAATTTAAACTTGACTTGATTTCTTGCCAAACTTACACTGATTTCCGGGAAATGTAAAAAAAATCATTTCTTGCTCTAAAATACTTGCTATTCACTTTGAATACACTGTTGTCACCTGTATATTCTTGCATGTGTGACATTCCCATGTTGTTGCTAAAAAAACTTACATACATCTTCATGTATTTGGAGCTTGGAAAAAAATGCAAACCATGTTGTTTTGTTTCAGCTGCTCGAGTTACATTTTGCACATGCATGTAACATGTGTACATATACACAATTGTGTGTGTACACATTCTTGATGTTGTATTGTTGTTCCATGTAAATTTGAGTTGTTTTGAGCTTGGTGTGGTTGAACTTGAGTTGATCGACTTTGGAACTGTCTTGTGTATTCACTATGCATGCGCAAAGCACTTGTGTTGATCCCTTTTCATCTGCATGTGTCCATGCTACATCTTAATCTTTGAACTTGACCTTGATGGTATATTCTTCATTATGGCAAAACTTCCTGCAAATTTACTCCTTGCCATATAACCTTGTTGACTTTGTTTCTCCTAAACCATACCAATATGACAGCGTGGCATTGAAACAGTTTGTAGTGACCATGTGCCTGCACCTGATTTTCTTTGATTTCTGAACCATGCTTTACTAACTACATGACCATGTATTGACTGAAACATCATGGTTGTGTGAACTTGAACTTGGCTTGAAACTTTGGCTTGACATGAAAACACTGGCGCATGTATTCTTGCTGCTATGCTTCACTTTTGCATACCAAACTTGAGTTTGCACTTGAAACATTTTGCTGTGTATATTCTTGAATTTGGTATCACTTTGGTTTGCACATGTGTCCACTGTCTTTTTTGTTGCTACCATGTGTGTTGCTGTTGGTTTTGTGTCCATTCTGGCTTGAGACATTTTGTTGTGACCATTGTTCCTACTATGTATATACGTACGTATATATATATATATATATATATATATATATGCAAAAATGTGTGTGCATATATATGTGTTTGTGTCTGCATTTGTACTAGATTTCTTGGTTCATGCTCATTTACTGATTTGATTGTATTGCCCCTACACAAAAAATATGTGTATATACATACACGTGTATGTGTTTACATGTATAATGCACGTGCAGAATATATATATATATATATATATATATATATATATATATATGTGTGTGTGTGTGTGTGTTTGTGTGTGTGAGCACTATAGGTGATGTCTGCCTTGTGATATTTACAGTGAATCACTGTGCATATCACAAACTGTCTAGACATATATGGATGTCCATATAAATCAGATCAAGTCATCAAATATGATGAGAAACACACCAAAATTCTAAGGTAAATAAGTTTTAAAATAAATTATATCTTCTAGAATTTAAAATTATATTTGCTCCAGATTACTGTGTGTGTTTCTATGACAGCTAAGCAGAAAACTGGACTAACAGAGAAACGGGCAGAAGACTAGAGTGTGAGTCAGTGAGTGTAAGAAAATTTGTAACTGAGTGACTGAGAGAAATGTAGCGAGGCAACAATGTATATGAGTGACTGTATAATTGAATGAATGTAATAGAGTGTTGTAGTGAGGAACAATGTAACTAATGAAATTGAAATTAAATATACTGTATTTCGGTGAAATGTACAAATAGTAGGGTCATAAATCTGTACTATTCAAATGTAGAAATAAAATATTATATTTTAATAAAATACTGTTTGAATATTTGAATTCGTGTGCAGTAGTATTTTATTTAAATATAAATATTTAATTCTATCTGTGATGAAGTAGAATAGTACACTTACAAAAACATTTATAATAATAAATATATGTTTGTTATCATCAAACAAAAATCATAGAATTGTTAGATATAACAGTACCAAAACTGCAACGCATGCGACCTTACCGCTGTCTTAGGTTCTGACGATCAATTCAATGAGATGGTCGATAGATGTTTTTCTGCATTGGCCACTGTTAGAGATATTTAGAGGTCGGAGCATATTGAGATATTTCGCATCGATCCTATGATTTGAATGTGGTGCAGATGTTTGCCCACCTAGATCTAATTGATTACCTTGATTATCATGTAAGGAGGTTCCACCGTAGTCAGCAGTAGTATATTTGGACTTTGTTTTGATTTGCTGTTGTTTGTTTGTTTGTTTGTTTTGTATCCAACTTTATTTGATTTGTTGTTGTTTGTTTGTGTTTATTTTGTACTCGATTTTTTTCGCTGCTAGTAGTGCAAAAATTGTTGTTCTAAAGGTATGCATTTATTTCCAATTATTATACGCATATTACAATAGTAAACATACATTTAATTAATTATAACATTATTTAATAAAATTAAAATACCTTGTTTAAATGCTCCGTTTAAAACCGCAAATGCATTCTCTGTTAACACCCTGTCCCATTTAAATACCTCAGTTAAACTTACCGCAAATGCAACCTACATCGCAATCCCCATTTAATAATCTTCCCAGTTTAAATACCCCATTCAAACTTACCGCGGACGCACCCTACATGATTCTGAATTAATTACTTCAAAATTTACTAGTGAATCAATTAGTTGAAATTCATTATCCCCACTCCCTCCAGTGTAACAATAGCCCTATTATTTATTATTGTGCATGCATAATAAGATAACTCGTATCTCCCACAAAATGAATATACATTTATGGACCTATTCACTATATATATTTGTTCTTCTGTTAAATATATATATACACACACATACATATATATAATAATTAGAACATTTATTAAATCCTTAGTTTGTTTTCATTTGAAATCTTTTGAACTACTTTCAGATCAACAATCCTAAATGGTATGCCTAACCACTTTAGAAATTAGTCATACAATACATGAAGCTGATTTACGCATATGTGCAGATGTAAAGATAAAAGGGTGGGATCTACCTTTGGAATCTCATGTGGAACTAAAGGGAGTCCAAGTAATATCTGTTAAAATAATTGAACATATTTCGGGTACAGTAGCCACTACAAGAAAAATGGTTTTTTGTTGTGAAAATAAGTGGCGTTTATTTGCAAATGCAAGCAAAGGTGTTTTCGCACACAATATAAATGCGGAAAAAAAATTCACTTCTCGGCCTAATAAAAAATAGTCTGCGTGGTCCAAAATAAATGTAACCACCTATTGTCCATTCCTCTCCTGCTCATACTTAGAATTTTTTAACCCTCGTTCCCTTTCCTCCAAATCCCTCTGTCGAAGAAATTCCCTTTTTCCCCAAATCGCTCTGCCGAAGAAATCGCACTGATTAACTTTCCTCATGTAATCGTCATCGTACTCTATTCAACAACGTCGCAGAAGCTAGCGAAAATCTCTGGTCACGGTTTAGGTAAATTTAGGCATGAATTCTTTAACTCAAATTTTTGATTCAATTTGGATTGTCTATGAAATAATTGAATGCATGCTATTTTCTCATCTCCTATCTTGCTATGTTTCAGTTATGATATAGATGATTAACCCTAATTGCAATCTTCTATTCTATTTTATTCCATCCTTTTTTATATTCTCATCTCCTATCCTGCTAGAGCTTGGTTATGGTATAACCGCTTGATTTTAATGTTTTGTTTGAATGCTTTTATGATAGGATATTTTGATGATTGTTATTATTGTGGATCATGTGACAATTTATGTTGTATGTTGAATTATATTTTGGTACAATTTGTTGAATTTTTGTGGTTTTTATACCTGTTGAAGATGATTGCAGGTTTTTTTTCTAAAAAAACAATTTGTATGTGCATGCTTACATTTTTAATAGTATAGTGCATCCCATTTATGGATCAAATCAATTTGATTGGTGATGATATTCGGACTAAAAAAAGGAAAAAGTATCTGAATTGGTGATAGGAGACGTGGCATATATCATGTACTCTCATTTATGTGGAATTTATCAACTCTTTGTCTATTGAGTTTGAGTTAGGTTAACAAATATCTATGTTTATTAGTATTTAGACTTTGTTAATTGAGTTCAAGTTAAAGTGAACAAATTATCCATGCTTACGAATAGTCAATGGCCTCAACTGAATTATATAGTACTGGTACACAAGGTTCAGTGCTAAGTTGAGAAAAATTTATTAAGAAGCATGGGTTAATCTAGCATTGAATTTTAAAATATAATTGACAACTCTCCAAAGGTAATAGTAGTGTTGGACATAATTAGTTCATCGATCTTTCGATAATCGATCATGATGCTCATAATTGAATAACCACTTTGTGGTTTGGTATTTATAAGACTTCAAATGAACTACGAAGTCTGAACTACACTGTAGACATCTATCAAACCAACATTTTACTTTGTAACCATTGCACTTCTTTTCCTTCTCTCTTATAATTGTTCATGGTAGATTTATATTTGAACATATAATCAGATTTGCTGAACTAGAATTAGCCAGTTAGTGCATCATTTATAAGATGCTTGGATGTCTTTTTAGGTAATAACTTCAACGTTTAATTATTTTTTTGCTAACAAAAGATAACCAATTTATACGTCAAAGATTGGAAACTTATTTCCCTTCATATGTCAATGATGGAAAAATATTGGTTTTTTTTAACAAGTAATAAAACCTTGCTTAACTTAATACGTATTTTAAGAGTTAGAACATATAATCTAATATAAAAAGTCAATTTTTAATTTTTTTTTCACTTTTGTCATGGAACTAGTATAGAGTACTGACAGGGGACATTGAATTTCGTACATGCTGCAAAGGGGAATGTAACAAATGTAGAAAAAAAATTATTCCCTTGCAGAGTGTCAGAATCTTAGTCGCCTTGATGACCAAATTATTTTTGATCATTTAATTATAAAAGGAATGGATCCTAGATACATTGATGGTGAATGGTTTAATCATGGTGAATAGGTAAATGTAGATAAGAAATCAAATACGTTTTACATATATTATTTATTCAAGATGATTCACTATGAAGATGAAGATTTTATGAATAATGATTTTTTTATGATGATAAAGATAATGTTGATTCTCGAAGAAAAGAGGATGAGTTTCTCAAGAACTTTGAAGATGCAGAAACTCAATTATATCCTAGTTGCATAAATCACACAAAATTATCTGTCATCGCCATCTTATATAATCTTTAATGCATGACTAGCTTGTCTGATAGTAGATTTGATAAGTTTTTAGCTGTACAACATCTATTTCTGCCGAAGAATAACGTGCTTCCCAAAACCCTGTATGAAGTCAAGAAATTTCTTAGAGCATTCGACATAGGTTTTGAAAAATACATGCTTGTGAGATTGATTGTTGCCTTTTCAGAAAAGAATACAAAAATTTAGAAAATTTTCCAAAATGTGGTTCTTCGAGATGGAAGAAAAATCAAGATATTGAAGAGGTTATACAAGGTGTTCTAGTTAAAGTATTGAGATATTTCCTAATCATTCCGAGATTTAAAAGAATGTATAGATCTCAAAAGATGGCAGAAGATTTAAGATGGCATTTTACTAATAAAAGTAAGGATGGAAAAATGCGTCATCCCGTGGATTCTATGATATGCAAAATGGTGGATGAAAAGTATAAATTTTTTTCATCTGGTCCACATTATCTTAGGTTTGGTCTTGCTACAGATGGATTCGATCCATTTTCCATGTTGAGTTCGAAATATAGTTGTTGGCCGATAATGCTTATGACATACAATCTCTCACCTATGTTATGTATGAAGAAGGAAAATATTATGTTGACTTTACTTATTCTAGGTCCAAAGCAACGCGGGAATGATATTAATGTATATTTAGCTCCTTTGGTGGAATACTTGCATTGCTTATGGTCCAAAAGAGTTAATGCTTATGATGCGTTTAACAAAACTTTATTTAAATTGAATGCAATTTTGCTATGGACGATTAATGATTTTCCAGTTTATGGAGATATTGTTGGATGTCGTGTGAAAGGGGAAAAGCTTGCCCATTATATGGTGTCAATACCCATTCTCATTGGTTGAATCATAGTCAAAAGTTCGCCTACATGTGCCGTAGAAGATTTCTACTTCCTTCAGAATCATAGAGGAAACTAAAGGCATTGTCTGATAATACCATAGAGACAGATAATGCTCCTAGAATGCTTACTGTGAGAAATATATACGCGTTGTTGAAGGATTATCCAAATGCTTTTGGAAAAGGAAAAGAAGAGAAAAGTAATAAGTGAAAGTGTGTTTATGATGAAGAAGATGAATATGATGATATTAACACTTCCACGAAAATGGAGATATCAAGGTGGAAAAAAAGATCAATTTTCATTGATTTGCCTTATTGGAAGGTTAGTGGTTAATTTATTTATTTTTCACTATTTTAGTATAAGAAAAACCTAATAATGCGTTATAGTTATGGTTTTCACAAAAAATTCCATTACGTCACAACATAGATGTGATGCACATGGAGAAGAACATTAGTGAAAGCCTATTGGGCACGATGTTGCATGGTAATAAATCCAAAGATGAAACCAACTATAGGAAGGATTTAGAGGATTGAGGAATTCGACATGAGCTTCATACACAAACTTGTGGGAATAAAACATATCTTCCACCAGCTCCATATTTGTTGTCAAAATTCGAGAGGAAAATATTTTGCAAAAGATTGTGCGATTTCAAAGGACCAGATGACTACTGTTCAAATTTAAAAAATCGGATTTCATTGTTGAATTTCAAAATTAGTGGATTTAAGTCACATGATTACCATGTATTAATGCAACATTTATTGCCAGTAGCATTGAGAGGATTAATGGCAAAGAAGGTAAGAAAAACAATAATTCGCTTATGTTCTTTTTTCAACAAATTATGTTAACATGTTCTTAATAGAGAGAATGTAGAACAAATCAATGTTGAGATTATTGAAGTTTTATGCGAGCTTCAAACTTTTTTCCACCATATTTCTTTGATATAATGGTACATTTATCCATTCATCTTGGAAAAGAAGCACAAATGTGTGGATTGGTTCATTTTTGTTGGATGTACCCATTAGAAAGATATATGAAGACACTCAAAGATTATGTCAGAAACTATGCACGACCAGAGAGATGTATTGCAAAATCGTATCTTGTAGCAGAATGCATGTTGTTTTTCAATGAATTTTTGAAAAAAATCAGGATATATAGAGGAGAAAGGAGCTCGAAATGAAGATTATGAATGCAGTAGAATACTCGAGGGACGTCCAATTTCTATATCGAAAACAATTACATTGCCGGCTAATGAGAAAGAAAGTGCTCATCTAGCTGTGTTAATGAATATGGCCGTCGTGGAACCATTTACAGAGTAAGTTTATGTTATATATCGTTTTAATTATTTTTATGTGTTCGTAATGATATATATAATTTATAATCAAATGTTCGATACTAGTTTGCATTTGGAGGAATTAGAAATTTCAGACCAACACATGAAAAAAATGCAACCTTACTTTGGGAAACACATACCAAAATTTTGCTGATTGGATTAAATGGAAGGTTAGTTAGATTTCAACTATATTCTCATATAACTCTTAAAAATTTACATGCTAAATGAAATTCGTTGTAGACACCTATTACCTCCAAGGATCATAATGACACATTAAAATGGATTTCCTACGGTCCGAAGTTTGATGCCATGTCTTACAAATGATATATCATCAATGAGGAACGTTTTCATGTAAAAGATTTAGGGAGAAAAACTAAGAATTGTGGGGTGACTTTTGATGTGACTACTATGTGTAGAGCAAGTGCAAAAGATAATTCCCAACTGGTTGATGTGGTCACTTACTATGGAATATTGAAAGATATAATTTTATTATATTATCATTTGTTTTATATTCTAGTTTTTAAGTATCGTTGGACGTATAAAGGAAATGGAGTAAAAGTTGATGATGATGGGTTCACTCTTGTTAATTTGCATTAAGCATCATTTTCACGAGATCCATACATACTCGCATCTCAAGCAAAACAAGTATTTTATTTAAGAGAGAATGATGATTCTGATTAGTATGTTATAACGAAAGCATCATCAAGAAGTTTTATTGATTTAGAGGATCCCGATTGCATCGGGGAAGATATCCAAGTGATGGAAAATGAAATAACAGAAGTGGATGATGAATATGTTAGCTATGTTAGAGAGGATTGCAAAAGCATACTTGAGCAGATTATATGTCCTACTTGAGCATGGTTGTTCATTGGCTTTGGTGATGGTTGAACTTATAAATTAAACCTGGGCTATTTAGAAAGTTCATTGAACTTGTATTGATTTTCTTTAGTGTTGATCATTCATTTACTGCACTATCAAGCTCTTTCTTTAGTGTTGGCTATATTGATTTCGTAGCATATGCCTACCTAATATGATTAATCTATCTAATTAAATATATTTAGGTTTTTGACTTCTTATAAAGAATTTGTAAGCATACTTTCTCTCAGTAGCATCATTAATAAAACACATGAAATTGTAAGCATATTTTCTCTTAGTAGCATCATTAGAAAAACACTTGAAACTTGGCATTTGTGTTACACCTGAAATAATATTATGTACATTTGTGTTATACCAGAATTTCTGGCATGTCTTGGCCATGCGGTCTAACTTATTTTTCATGTTACACACACTTGCACTAGTACATTGTGTTGCCTTGTCTGGTCTTGTCATTAAACTTGAGATTTGTCTGGTTTGGTCTGGTCTTGCATTTCTTTATATGTGTATACTTTATATACATATATGTGCATATACATGTACATTGTGTTGCCTTGTCTGGTCTTGAATTTCTTTACATAAAACCTCACAATATAAATTATATATGTATTTATGACTGTATATATAATTTAAATTATATATGTGTTTAAATTATATACATATATGCAATTATTTCGACCTGTGCCATTGAAATTTGTATTTATGACTATATATACATGTGCATCAACGTGTGTATGCATATACATATATTGATCATATTTAAATGCCAGCTGCTTATTGTTTTATAACGTATTTTGTTTCAACTGCATAAAAAGATGTCGACAAGCAATGTACGTACTCGCAACTAGATTAAGGCTGCAGAGGAATCCCAAAAGTATAACCCAAACCGGAAGTGCAAGTCAAAGCTAAAGCGTAACATTCAATGCGAAGAACAACTAGTCAATGCTAAGACGCAAGCCATTGTTCGCAATAAAGATGAAGAACAAACTATCCTGAATGAGCGAAATGAAGGAATCCACTTAGAAAATCAAACCTACCTTGAACAAACTGATGATGCCGAGCTGGAAATTAGGAAACAAAATGCAGCTGAAATTGGAAGTACATCTTGGAAAAGAAGCGGTAGAGGTCCAGCAAAAGTAAAAAGGCTCCTGTTATGTAGTTAGATCAAATTGAAGTTGAGTTCAACGATCTAGATATAGCAATAGAGAAAGGGTTAGTACATTTATCCACTTTTCTTAGACCGCTTGTGAGGGAGCACGCTCTATACACTATCGATGATTGGAGGAATATAACTGATGAGTTAAAAGAAGTTTTATGGCAGTCAGTTCAGGTATGAAGTCAGACTTAATTTTGGTTACTTAATTAATTTTGGTTATTTATAAATCTTGAATATGTGCTTGATTCGCTTTAGGTGTCACTTAAATTTTAACATGAAAGTAAAATTACATGATATCTCAAATAATATATCAGAATTGTAAATTTCAAAAATGCTGAATGAAGTTTAGTTACTCGAACAAACAGAATACTTGGGCATACATATGGCTGTTATTTGAATATCTACATCATGTTGTTACAATTATGGGTGAAAAAAAATTGTTTAATGCATACATTTGGCTTTTATTTGTTTTTAATATCATGTTTTCATGTATTGATTCAGGTTAGATTTAAACTGGAAGAGGAATGGAAAAGAAAAGCCATATTTCAATAAATTGGAGTACTTAGGAGATCGTCAAAAAGCAAATTGGTTCGAACTTTGCAAAAAGAGGAGAATGAAGAGGAAAGACTTAAACTGAAACACACAAACATCAAAAACATGAATGAATGGAGAAAGTTTGTGAAGGCGAAAACGAGTGTGGAGTTTAAGGTAAATATAAAATAAAATTCAATCCTTCAACAACAAATCATTCCTACTACATATTAGTTTGTCACATGCCTTTCTCTTGTACGTACCTTTAGGAAAACTGAAACCCTATTTGAAAACATATTTCTTCTTTTATGCTTATCTCTATTACTATGCTAATTTTTTTTATGCTAATGAACATGGAATTCTAACATCTTTTTATGATTCTGGTTGTTAAATTCTAACATCTTTCTATGTTTCCAGCAAAGAAGTGAGAAATATTCGGCCCTTAAGTACATGCAAGACACAACTTCCACACATAACCGATCGTAAGAGAATGGCTAGAATGACCAAAGACTTGGTTAGTTAATTAACTATAGCTTTGTTTAATATTATTTTATACCTGTCAGTTTATTTATTTAATGTAATCCTAAATTTAGAAAAAAGAAATTATAGATCCATCGTCCATAACTAGAATGACATGTGGATCAAATCTCACATTAAAAAAAATGGTGAGCCAGCGACCATGGAAGCTGCAAATAGTGTTGTATAATTGTTTTTAATTTTGTCGGTATTTTTTTTAAACTATGATATTTTTACCATCGTACATCATCTATGTGTTTTTATTTATGTAGGAGGAGATTATAAAATTTGGTAGCCTATTCCAGTCCATCCTAACACAGAATGTCAATAGAGATGCTCTTGAACATGTATTAGTGAAAGATAGACTGGGACGATTAAGGGTATTGGGAAGGGGTTTCACTTTAACCAAGCTAGTTATGGCTCAATCCAAAGATAAACAAGTGTCACGGTGTCGAGAGGAAATAGCAGAATTGAAGGGAATGATACAGACTCTAATGGACCAGAAGGTAAACTTTTAAAATTAATTTATATTCATAAAATACAAAATTCAGCACACTCTATAATTTAAAATACTAAAAAGAATAAATTTTGGTGCTTTACTGCAGGGTAAAAGAAAGTTTGCAAAGGAGCACACAAGAAATGGAAAAAATAATAATTATATTACTCAATAAATAACATTTAGATTTTAAGTATTATGGCATTCACTTGTGCTTCTAAGAATAAAATATCGTGATATTTGTGCTTTGCAGAAGGGTAAAGAAAGTTCAAGAAGGAGCTCACCTAAATTGGTAAAAACAATAATTATATTACTCAATAAATAAAATTTATGTTTTAAATTTTTAATCCAGAATTTGATATAATTTTCAGTTGAATAATTGTTGAGCGATGACGAAGTATGTTCGATGTTGAATTGGGATGGAACCTCTGGAGTTGCTGCCTATGGGAGGCTGTTGTCCATGAACCCAAATGACGTTGTCAACGACATTCGTCTTGGACCAAATGCTGTGAGCGTTTTTATAAATTTGTGGATAAACCAGATACTTATTTATGGAGGCATACACCTGAAATGACAGTATTAGTAGATGCTATGAATAAAGTAGTAGCTTGGCCATTAGTTTGCGTCAAGGTACCGCTACGAGCGCACGCGAATTGTAATGAAGCCAGTACAGTAAATTTTACACTTCTCATATTATATTTATATTTATTTTGTGTGTGTATTAGGGCTGTCAACGGATACTTTCGGATACGGATAGTGCCAAATCCGTATCCGCATCCGAAACCATTTTCGGATATCGGATATCCGTATCCGCGGATACGGACGGATATCGGATAATTATCCGCTCCACCAACAATCGATAAATCAATGAATATAAATGAATTTTTCTAGCTTAATATTAATCTTTTTCAACCTAATTGATTACTAAATTGCTAAAAACAAATAAATATGATGATAATATATAATTTTGAGCAATTAACATGCGTTTAGTAGACTTTCAATTTTGCAAATTAATAAATTAGCATATTTAATTATGTTTAAAATACACATAATTTAAGCTATAATCGGAAAAAAAAGAGGACGGATAATTTTCGGATATGGATATGCCTATATCCACATCCGTATCTGCTTCCCCGGATATCGGATATTTATCCGCTTTTCGGATACGGATGCGGACGGATTTCGGATATTTCGGATATCCATTGACAACCCTAGTGTGTATAGAATAAAGATACCATGTATATATCTTCATGATTATATTTATTAACAGATTTAGATTTGATTTAGAATAAAGATACCGCGTATATTTATTTACAGTTACGCGTGAACTATAAATGGAGAGTTGCAAAGCTATTAGCTTATAGAGCCATCACTACATAGAAATAATACAACATTCTATTGTTTTGAAACTGTCATGACTAGAAGTATAATTTCTAATATTGAAGTATATTCTCATTTTTATAGTACCAGCGACATCCAAGATAATTGCAAGATTTATGGTCAGAATGAGGGTGAAAGTATAGTTGCCGAAGGAAGAATCTACGCCAACGATCCAAAATATACCGTTAATGGTATTCCACTCAGTCATTTTGCCATTTTGATTTGAGCGGACAACATAATAAATAAATATGCTTATTTGTGGTGACCCACATTTGATATGTCGTGCATTGGAGATGCAGTTGGTAGGAAGTAGCATGGACAATGATTAGCACAAAAATGTGTTTATTTTATGCTCTTATATCTTATCTTTTGTAAATAAATAAATATTACTTTGGGTATTTTTTTCATGTGTTTTCACAGGTTTAATAATTGTCTTCTTCATTCAATTAAAGACCACTTATAATAAAAAAAAAACTATTTTCCCATGTCAACAAGTTTACAATCACAGAAGAAGCTGTAGCTCACTGGTAAAGGCATGGGAATATGGACAAAGAGATCAAAGTTTGATCCTCGTCAAGCCCTCTTTTTGCTGAAGAAAGGAATTTATTCACACTTCCCTCCTATGCTCTGAAGAATTTATGGATTAGAATTAGGCATATTCTTCATAGAGAAATCAAAGGGAATCTTACATAATTACGTGCCATAGAAAAGAAGATTTCATTAAATTATTGCCAAGGAAAATCAAATCAATCCACCATATATCACTAATCAAAACGAGGAAACCTGCATGGAATATCTGAAGTCTATCTTCAAATCTCTTTTATTTGTATATATTTTATTTCAAGAGATTCATTCTTATCCCAATTATTCTCATAGGAAGGAGACTACATTCCTATAAATACAGCTTATATCTATTGTAAACAGTATGTTCATTTTTCTGTAACTTTGTCTCCATTAATAAAGTTCTCTTTTAATTCTGCAATTTTTTTATTTTCATGGCAATTTGTGTTGTCTAGTCAATTAGATTTGCTAGAACACAATTTCTATTGCAATTACTTTTCTCATTAGTGATTGACTGTTTGATTAGATTCAACGGTAATCCTAATTTAACATTTCTGTTACTTTTCCATTTTGCAAATTTATTTTCAACATTCTGTTTTATTTTTAATCATTGAATTGATTATAGATTCGATTAGATTCAAATCTATAATTAATTCAATTGCAGTGTTACTTGTTTTATTGATAATTACTATTTTATTTATTGGTTCAATTCTATTTGTTCTGAGCTAAATTGTAATTTCAATTTTATCCCATCTCCAAGAATTGTCTAACTCGCCTAAGAAATATATAAATAATAAAATTTAAAATTCCACACTGTGTTCGACCTGCATATTACACGATCTGTGCGCTTGCAGTATTATTGCATAATTCGCGCTTTTCTGGTTCTTTGAAAGCGTTGATCAAGTTTTAGGCGCCGTCGCCGGGAGGTAATAATTGAATTTTATTATTTATTTAATTTCTGATTTGTGTTACTTTTTATTTTATTTTATTTTTCCTTTTATCTTCTTGTATATATAAAAAAAATTGAGTAGTGATTTGGTGTATCAATTACTTGGTACTTTCATTAACTAAGCAAGAGGAAAAAAAAGAAGTTGCCAAACTTTTGATTTCTATCCTTTTAACCTTTTCCCCCTTTTTCAAAAAAAAATAAAAAAAGAAAAAGAAAAAAAATCTTGTCATTTCCTCTTTTATTTTTTCGTCCTTCCAAATTCTTTTCCAAATTTTCTTTATAATTTTTTCCATTTTCCTATTTCTTTCCATTTTCCAATTTCCTCTCCAATTTCTTTCCTTTCCTTATTTACAACTCTCAGCAAAAACAAAATAAATAAATAAAAATAAAAAAATTCTTTCCAATCATCTTCCTCTTTGCTAGATATTTCTTCTACCACCTCCTCAACAAAATTATCCTCCACATCCAACCAATACAACAATCGCTAAGCACCCCACCTTCATCAATTCCTCAAACCATACAACCACCACTTCTTCACAAAAACAATCCCCAACCATCGTCATACCCATCAGCATGCAATACAAAAAAACCAACCACCCTTCACTCATTAACAACTTCACATTCAACAACCGAACAACCTTCATCATCTTCACCCACTAACATCATCACCGATCAAATCCCCAAGCCAAATTTTCATAGATCCATCAATTGCCAAATTAATCCTATCGCCACACCTTCACGGGTTCATAGGAGGAATTTTTTAAGTCCGGTGTCCCTGAAAAGAATGGGGCGTGGGTTGCTTTTTATTGAGGAAGGCGGCGTTTCATTTTGTTTGAGGGTACTTCGTTTTTTCTTTTCAGAAAAAAGGAGGGTTGAGTCCAATTTTATTTTATGTGGAGTCCTTAATTTTGTTGAGTCTGCTTTTATTTTTGAGTCTAGTTTTATGCGATAGTTACTTTGAGTTTGTTTTTATTTTATTAATTAGTTTTGCTTGTTTTATTTTTTTTCCTTTCTTCCACTCTAGTCACTTTGTTAGTTTAGTTCTTTTGTTTTTTTCCTCTTCCCTTTCGAATTGTTTTTTATTTTTTGTTTGTTTTACTTGCTTTCTTTTCTTAGAAAAAAAAATCAAAAAAAGGAGGGCGAAACGAATTCAAAGCAAAGCTAGAAAAGTGCTCAAGCAAACAACAAAGACAAAAGTGAGCGAGAGTTCAAGCAAAGTGAACAAGGAATAAAGAATTCAACTGATCTGCAAACAATTGATTTGAATTGCCAGTGTTTTTCAATCGTTCTGGATATCTATACATCATTGTAAAATTTTCTTAACTCTACAGGTTCTGTAGTTGCTTTGAAAAACATAGAAATTGCTTGTAAAAAATTTCTGCAGGGGCAGCGGTTTGGTTGTACAATTATTTCAATTCTGCTATTATTCTGTGATTGAAAATTTCTGAATCTGTTTAGTTAGGAATTAATTTCCATAACTAAAATCGTCACACTCATTGGTTTTCAACTTTAAAATTCATTAGACATTGGTTCTAGGAAAAATACGAGATCATACAAAATAATATAATTGAAAAGTGGTGCTTTGTGAAGTGACTGTCTCGTATAACTGGATCGCGGATATATAGTAGTTCAGTTTATTGAATTATTAGCAAAAGAGGTTGCATATTACCTGTAAAACATTGGTCGTATCCCTTAGTATTTATACTATATGTGAACGACCATAAGACCCTCTTCCCCCTTCTAATTGAGTCTATTAATTAATAGAGCACAACTCAAAATTTTATACTATTATGAAGTGAGAATAATTTTTGTTTTGCTGTGGCTTCATTGAAATGTCTGATTCAAAAAAATTCTTGAGAGAATTATGTGATAATAACTTGCGTAGATGTCCACTGGAAGAGTATGAGTATGAGTTACAACTCATGAGACAAGATTTTCTGAAATTTCGTGAGCCCAATGTCGACAATTTTCAAAATTTTCCAAATGACCAACATTTTCAAAATCATGGATATGGTCAAAATTGCGATTTCAATTCAAATTTCAATAATTTCGATTATGGGCCGCATCCACATCAAAATATTTTTGAATCCTAATATAGCTTTGATCCACATCAATATGGGGTTGTAAAGCAAAATTTTCAAAGTTATAGCCCATATCAACATCTTGAAGATAAACCAGAATTGCAATTTTCCCTCGAATTTCAGCAGTTTCGGTTACGAACCTAATTTTCAAAATCAAAATGATTTCCAATATCATTGTCATTTTCCCGAAAATTTAAACAACCACTACATTGGAAATAATATTGATCGTGAAATTGATGTGGACTATAATTTTGAGAATCAAGAAATCCAAAATGAGAGCTCTCAAATCATCGATTCCGAAGAATATCATTTTAACATTCTTAGAGAGAGGGTAGAAAAGAAGATAGATAGCTCGATGAAAAAGATAGACAGCTTGATGAACTTCTTTGTTTAATGACGTCTTTTAAAGATCAACTTGAACAACAAAATCAAATACAAACATGCAATGAATCAGAAAATAGTCCACTCTTTACTGGTAGTGAAAATTTTCAAACAACAATTTTGGAAATTGAGAATAATAATCTAAATGAAGTTATTCACAATTCAATAAATGATTTGGACTTCAACTCTTTTCAGGAAAAAGATTTATGCTCAAAATTTGATCTTTCTCTTTCAGGCTGCGAGAAACTTGAAATTTTAGTAATTGAACAGAATGAAAATGTTGATTTTTTCAAAAACTCAAAATTGGAAAAGGATTTTAGGGAACATGAATTTTTAGGATTATATGAGGAGGAATTTCCAAATGAGGATGAAATAGAACCAAGCCACCAATCCAAGTTCAAAAATTTTAACTTTGAGAAAACTTCAAATGAACTTGAAATAGTCAGTGTCTAAAATACGTTTTCAATTAATGAAATTGAGAAATGTGATCACATAGTCTTGAACAATACTCAGAATTCAAATTTCACGATTGCAACTGAGTTTATATACGATCACAAATTTTTGGACAATTACACTGATAAATTTATGGAACACATGATTCATCTTGGAAACATTATTTCTGTAGGCAAACTTCGGGTTAGGATGGCACTGGATATTTATCTACTGGACTATAAATCTAGGTATAAAGATGGATGGTTTTCAAAAACCTTTGCTTATTAGAAAACATGCCTAGACATAGTAGGTGGCATTCATTGCATCGCAAATACATATATCATTGTACATATGATCCATTCTTACATATAGTTTGATTGCATTTCATTCTACAAATAATTTTGCATCTCATCCATCTTTGGGTGTTGTCTTTCACATTTAGAAAACGTGTTTACAGTGTGGACACTATTTAGTCCAAGTGTGGGGGGAATCTGCATTACATTCATTCTTTTTAATTTTCTTTAATTTTTCTTCTTTTCATCTTCATGCATTTAAATAGGACCATCATACATTTTAGATCGTAGTAACATACCATAATTTTTTTTGGGTAAATACGACTCGTTTTAGATTGATACAACAAAATAAGTTAACAATTCTTAATCAGTTGATAGTATTTTTTTTCTCTCAACTAAGATCGAATAAGAAATATAATGAAAAGCTGAATTTTGAGGGATATTAGTGTAACCGGTACATAGGGAGATTCTTAGATGATGGCCATGAAGCTTATTCTAACTTGTAGTCTTTGTTTAAATGAGTGGAGGACTTAAAATACTTATATTGGCTTTTCGAATCTTTAAAACTAAGTTGTGTTAAGCTGAATTCGCGTAACTCACTCTTGTTCTTATATTTTCAATAATAATAATAGTAATCCAAGGGTATCCAACATTGCTTGTAGATCTAGCATTGGTGTGAAAACCCGCTAAGCTCTATCTGATATGTTATTGACAAAGTTAGCGTCGATATATCTTGGTATCATTTTAGGAGTTGGACCCCTAAGGATTACCGACATCTTGTTGACAAAATTAGCGTCGGTATGTACAATCTGCCAAGCTCTGTCATAACTCTCCGTCAGTCCGCAAGGCAGTGCATGGGTGATATACCTTGGTCTTTAAGTTAGGTGTATGTAAATAATTATAAAGCTTCATTTTTATAGAGATAGAAAATGAGCGATGGTGCTCAAGCACCTCTTGACCTTATTGATTTGACTAGTCATGCAAAAGAAACTTAGAATACCACTTTGCGAACTGTGACAAGCAAACTAAGAATTTATTTCATGGATGCACTATGTTATCAGCCGAACCAACTGGCCAAACTAGACATAACATTTGAAAACTTGAATTATATTGAAAATTTATGACAAGTTAAGGTATCTAAAAATATATCAACTGATTAGAAATTGTTAACTTAATTTGCTGTACCACCTTCCTAAAATAAGTCGTGTTTTCATTTTTGTTTTCAATTGCATAAGTCCTTTGCATTCATAAAGTTGCATTAGAACCATAACATATTGAATTTGGATTTTGTGGGTAATATCCGTTGAAAACCCTCATGAGACACCACTCGTCCTATTAGGGACACCTAGAGGTTTAACGGCTTGCTGCATACGCTCAATGCAATCGTGTTTCCTATGAAAGTGTACCTAGTTTAATTTTTCATTTTTTTTACTGGAGGACGAGTAAAAGATAAGTGTGGGGGTATTTGATTAGCACAGAAATGTGTTTATTTTATGCTCTTGTATCTTATCTTTTGTAAATAAATAAATATTACTTTAGGTATTTTTTTCATGTGTTTTCACAGGTTTAATAAATATCTTCTTCATTCAATTAAAGACCACTTATAAGAAGAATAAAAAGGCTACTTTCCCATGTCAACAAGTTTTCAATCACAAAAGAAGCTGTAGCTCATTGGTAAAGGCATGGGAATCTGGACAAAGAGACCAGAGTTCAATCCTCGTCAAGCTCTCTTTTTCGCTAAAGAAAGGAAGATTCACACTTGCCTCCTCTGCTCTGAAGAATTTATGGATTAGAATTAGGCATATTATTCATAGAGAAATCAAAGGGAATCTTTCATAATTACGTGTCATAGAAAAGAAGATTTCATAAAATTATTCCTAAGGAAAGGCAAATCAATCTACCATGTATCACTAATCAAAAAGAGGAAACCTACATGGAATATCTGAATTCTATCTTCAAATCTCTTTTATTTGCAAATATTTTATTTTAAGAGATTCAGTCTTATCCCAATTATTCTCATAGGAAGGAGACTACATTCCTATAAATACACCTTGTATCTATTGTAAACAGTATGTTCATTTTTCTGTAACTTTTTCTCCATTAATAAAGTTCTCTTTTAATTCTGTAATTTTTTTATTTTCATGGCAATTTGTGTTGTCTAGTCAATTAGATTCCTCCCTGTGTTCGACCTGCATATTACATGATCTATGCGCTTGCTGTATTATTACATAATTTGTGCTTTTTTGGTTCTTAGAAAGCGTCGATCAGACAAGATCAAAAATAGAAGCTGATAAAGAAAATCCAACTGAGAGTCATCATTAAAATGAAAATCATGCGACTTCACCCTCGAAATCCACATATATATTCATAAATGAATCGCAACATGTAAGTATTAATTTTCAACATTGAAGAAGTTAACTGTATATGAAGTTATTTAATGCGTATGTATATATTTCGCATAGTAATCTTTTTTCTTTCAGCCGATTGCAACTGAATAAAGATGCCAAATGCAAGTTCATAGATGTGGGTGGAACAGACGTAGTGGCTGAAGGAACTATTACATCAATTGATCTGATAACGATGGTCCATTGTCGTCCATTGGGAAAGGATGCTGTACAAGTTTGGGTTGAACATGTGACAGTTACAAATGCAAAAATGTGGAGACGAACATCGACTCTGATGTGCATAGAAGATGCCTTTGGCATTCCCATGGCTTGGCCAATGGAAAAAAAATCATTATTGAAACAAAATGAAAAGTACATAAATATTTTTTAATATACATTAGGAGTTACTGCGGTATGGAAGATGCCTTATAGGCTTCTGGATTATAGATACTTATAGGCTTATTTTGCTGTGGTATATTCTATGTTTCAGAAACCACAACTTGGCCTTTTACTGTGGTATGGCCTTATAGGCTTGTGGAACATGTTCTATATTTTAGAAACCACAGTATAACATGCCAACCAAGAGCTGATTCTCAATGGTATGCATGTTCAAATATGTTTGCTGCCATAAGAGGTACAACAGAAATATAAGGCATGTATTATAATTTGATATAAACAAAATGGTGAACTGAGTTCCAACCTGCAATGGAATTATGTTTATCAATAACTTGAGGAACCTAGATCATTCAACAATATCCACTATTAAACAACCTTTACATGCATTGGAATTACTAACTGTCGTTTACTGCAAGAAAATGACTATGTTTGAAAGGTTTATGTTATGTAGTGTTACATCATGTAGTGTTACGTTCAGGTTTTGACCTGCTCTTTATTTTCCTTAAGTTATGTTTTGTTATTTGTTTTACTAATTACTTGTCATTATTTTCTCAATCTTTTGTTTGGTACTTTGTTTACAGGTAGATAACCCATTTCGAAGGCATCAAGAATAGCAACACTACTTAATGATATTTGCTTGGTAACTTGGTTATTTTAGATGTTTATTTCAGTGTTTAATGTACTTTGGTTATGATATTGTTATTGATAGTTTGGTTGTGTATGTTGTGGATGTATGAATGTACGGAGAACTTTTTGTCTTGGCACTTATGTATGTTGTGAATGTTTAAATATGCATGTATCTTGTGGATTTATTGAATGTGTATGTATTTTGTAGGTGTTTAATATGTTATGTTCAAAAGTGTATGTGTTGATGTATTATGTTGTTATATAATTAGAGGCAAAATTATGGGTAGGTCTGAGTATTATGATACAAATTGGGAACAAATGGTGGCGAAAATAAATGCTACGGAATATTATTTTTATTTGTAGCGTTTAAAAACCACTACAAATAAATGGATAAAGAAATCAGGAACCCTTGCGGTGTCGTTCACTAAATGCTACAAAAAAGTTATGTGAACGCCATTAAAACAGAATCGTAGTGAAGAAACTTTTTCAGTGGCGTTTCATAGATGCT
The DNA here is from genome assembly GCA_030737875.1 of Allium sativum. Lineage (NCBI taxonomy): Eukaryota > Viridiplantae > Streptophyta > Magnoliopsida > Asparagales > Amaryllidaceae > Allium > Allium sativum. The sequence goes on along the minus strand of JASFAX010000029.1, from coordinate 9,282,189 downwards.
GCAAAAATAACATTCGTATCATTTAAAAAATGCCATTGAAATCAAATATTTACGAGGTTTAGAAAAAGTGCAACTAATACTCAATGATTTTTAGTGGCATGTTTTCTAGTAATGATTATCGAAACGCCACCAAAAATGCTTGGTAGTAGTTTTTGGGCGCTACAAAAAATCATTTTCCTTATAGTTAGCAATCCACGCAATATCAAAGATGTCGTTGCATATTGGGAGAAATCAAATATAATTTTACTTATTCAATTTTCATAATTTGTCAAGTAAAGAAAAGCTGCAAATCTTGAGTTGCAATGAAGATTAATTAGAATGCATTTGTGTGTAATGATAAAGAATCTTTTAAAAGGGGTTGGAAATTAAATGCGATAAGCGCTTATGACTTTAGACGGACCATTTAAGAGGAACGCTTAAGTGAAATATTTATGATTTTAATTTAATTGATTTTTGGTTAATTAATAATTTGTTTAATGGTATAGAATACGTTTAACAATTACAAATAAAACACTCTAGAGTAAACTCGATATTTCATTCAATCAAAGCAACAACATTTTTTGCTCAAATACCAGCAAGTCAAATTCACTACAAAACAAACCGAATAAACAATCTAAAAAAATAAAAAAATACTGCATATATACTAGTATTGAATACCGCAGAACCCCTCAATAGATAACTAAGATATCGAATCAGATCATGATCAAAAAGCACCTGCATCATAACCAGGGCTACTGGATCATTGCAAAAATCTCTATAAGCTTCTACCTCTGAACGTTGGTAACAATAGACAAAATATAATAGCACCCATCCACCACTGTAACAACCCGGATTCCAACAGACCCAGATTTTTTTTGCAAAATGCTAAAATCCAAGTTCACTAAAACTCAAGTTGGTTGTTTGGTATCCTGTAAAAAGGCAAAGGTAAATATATCAGAGTTCAAATAAACATCTCACAGCGGAAGTGGAAAAAAATATGATGATAAGTAAATACTTACCATAATAATGACATTGACTAAGAAAGTGTCTCTAAGCTGAAAAATCTCTGTCATCTGTCTAACCTACGTGTTTTTATGAGGAAAGGGTAAGAACCGAAGTTATGATGAATGAAAAAATTACACTTTTTAAGAGTAATGCTACACATACCGTTCTATTTTTGATATAATTTCTATTAGGTTATCAGTGTTTATAATACTCTCGTTACCATGCATAAGTCATACCCATTTACTCCCTAGTAAACCATATATAGCTATATGCACAATATATCTAGATACTACCCATAATATCATCCTCGATAGGTCACCATCGTCTTTCTATTAAAGAGTGTGGCTACTACATCTGTAACAGATTGCTCCGTAAACTATACAATACAGATATTCCATCTTCTACTAGAAAATGTGAAACTATGACCGTATTGGACACATCAATACCCAAACATCCAAGATGTACCACCCAATGCATACATTGAGGTTCTATACGTGATCACTCGGTCTATAGTCTGAGTTCCGCTAGTAAGTGGCAGGATTCAGGATTACTGCGGAAATTAGTAGGAGATTTTCTACAATCTGCAAAAGGCACTACTATGGCTCACGGATGTTAAACAAGGAATATCTTTTTCTAGCACGGCTAATGTTCCACCTAACCAACCCTCTACTAGTGGAAGACTCTCTATGGGTTAAGGCATTGCCCTAAAACAAGAAAACAAAGCAAGCAATTAGCGTTGCCAACTTACATGGTGTTCCGAGAATGAAAGACCATTCCCCTTTTGGCTTAACTCGCATCTTCCTATACTCGCTATTGGCTGATGATAGTAGGCATCCGACGGTTACTATCCTTTTACAGGTCCTGATTACTGAGACCGGCGTATCCTAAAGTCACTCATCAGCCTTCTGACAGACCACAATATGAATGCAGTCAAGGCATGCCATTTTGATGGAAACTACATAGCTGCTTCCAATGGATCACCTAAATGTTGCTTAAATCGGAAGGACATATTCAGGGTATTCTTCCTATCTTCAACATGGCTGGTCCCGATATTCCTGAGATCATCAGTTCTTGACTGATAGGGAATTTTGTTATAAGCATGTCTCCGAGATCAACGTGCTATGATGAATCTGTTGTAGCCACGTCGCTAGGCATATCTTCAGATTCATTTTGAACTACTCCAAACACATCTCACATTTCTTATTAGACCGTATGTCTAAATCCTTTTTTACGTGTTTAATTTTGATTATCTTATCTTTTTGAGACTTTTCTTATTCTTTTACTATGATACTATTCTCATCTTTCTTTCTTACTTCCTTTTTATGACAATCTTAATATGTAGCTATATTATATTTTCATAAATATTTTATCATAATAAGCTCTTTTCTCCTATAATTTATACTATAAGAACCATTCTTAATCATATGCTTTATTTGTTCTTTTTGGCTATCAAGTGTCTAACTTGATTTTTTACTCTTTTTCCTTTTATAACATATTTCAATTAAATTATTCCTTTACTTTCTATTTTGTAAGTTCTATCTTTAGGAAGATATATTTATTTCAGTTGGTCGGTTACTGAAAATGTACTAAAATTTATTTCCATAATTTAATATAAAACACCCTATAAACATAAATCTATAATTGCTATACATTTCTTTTACTTATTTACGAACTATTGGACAATGCAAATTACGGCTAAATCCGCATTTACTAATCCATCTTCTTTTACTTTTGTTCTTGCAGTTACGTTTGCTGCCTTTCTTACAAATCAAACTATGGAAATATATCTCTTTTTCTTAATCAACCAATCTAGGCTATTTCTAACATCCAGTTTAATTGGTATATTTTAATTCTCATTCTTAATTTATTTCCCAAATTCGGACATAATCACTATAAATTTACAACAATTGGGGTTATGCCTTTTTCTACAAGTCTTTTATCAGTAATACTCAAATTTGTTCAAGTCTAATTGCAACAAGTAATATCTATATATAAGTATAATTTTTTCCCAATATTTGCAATTTAATACATATTTACCACAAACAATTCTACTTAAATTATGTCTAAATTTACTAATTATATGAAAAAATAAATTAATACAGATAATTTTAATTAAACTATGCCTAATCATAACAAGAAATAAACCATTTCAAATAATTCTGATGTAAACCATGCTAAATTTAACTAAATATAACAAGAGCTAAACGATGTTATATACCATTATTTAATACAATTTAAATCTACTCACTCTAGTCTTAAGCTCTTCTCCGAACTTGCGATAGATCCTTCCTTCTAAGTTAATTATAAATATTGTATTTTATTAATCTTTTCTCCAAAAAAGGTTAAAGTTTAGGTCTGTCTCAAGAGAGCGAACCCAAAGAGGGGAAAAGATTGTGCTGGGAGTGAAGTGCTAAGCCTAGGGTTCTACTTATAGTGTAACATAGGGTACTCAGACCGTTAAATTTCAAGAATTAGTCTGACCCACACACGCCATTCAGCCAATCAGAGCCTCTGGTTTTGAAAATCAACCAATCGGAAGAAGCTATGTCAACAAAATATACTAAAACATGTCACACCCTTCGTACCTGGGTGTAATTTCGTCCAAGTGAATAGGAGGGTTGACCTGGCCTAATATATATATATATATATTCTTGTTTTTTTAACCTTCTGACTTTAATAACTTCTTTGTTTTAACTCCGTTTTTTGCAAACTATATGGATAAATTGACTGGAAAATTGCCACAGATGCAATGGTACAACTCTTGTAGCCAAATTCTAACAATTTGACAAACTTATTTTATTTTAAAAACGTGTAGTGTTATAATCGCCTCAGTGAAACGATATGTCAAAACCAAAGGTTGTGGTTTGTCAAAACTGCTAGAGGAGGGACATCTAGACTAGGTGCATGAGATGGCATTGGTCATTCAATTGCTTTATAGAAATACACTAACAGTAGTGAAAGGCTGGGGCAAAGGGCAAAGATGTCAATTGGTCATTTTTTATGCACTCACTAGATATTTCATTTAGCTCCCTAAATTTAAGTGGAGCGTTTCGTCTATACCTATGATATATTCATGTAGAATCATCCCATCAGTTATTAGGTCCGTGAAGGTAATCTTGCATGACATTCCACTCACCTTCAGCAAGATGTAACAAGTTGTTCCACTTCATCCAAAGTCGCTTCAAATTATCTCAATTATTCTTCATCTACATCTCTGTCCAACTGTTGTTGAATCTATCGTTAATTTTGTGGTTACACCTTCTTAAAATGACTGATTGCTTCCCCTGAAGCCTTGGTTACTGACGCGGGTAACAATAAGCACTATCATGCATTCATTTGTCTACCAAGTCCAAATCCAATTTTTGGGTTCAACAGCAATGGGTCAATGCATTTTGGACTCATCCATTCGTTGTTTCTTCATCCCCTCTGTCGTTCCCTTCCTCGCTCTTCCATTTATTCCGCTGTCTTTTTTCCTTTTATAATAAACGTTGAAAACTCAAAACACGAAACATAATATAAACCATACACCGCCTAAGCTTTTGCTTTAATTTAGAATTCTAACTTGTTCACCAGCTTTTGAGATTATCTTCTTCATCATTGATCATCCTTCATATTTCAGCGCTTGCTTTGCATGATCTTCTTCTAATCCAGTTCATGATAGGTGCGAACGAAAAAACAGCAGAAGCAAAACCTTCCGAGTGAGCCACGCTACTGAAAAGAAAAAATTTCAGATATATTAAAAAAATCAAAAAATTTGTCATGGAGAACTAAAAGATAAACATAATCATGAAGAAATTTACCTAAAAATACGTCGTTGTAGAAACAGGGAAAATCATGAAAAAGTGGATTAAGCATGGAATTTCGGGTTTGTGGTGGTAAAAGAGAAGGAGAAGGGGCTAAATAGGTTGATATACATCCATCCATTAGCATTCGACACATTGAACGCTGACCTAACCATTTTGGCCAGACCAACACACACCCTCAACACGATTGGTTCCAAAAATTATATTTGTTTAAAGGATTTTTTGTTTCTTTTCAATTTAGCCGCATTTCTACATTTTATTATAGATTTAATCCCATTTTCGAAATATTTCAATTATAGTCCACTTCTGGTCAACTCAGCGCCGAGTTGGCCAGAGTGAACTGGCGCAATCTCGAATTGCGCTGGCACACTATACACTGGCGCAATCCGAGATTGCGCTAGTTGAATTTGATAATAAAAAAGAAGCTACGGGGTGCAATCCTAAATTGCGCCAGTGAGCCGCAATCCGAGATTGCGCCCCGTAGCTTTATACAACAAGCCAATTCCTCTTTATCTTCTCATTATGATTTAACTCTCCAATGTCAGGTTCTATATCCATATCGACCTCAGATTGATTTGGTTTCATGTTCGATTCTATTTCGGTAGCATGTGTCATATAACTGCAGTAGGCAAGTGGAAAGTTTTGAGTAAACCTTTATACGCAACATAGTTCTATATCTATAACACACATAACTTACTATTGGCTCATTTGATACAATTCAGAGGTCATTGGCTGCATGAGAGTAGACTGATATCTTGTTGACGGTCCAACAGTATTTTGCATTGGAAAGTAATGTGGAACACAGCTGAAAAATACTATTTTTTTATTATCAAACACAAAACAATGGTAATACTATTCAATATCAGAAGTTTGAAGTTTGAGTTACCCTTGACTAATATTTGAAATGGTATTTGCGTCGGATATGGATAGACATGTTGTGATGCATGTTGAAAATTCATAAATGGAATGTATCCTAAAAAACATTTGTTATTGCCCATAATTCGGTATGTTCATAGAAAGATATGGATGGTTGGTTGCATGAGCCACTGAGGAAGGAGTTACATGTTGTTATGGAAACAATATTCTTTCTTTCAAAATAAATAATTTTTTAGATTTTGACATGGCAGAAAACATTGGTTCAATGTCATCGTCATCTACCATTTTTATTGCCTTAGATCCGTAATCGGTTGGCCAATTACTACGAACTCGCATCCCCATTCAGAGGTCGTCGAATAGCAAAAACTCCACGCTACTTGTAATAACCTGGAAATCTGGGCCAATTTAAAAAATTTATTTTGGCAATTTTAGCGAATTTTGATTATTTAAAATGAATTATTTTAAATAATAATGGCGAGAAATTTATTTTGAATAGAATTAGAACGTATATATTTATATACGTCGTCGTTAGAATATAAATATTTATTTATATATATAAAAGGAATTGAAAATGGCGCGGTAGTTCGATAATTCGATTTCAAAATTCAAATGAATGTATCGGGTGCAAAATAAACCGGATTTTAGTGAAACCAAAAATATTAGAATCTATTTGAAAATATCTTTCCAACGAATCCGAAAGATTGTAATTTCATAGCGGGAATCAAAAGATATGCCTAGTTGAAAATTCAGAATAATCGCTATGGAATTCTAGCCCTTAAAAATGGAAATTTTGCAAATGACCTCGGATTTCGATGAAACCACTTTTGTTGGATCCGTGATGTCAAGTTATTGCTAGATTCCAATTTTCATAATTTTCTGATTCAATATGTGAGCGTGGCGAAGTAAAACGTGTTTGACCAGTTTCAGTTGATTTTAATCGACTGGAAAATGGCCATTTTTCCAACGGTCTCAGAATTTGACGAAATTAGTTTTGTTAAGACCGTATCGTCGATACGAAGCTAGAAAATATTTTTCTGGAATTTTTAGAGTTCGTAAGTGGCCCCGGTAATTTGAAATGTGCGTTCAAATTCAATATATAGAGTATATGTTGATCTTGACGAAAACTGATTGTAACGACCGAACTAGCTTATGATACTTATCCCATTGCGTTCGAAATGGGGGTAATTAGCTATGGATGACAGGCGGTGGGCCTCGTTTCGAGGTCGAAATAAAAAGTCAACTTTTTGAAATTAATAAAATAAATTAAAACCCTCTCTCCTCAAACATACCCCCCCACGTTCTAAATCAGTGCAGAAGAAAAATCAAAAAAAGGGAAACGAAGAAGGGGGAGGAGCCGCCGCTCCTCCCAACAGCGCCGCCGAGCGCCGCAGCCAGGGTGTAACAACCCGCATTCTACGCATCGGAGGATCGTAGAATATTTATTTCTTTCCCATATGAAGTCGTATGGTCATGTAACTTTGGGAAACAACCATTTGACTCATTTCCCATGTTCATGATTTTTATCGATTTTTAAATGACCGTTTTGCCCCTAGCTGATCTTTTTTCGGCCATAACTTTTGATTGGAAAGGATTTTTGACCTGAAACCACTTCCATTAGATTCGTTTGATGGTTTACCTTTCCGTAGAGTGGTCACATGTGAAAAACGGACTCACCGTTTGGGAGATATGGCTGAAATAAGGTTTGGATGGTGAAAAACTGCATAACCGGGTCAAATAGGGTGATTAGCGAATGGACCCATAATCCATTTCGGGATTAGGGTTATGTGGAGGCTGAAAGGAGTTAGAGAATCATTCCATTTCAGTTTTCTAGCCTCCACTTATCTCCAAGAAACCCTAAAAATGGCCTCCAACCACTAAATCATCTCCAAATCATCTTCTAACCAAGGATTAAGCTTAGCAACATCAAATCAAGGGAGATCTACACCAAATCAACATTGGAGCTGCTGTTTAGCATTGGGATTCGCATCAAATCAGAGATTTATTTCAGATCTAAGTTTTATTTGTGGCTAAGGTGAGTGATTTGCATAGTTCCTCACTAATTATGGCTAATTAAGGGTAATTAGTGTTAATTAGCGAATTTAAACATGATAAAATTCTAGAAAAATATTTATAAAATTCGAAATGATGTTTTAGATCTCTGATATGAATTTGGGTTAATTTGGTTAAGTTTTGCTAATCATACCATTAGTTTCACCTAAACATGCTTAAGGGAAAATATGGGGTTTTGGCTAGGTTTGATCCACTTTAACCTATCATATTGTTGTTTTGATGTTTGTGGTTGATTACACATGTTGTTATGACTGTATGGTATGCTTTGTGATTGATTAGAATAGTTGGAATGGTCGAAAACGCTGTCGAGTGGCGTAAATTGCTTGCTGGAAAAAGTGCAGGAAGACATCCGAACCGGATCGGATCGGTAGGAGGACCCGATCGGCTCTCACACTTCACACTTCGATTCACTTGCACTTCTCGTGACACGCATCATCCGATCCGACCCGCCTGGTGTTCTCCGACCCGATCCGCCATGGCACCCCGACCCGAACCGATGTATTTCGATGAGACTTGGAAAGAAGAAGCCGATCCGAACCGTGGCAAACTGGAGGACCCCGACCCGGACTGGTGATGGCGACTGGACGTGGAGTCTCGATCCGATCCGCTGAGGTGAAGATGACCCGATCCGATCCAGAGAAGAAGGAGCACTCTGATCCGAACCAAACTGAGGACTAGGGGGAAATCCGAACCGATCCGGTGATGACCAATAACCCGAGATGCAAAGGTAGTCTAAGTGAAAGTTAGAGCTCAGGATCCAATGGGGAACCAACGAGTTCACTTCATAGTTGGGTTTTGCTGCGGGACGTGTGCTAAGGAGTTGTCGACGTTCATAACTTCGATTCACCACTGAAAATGGATGATGGGCTACTTATCAGTGCAGTAGAGTCATTATGACTCGAGGGGCAAGGTGATGGTAGCAAGACTACGTTATCAGTGCAGTGAAGTCATTTATGACTTCATGGGGCAAAGTGATGCGTAGTAGGACTATGAGCCAGTGCAGTGGGGTCATTATGACTCCATGGGGCAGAGTGGACATAGTAAATGATTAGTAAGTCTATAAGCCAGTGTAGTGAGGTCATTGTGACTCCATGGGGCAAAGTGGACATAGCAAAGGATTAGTGGCTATGTATCAGTGCAGTGAAGTCATTTATGACTTCATGGGGCAAAGTAATCATAGCAAGGTATGTTGGGTGATCGAAGTGGTGAATATCGTATGCTTTATGCACTGAGTGAGAGATGTGAGGATGGTTGCTATGTTTGATTGTTTGCCATCACTATGACATGCACACCCCCACCCCCGTTATCTTTACACCATTTGAAATGGCACCTTAGAGTGTTGTACAGTATGTAGTGCTAACTCTTTGGTTGCAGGTCCAGGTTCAGGTATGTTTTAGTCTACCTGTTATTGTTCTGTTTAGATGCTTGTCGCTCATACCCGGCTTTATGTCTGACCCAGAGTTTTATGTCTCCTCTTATTACTCTGGGTGCTCACACGAGCAGACTAGAGACAGGTTAGCTGGTGATGCGCGAGTAGCTGATTCGTAGGCGAGCAGGAGGCTTCCACGTATGATATATAAATATTCTCCCTGTGTCGTTGGTGGTCGCTACTTGGGCATTAGTATTGTACCTCCTTTACCTTGCTTTTGCTTTTGCTTTTGAGACAGTTTGAAAAGTTGTAATAATGTTAGCTTTGGATCATGAGCTGTACTTGGATTTTCCGCTGCTATGTTAGTTATTTTTAGCTTATGCACTGTCTCACCTGTTTTATGTCAAGTAAGTTGTTATTATATTTTGTTCCATGCGTTGTGAGACATTATACAGGTTCCTTATTAGTTCACTTCCTTCTTCCCTTTCCCTTCTGATGACATGTCCCGTGCTAACTGGACATGTGTACATCGCACTTTTGGAGTAAATATCGGTTGGTGCGGGGCGGGCCGTCACATTTGGTATCAGAGCTCTAGGTTACGTAGTTAACCTAGGGAAAGACACTAGGGAGAGATAGTACGTATATGAGAGCGCGTATTTGTGATTACTTTGGTTTTCAAAAGCTATATATATACTGTTGGTAGTATAAGAATGAAGTCATACTGCACTAGCACCACTATGGGGTCGTTAATCGTTTCCCCTTTTACAGATTAACGATGAGCCGATATGCTAGGGGTGCTCGTAGGGGAGCCAATAATGGGAATGCTGCTGACATGAGGGCGATGTTTACTGACCTCATGAGAGACATGCTTAGGGAGGTGCAATGTGCAGTTCCAAATCCCGGAATTGGTGGTGGTCCCGTAGTGCAGGCGCCTAGGGTCGATTTTGCCAAGTTGTGCAAGGATTACACTAACCTTGGTGGGAAGCCGTTCCACGGAACGGAGTCGGCCACAGATGTTCAGGATTGGTTGGATAGCTGCGATCGTATCTTCGACGACTTGGGTATCGAGGATGCGATGAAGAGAAGGCTAGCGTCTCTTCAGCTGCAAGGACGAGCGATGAATTGGTGGAATGCCATTAGAACAGCTACTCCAGAAGATCAGGTTACTTGGGATCAGTTCAAGGCTCGCTTTAGCGTGAAGTTTATTCCAGCTACCCAGAAGTCAGTGTTGTTTAAGAGATTCTTGGAACTCAAGCAGAATGGTAGGGCAGTCTCTGATTATATTGCTGAATTCGACACTTTGTCGAAGTATGGACTATCCCTTATCGATACTCCTGAGAAGAAGAATGAGAAGTTTATTACTGGGTTGGATGGATACTTGGGGGAAAGGCTTATCAACCACATCGATGAGACTTTTGAATCGATTGTGGGGAAAGCTTTGAGATCAGAAAGTCTTTACCCTAAGTCAAAGACTGAGGCTGCATCTGCAGAAGGGCCGAAGCCGCAAGCAGGCGGTGGAGGCAAGAACAACTCTCAGAATAAGAGGAAGCAGAGCCAATCTAAGGATGGCCAGAAAAAGAGCAAGAAAGATGTTGAGTGCTTCAGCTGTGGTAAGAAGGGCCATTATGCTAAAGAATGTCGGGCCAAGCCAGCGGAAAGGAAGTGCTACAACTGTGGTCAAGTGGGACATCATAAGGATAAGTGTCCGCGACCTCTTAAGGAGAAGCAGATTGTGAAAGCATATGCTATTGATGCTGTTCCTTCTTCGTCGAATGCCCCAACTGCGGCGGGGAAAGGAAAGAATGTTGTTATTCAAGGTATGCTTTCTATTTATGATGTACCAATTCGAGTTTTGTTTGATACTGGGGCTTCCCGTTCCTTCATATCTAGTGACCTGGTAAATAGGTTGGGACTGGAACTCGAGATAGTCGATAGACCATTGGTTGTGACGAACCCGATTGGTGGTTCGACTAGCCTTAGTATGATTTGCCGAAATTTGGTCTTATCGAGTCATGGATGTATGTTTGTTTGTGATTGCTTTGTTTTGAGCTTTACTGGGTATGGCATTATATTGGGAGTCGATTGGCTCCAAAGATACGGGGTGGTGGTAGACTGTGAGGGCTTTTTGGTGACAGTTAGGGCAGATGATGGGTGGAGGGTAGTGTTTGGTAGTCTACCTAGTAATGGGGTAATGGCTAGTTTTATAAATTCCCTCGACATCCCGCAGGATGAGTTGTCAGATGTGCCTGTGGTTGGCCAGTATCCGGACGTCTTCGAGGAGGTGACCGGGCTTCCACCACACCGAGAGATTGAGTTCCGTATTGATTTAGTGAAAGATGCCAGGCCTATAGTGATGCCACTTCGTCGTATGGCACCAAGGGAGCAGCGAGAGCTCGGGGTGCAAGTCAGCAATCTTTTGAAGAAGGGATTTATTAGAAGAAGTGTCTCCGAGTGGGGAGCACCAGTTGTGTTTGCCACTAAGGCAGATGGTTCCCTTCATTTGTGTGTGGACTATCGTGAGTTGAATAAGGTAACGAGGAAGAATAAGTATCCTCTACCGCGGATAGATGATTTGTTTGATCAACTGGAAGGAGCAAGAGTGTTCTCCTAGTTGGACCTCGCGACAGGATTTCATCAGCTCTGAGTAGCGGATGAGAGTGTTCTGAAAACGGCATTTAGGACGCCGTCTGGATTCTATGAGTGGTTGGTTATGCCATTTGGGTTGACCAATGCACCAGCCTATTTTGTGGATCTTATGAATCGAGTATTCAGAGATCAGTTGAATATGTTTGTTCTTGTGTTCGTAGACGATATCCTTGTTTACTCGAGGACAGAGGAGGAACACAGGGGACACTTGAGGATAGTGATGGAGGTGTTGAGGAAACACCAATTGAAAGTGAAATTCTCTAAGTGTCACTTTTGGAGAAGGGAAGTGAGATTCTTGGGGCATGTTGTTTCAGAGAATGGTATTGCCGTGGACCCTGCGAAGGTGGCTACGGTACAGGGCTGGCCTACGCCCAAGAATGCAACAGATGTAAGAAGTTTCTTGGGGTTAGCTGGATATTATCGTATGTTCATCCAGGACTTCTCCAAGATAGCAGCACCGTTGACTCAGTTGACTAAGAAGAATCAGTCTTTCGTCTGGGACGGAGTGTGTAAGAATGCATTCAGGAGTCTAAAGGAAAAGTTGACGTGTGCGCCAGTATTAGTCATTCCTAAAGGGAATGAAGAGATGACGGTATACACGGATGCTTGTGGTACCGGACTAGGTGCTGTACTGATGCAAGGAGGTAGGGTTGTAGCTTATGCTAGTCGGCAGCTAAAGCCGCATGAGAAGAAATATCCTACCCATGATTTGGAACTGGCAGCGATTGTGTTCGCATTAAAGATGTGGAGGCACTATCTCTTGGGAGAAAGATTTGAGTTGTTTACCGATCATAAATCGTTAAAGTATCTCTTCTCTCAGAAAGATCTGAATCTCCGTCAGCAGAGATGGTTAGAGTTCTTGGCTTCGCATGATTTTGATATCGCATACACACCTGGGAAAGGTAATGCGGTTGCCGATGCCTTGATTAGGAGACATGCCAGCAAAGGGGCTATGTTTCTTGAATGGAAGCAACTGGAGTATATCGCAGGGTTTGATTTCAGACCAAAGTGCAAATTGGATCCAGAAATGCTAGCTAGTTTGACGATCAGACCCACTTTGATAGAGAAGATTGGTTCCAGCCAGAGGGACGATCCTAATCTATTAGAAATCATCTCCAAGTTAGAGATGGACATCGACGGTGAGGAGATGAATTTGTATGGGCTTGATCGAGATGGATGGCTTAGAAAGAATGGAAGACTAGTTGTGCCCAACATGAATGGTTTGAGAGATGAAGTGCTTAGAGAATGTCATCACTCAAAACTGACTATACATCCCGGTTGTAACAAGATGTATCGAGACATGAAGCAGACTTACTACTGGGAAGGAATGAAAAGAGACGTTGGGAAGTTTATATCCAAATGCATGAATTGCCAGCTAGTTAAAGCCGAGCAAAAGAAGCCTAGTGGCTTGTTGCAACCATTAGAAATTCCCGAATGGAAATGGGAGCAAGTCTCAATGGATTTCATTGATGGGTTACCAAGGACTAGATCGGGACATGATGGCATTTGGGTAATTGTGGATCGAATGACTAAGAGTGCAAGATTTATACCAGTCAAATCGACCAGAACGGCAGCTAAGTTGGTAGAATTGTATATGAAGTTGGTAGTGAGATTTCATGGAGTACCTAAAAGCATTGTGAGCGACCGAGAACCGTTGTTTACTAGTGGGTTTTGGAAGAGCTTACAAGAGGCTTTAGGGTCAGAGTTACATCTCAGTACCGCATATCATCCTCAGACCAACGGTCAGACGGAGAGGGTGAATCATATATTGGAAGATCTCTTGAGAGCTTGTATATTGGATTTTGGTGGATCATGGGATGACCATTTGCATTTAGTAGAGTTTGCATATAATAATAGCTACCAATCCAGTATCGGTATGGCTCCATATGAAGCTTTGTATGGAAGACCGTGCAACTCACCATCATGTTGGATAAAGACTGGCGAGAAGTTTATGCTTGGACTAGATGTGGTGAGGGAAACTTCAGATAAGATTAAGACCATTCAACAATGAATGAAGGCTGCCCAAGATAGGCAGAAGAGTTATGCTGATAAGAGGAGAAGAGACTTAAAATTCTCTGTTGGTGACATGGTGTTTGTCAAGATTTCTCCGTTGAAGAGCGTGATACGATTTGGCAGGAGAGGCAAGTTGACACCAAGATTTGTTGGCCCATTCCCTGTTCTTGAATTAGTCGGGAATTTGGCATATAGAGTTGACTTACCAGAGAAGATGGCGGGAGTTCACAACATATTTCATGTTTCCCAACTAAGGAAGTTCGTTCACGACCCAGATATGACTATTTCACCAGATCAGTTAGAGGACTTCGAAGTAGAACCTGAGGCGGTTGGGAACCGCAAGCCGATCCGTATTGTCGAGCACGATATGAAGCAACTTCGAAGGAAGGCGGTGAAGCTAGTCAAGGCTCAGTGGGGCGAGAACAAGAATGACTGTACTTGGGAGACAGAGGAGAGCTTTAGGAAGATGTATCCAGAACTCTTTGCCTGGTAAGATTTACCTTGTAATTTAGTTATTCCGCATGCTAGGATAGACTTGTTTTGCATGTTTGATTATTATTTTATGGTTGGTAGGCATGAGAGACTTTTTGTGTGTTTGGTTAGAGAATTTTGGGGGCGAAATTTCTTAAGGGGAGGGGGGGGGGGGCGGGGGAGAATGTAACAACCCACATTCTACGCATCGGAGGATCGTAGAATATTTATTTCTTTCCCATATGAAGTCGTATGGTCATGTAACTTTGGGAAACAACCATTTGACTCATTTCTCATGTTCATGATTTTTGTCGATTTTTAAATGACCGTTTTGCCCCTAGCTGATCTTGTTTCGGCCATAACTTTTGATTGGAAAGGAATTTTGACCTGAAACTACTTCCATTAGATTCGTTTGATGGTTTACCTTTCCGTAGAGTGGTCAATGTGAAAAACGGACTTACCGTTTGGGAGATATGGCTGAAATAAGGTTTGGAAGGTGAAAAATTGCTTAACCGGGCCAAATAGGGTGATTAGCGAATGGGCCCATAACCCATTTCGGGATTAGGGTTATGGGGAGGCTGAAAGGAGTTAGAAAATCATTCCATTTCAGTTTTCTAGCCTCCACTTATCTCCAAGAAACCCTAAAAATGGCCTCCAACCTCTAAATCACCTCCAAATCATCTTCTAACCAAGGATTAAGCTTAGCAACATCAAATCAAGGGAAATCTACACCAAATCAACATTGGAGCTGCTGTTTAGCACTGTGTTTCGCATCAAATCAGAGATTTATTTCAGATCTAAGTTTTGTTTGTGGCTAAGGTGAGTGATTTGCATAGTTCCTCACTAATTATGTCTAATTAAGGGTAATTAGTGTTAATTAGCGAATTTAAACATGATAAAATTCTGGAAAAATATTTGTAAAATTCTAAATGATGTTTTAGATATCTGATATGAATTTGGGTTAATTTGGTTAAGTTTTGCTAATCATACCATTAGTTTCATCTAAACATGCTTAAGGGAAAATATGGGGTTTTGGCTAGGTTTGATCCACTTTAATCTATCATATTGTTGTTTTGATGTTTGTGGTTGATTACACATGTTGCTATGACTGTATAGTATGCTTTGTGATTGATTAGAATAGTTGGAATGGTCGAAAACGCTGTCGAATGGCGTAAATTGCTTGCTGGAAAAAGTGCAGGAAGACATCCGAACCGGATCAGATCGGTAGGAGGACCCGATCGGCTCTCACACTTCACACTTCGATTCACTTGCACTTCTCGTGGCACGCATTATCCGATCCGACCCGCCTGGTGTTCTCCGACCCGATCCGCCATGGTACCCCGACCCGAACCGATGTATTTCGATGAGACTTGGAAAGAGTAAGCCGATCCGAACCGTGGTAAACTGGAGGACCCCGACCCGAACTGCTGATGGCGACTGGACGTGGAGTCTCGATCCGATCCATTGAGGTGACGATGACCTGATCCGATCCAGAGAAGAAGAAGCACTCCGATCCAAACCGAACTGAGGACTAGGGGGAAATCTGAACCGATCCGGTGATGACCAATAACCCGAGATACAAAGGTAGTCCAAGTGGAGGTTAGAGCTCATGATCCAATGTGGAACCAACGAGTTCACTTCATAGTTGGGCTTTGCTGCGGGACGTGTGCTAAGGAGTTGTCGACGTTCATAACTTCGATTCACCACTGAAAATGGATGATGGGCTACTTATCAGTGCAGTAGAGTCATTATGACTCGAGGGGCAAGGTGATGGTAGCAAGACTACGTTATCAGTGCAGTGAAGTCATTTATGACTTCATGGGGGCAAAGTGATGCGTAGTAGGACTATGAGCCAGTCCAGTGGGGTCATTATGACTCCATGGGGCAGAGTGGGCATAGTAAAGGATTAGTAAGGCTATGAGCCAGTGCAGTGGGGTCATTGTGACTCCATGGGGCAAAGTGGACATAGCAAAGGATTAGTGGCTATGTATCAGTGCAGTGAAGTCATTTATGACTTCATGGGGCAAAGTGATCATAGCAAGGTATGTTGGATGATCGAAGTGGTGAATATCGTATGCTTTATGCACTGAGTGAGAGATGTGAGGATGGTTGCTATGTTTGATTGTTTGCCATCACTATGACATGCACACCCCCACCCCCGTTATCTTTACACCATTTGAAATGGCACCTTAGAGTGTTGTACAATATGTAGTGCTAACTCTTTGGTTGCAGGTTCAGGTATGTTTTAGTCTACATGTTATTGTTCTGTTTAGATGCTTATCGCTCATACCATGCTTTATGTCTGACCCAGAGTTTTATGTCTCCTCTTATTACTCTGGGTGCTCACACGAGCAGACTAGGGACAGGTTAGCTGGTGATGCGCGAGTAGCTGATTCGGAGGCGAGCAGGAGGCTTCCACGTATGATATATAGATATTCTCCCTGTGTCGTTGGTGGTCGCTACTTGGGCATTAGTAGTGTACCTCCTTTACCTTGCTTTTGCTTTTGAGACAGTTTGAAAAGTTGTAATAATGTTAGCTTTGGATCATGAGCTGTACTTGGATTTTCCGCTGCTATGTTAGTTGTTTTCAGCTTATGCACTGTCTCACCTGTTTTATGTCAAGTATGTTGTTATTATATTTTGTTCCATGCGCTATGAGACATTTTACAGGTTCCTTGTTAGTTTACTTACTTTTTCCCTTTCCCTTCTGACTTCCCGTCCCGTGCTAACTGGACATGTGTACAACGCACTTTTGGAGTAAATGTCGGTTGGTGCGGGGCGGGCCGTCACACAGGGGGAACCCCCCCTCTAATCGATCTCTCCCCGTCCTCGCTCCTCCCTCCTATCAAAACCCAAAACCCGATCCAGCCCTAGCCCGCGTCGCCCCCCCTTTTCCGACCACCTGACGCCATCGCTCCCCTCCCTCCGGCGCTAATCGCCACCTTGCCAACCCCTCTCCGCCCAGTGCACCTCAACCCCCTTCCTTCTACGAAAAATCAAATTTAAGGAGCGTTCTTTTATTTTATTTTATTTACATTTATTTATTTTATTTTCAGTTTACTATATAGTAATCATGTTTAAAAATCTGATTTTGAATAAAAGATTATAATTTTTATAAGCTAGAAAGATTATATTTTTATTTAGAAAAAGGTTTCAGTTTTAAAGGAAATATGTGGAGTAGGAAAAATATGATCTTTAGTTGTAAATCTCATATATAAAATTATGATGTTGGATGAAGTAAAAATTCGATTTTTATATATTGAATAGCAAAGTAAAAATTCGATTTTTATATATTGAATAGCAAAGTAAAAATTCGATTTTTATACATTGAATAGTAAACTAAAAATTCGATTTTTATATATTGAATAGCAAAGTAAAAATTCAATTTTTATATATTGAATAGCAAAGTAAAAATTCGATTTTTATATATTGAATAGCAAAGTAAAAATGTGATTTTTATATATGTAGTGATTACGGATGTTGAAAGTAAGGAAAGAAGGAACGACGAAGACTTCTACATTTGAAGTGTCGTGGAGTTGGGATAGCTTTGGTGAGAACTTCTCACCTTTAATTTAATTTTTCTATTTAATAATATATACTAGGATGCATACGGTGTTTAGTAGCACCGGACACCCGTCGTCCACAGACCATGGGCGGCTTGTATGCTTGTTTGTTTGATTTTGATGTGTAGTTGATTATGTGATGTGATGTGAAATGAAATAAAATATTTATGTAGTTAAAAATATTTTATAGTTGAAAATATAATTTTTAACATGAATGTGAAATAAATAAATATAAACAAATAGGATGATTTGTTTATATACACACATTTGACTGATATTGATTGGGACGATAAATTTTACACATCGCCCAACTGCACAAATAAAATCTGTGTTTGATTGATTGAAACCCCACACGGGTATTGGGATGATATATGACATACACTAATCCCAATAATTAGTTGTATGTCGATCGATTGATTGACAGACTGTTATGAGCGTTAAATATTTATATTTGATGCTTATACAGTGTAGAATGCACTTTGGATGATGATTGATTATTCATCGTTGTTATTGTATACATGTGCTGTAGAAAATCCATATAATTAATATTATATGGTAATTGATTGGGCCTCATTCCAGTTTTGAAATAGAAATATTTGAAATAAAATATTTAAAAAGTAATATTTGAAAATAGAAATATATGAAGCCGTTTTGATTAGATTGACACCATTTTTACGTGAACGATATTTATATCGATTTTATTCATTTTATAATGAATATCGAAAGTGATTTCAAAATATGATATTTTGAAAAGGATTGAAGTTCGAATTGAAATTGAATAGAAATGAATTCGAATTGAAATTGAATAGAAATGAATTCGAATTGAAATTGAATTGAAAACGAACGGAAATTGAATTAGAAGTCAATTTGAATTGAAATCAATTTGAAATGAAATTAAAACGAATTTAGAAGGAAAATTTCAATTTTGATTTGAATTTGAAAAGGAAGTTGATATTGTTTTGAAAACGAATTTAAAACGATTTATAAAGTACATTTTAAATGGAAATCGACTTTACGGGCCTTGATAAAATTATTAAAAATAGTAATAATTTGTGTAAAATCATAAGAAATGATTTGGGAAGATTTGGGATGAAAAACTCCATATTTGAAAAGATAAAAATAGTTTTTTATTGAAATGAACTAGTTTTGAACTAGAATTATAAATCTATTTATTTTTAAAATAAATAAAGTGGATTTGAAATGGTTTTGAATAATTGAATTAGAATGGATTTGAATCGAAATTGTCTTTAGAATATTTCGATATTGGATTTGGAGATTATACAGATATTGTTATGAAAATTTAAAAGATATATTTATATCATTATTTCCAGTACGATATTTGTTGGTCGTAGAATTTGATATTGAATATAAGCCGATATATTTTCTATTCAGAGCCTTGTATTTAATATCAAATGGGATTTGGGTTTGTCGTGAACGGTGTCTTCATTAACACTGTTCTTAAACCCAGTTGAGAAAAAGATTAAATCTTTTTATTTAGATTTAATGAAGTGTAACAATTAAATAATATTTAATTGGAATTGAATTGGTATTGATTTTTGGGTTTATCGTGAACAGTGTTTTAAATAACACTTGTTCTTTAACCCGATAATTAATGGAATGTGATTTTCGGGTTGTCGTGAACGGTATCTTCAATAATATTGTTCTTAGACCCAAAGGAGTTAAGAAAATCAAAAACTAAATGTAGGTAAGCGAAGCAGAACGGTTTCCGGGGTATTGATCTGATGTTGGTTTCGGCCTTCGGGGTTAATATTTAGGGAATTATTCTCTTGTTAATTTACGGTTAGGGACTGATTGAAATGGAATGTGACTTTGGGTTTATCGTGAACCGTGTTTTAAATGACATTGATTTTTAACCCAGTCAAAGATTAAAACTAAGTGGAGTTTTAATGAATCTTTAATTAGATTGAAAAGATCGAGAATGGAGTATCACCAGTTTTGCTCCAGGCGATAGTTAAATCTTTAATTAGATTTGAACGTGAAATGGTAATTGAACTTACCGATAACACCGTGGTGTTAGATATGAAGTATTACCAGTTTTACTTCATGGGATGAATAGGTTGGGATTGGGAAATTAAAATAAATGATTACTTCGGTGTGGTTCGCTAATCCCGACTAGTTTGAAGTGATATTCAAAAGATGATTAAAGAATAAATTTAAAGGAATTTATCTTTGATAAAATTAATGGGAACGTTTCCCTAAGAAATGTGAAATTTTGAAACTAACTGTAGGTTAGCGAAGCAGAACGGTTTCCTGGGTATTGATCTGATGTTGGTTTCGGCCTTCGGGGTTAATATTTGGGGAATTATTCTCTTGTTAATTTTCGGTTAGTGACTGATGATTTGGAATGAGGCGTATGTTGTGTTTGTGTAACACATGTTTATTATATACGCGAGTTATTCAGAAAGACCGGGTTTATCCCATTCTAAATAACTGATTCGACGTGGTGTCGAAGAATGAAGACGGTGGTCGAAGATCGGAGATCTTCACGTCGTTTGGATAATTACTGATGATCTTGATTGGGCCGTACACTCAAGTGGAGGGAATCAGTTGGTGATCATTCAGACGTACTTGGAGATCGATGGATATGCGAGGTACTAGGTGCCTCCGGTTTCGTTCAGACCCAGAACGAACTTGTAAATGAACTGTGTGTCTGACATTGGATTTCAGTCTGTGTGATTGATTTCTATTAAATATATATCTGTTTGGCGGCGGAGAATTTATTCTCTTGCTTAACGCCCTTCTCTGAGACGTACGAGCTCAGAGATTATATATTGATGGATATCAAACGCATGGAGTGAACTGCCTGTGTGGCATGCCTAAGTGGCAATTGATCGAGGCTTCTGTTGAAAAGCAAAGTCTTATGGTTGATGATCAAAGCACCGCCTGTGTGGCATAGCTTTGTGCAGTGTGAATTCGCGAGCCTCACACCCCGGTGGTGAACTAAAAACGGGAGAAGGACCTCAGGGAGGGCATGCGTTTCTTTCTAGCTAGAAGTGGCGTTAGTGGTTTTACATGCCCTGACGAGTTTGACTTATGTGGTTGTTGCTGTTGCGAGGCGCCTCGGTTTGATCAGACGATCCGGGTCCGATGGAGTCATTCGTTGGCTCATTTACGCCCCAAAGGGCGGGGAAACGCAGTGTTTAGGCATAATAATCCACATCGGTGGACCGGCCCTGACGATTCAAGGGGCAGTTGCGGCTGTTCCTGAGGGGTGGGCTAGAGCGTCTCAAATCGATAAAGGACTATCTTTTGCCTCAGTTCACAGACGGAAATGCAATTTCCAAATACGTGACTTTGCGGTTTTGATTGTAGAGCCTAGTATGGCGACATAGTGGGATGGGGCGCTTATGCCGTCTATGATTGATACTTATGATTTGAAGTTGTTTTATACACTATACACTTATAGTAATAACAGATGATGTGTTTTAAACTTATCAAGCATTCTTTGGCTATTATAAGGTAAAACCCTATCCTCCGGTTTGCGTTGCATTGTGTGATGAGACCTGGGTCTTATAATAGCTTCATTGTTCTTTACTTAGCATTGTGCTGTTTGTTTTATGCACTGGTATTCTGGGGAGGAAACCCGTTCCGTGTTATACGGTGTGGTCCCTTGATTTACCTAACTTTAAAATAAAGATTAATAACTGTTTTAGTTCTCACACCAGTCCCATGACTGACCTGGAGTTTATTGTTTTAACCTGAACTCTGGGTGCCCTTATTTCGACACGGGCAGCTAGTAGTTTTGGTTTTGCAGATTTATATTCACAGGATCCTGATTTACAGCTGGAACGATACTCGGAAAGCTCTGTATTCGTGTATTACTTCTAGTTGTGTATTGTATTATTTTCCACTGCTATGTAATTTATTGTTATCTCTGATAATTTGTGATGTATATTATTTATTCATACTCTGTATATTCTTGTATTCTGATGGAATTGTTGTAATTAACAATGAAATGTTCTTCCGTCTGCGTTCCTTTGTGGCTTGTTCTCAATTCTATCCGGGCTTTCCTCACCGGGGAAGTTCGGGTCGTTTCACTACTGTATAGTATGCGAAAAAAATCTACTTCGCACTTCACAAAAGTATCACAGTCGATACTAAATCTCATGCAAATCCCAAAAATTATATCGAAAACCCGCATAGCTTCTCCAATCGACCAATTTGCCAAACCCTAGGTACCTTAAACAACGCTGTGAATATTATAGCGAACCAAATTCCGATCGAATGCTTCCAAACTGATATCGAAATGAAGAGGACTCCCTCACGAGCTCATATGTATATGTTAGTGGATCTACAGATTTTTATTTGATTTTTACACAATTTATGAGCCTCACGAAATCATGTTTCCTAAAGAAAACAAGACGGCGCAAATAACGCTGACCCAAGAAAAATGATTTTTAGGGTTAGGTGAAGTTTATGATTATTTATAGGGCAGATTGGCTTGCTTAAGAAGCTTCGTATATTTTATTTTATTGAACCGTTATTTGTATTTGTATTCTAAAAATTCGTATGATCACATATGATACCAAAAAATCACGAAAATGGACATGCGACTATAGTTTGACATTACGGACCTAACGAAACTTGTTTCCTCAAATTCCGACTCCGTTTGCTCACACAACGTATTTGTAACGGTCAAAATACTGATTGTTTTTCGCATTAAAAATTGGAACGGCCACATACTGACTCCAAAAATCACGGGAATTGAAATCTAACAATAATTTAATATTCCGGATCCAACAAAATTAGTTTCATCGAAAATGGAGCTCATTCGCAAAACTGGCTATTTTTAAAGCTCTAAATAAACCCATTTAAACATAAACATAATTAAAAATAATTAAATTAAATATTTATAAATAAATATTATCGTATATATTCACAATTGAATACCATACATTTCCAGAATATTCCTATATGAATTTCTAACTCGATATTTCAAATCCGATTAGATCGATATTCGATTTATAATGAAATTCCTTTTGTAATATAAATAAATCGTTATAAATTATAAAGGAATTCCATAGCGGCTATTTTAAAATTTGATTTGGACATAACTCAAAATCTACACGACGAAATACAGATTTTTCTCTTTCATTAGAAAAATATAGTTCGCCAGCTCCTAACGTTTCTGTTTCACAGAAATCTGATTTAAAACGGATTTTGTATATTGGTTTGAAGTTCGAATCGCCAAATTACGAACTATAGGGCAATTTCGAGCTCGATTTTAATTATAATATAATTATACGTTCAACTGTCGTTTATATAATGTATTCACTAATATAATTCAACCCTAAACTGAATTATATATTATATATGGTCCAACAATATTGTGAATTCCACTATTTCCGACTATTTCGGAATTTAAATATATTGTTCTATTATTTATATTAATTAAATATTCAATATTCTTTAATTCTGGTCATTTTAAATTACCGAACCATTATTTAAATAAGCAAATAAATTAATTATTATATCGCTGAAAATACGGGACATTACATTCTTCCCCCCTTAAAATAATTTCGTCCTCGAAATTGCTAAGGTAGAAAACAAACCCTATTAACTAGGTTAAAAATTATTTTTTACTTCTTTAACTTCAGTTTAACTGTACCAATTAATTACAACTAAATTATTAATTCATTCCCACTAAAGAAAATTTCCATAAACTCTGAAAATTTTCTAACACCCGAAGTTTCTGAAAAATTTCGCCAGCACCTCCTTTGTACTGGTCAATAGCTCAAACTCCAACTCGCCTCTCTAGGCCTTCTCCAACCCTAAAAATAATAATCAAAACACCAAGCAACTTGCTAAATCAGCTCATAACTATTCAAACTCATATGAATATAAACATGTACCTTTTTGGTCGGGCATATAATTATATCCTTTACATCAAAAGACTAAGCAGCTTGCCAAATCGGCTCATAACTCATCAAACTCATATGAATATAAATGTGTACCTTTTTGGTCGGGCATATAATTATATCCTTTACATCAGCTACCAATTCTGCATATACCAATGTCATCTCAACCAAATTTCCAATCAATATCTGTTCAACATAGCTATTCGCTTATATCCAAACCAAATTCTGTTTTTAACTCAGATTCCATTTTTGATTTCAACTCTTAACTTACCAGTCCAATTCCATTTCAGATTATCTCTAATCGAATCTAATTCGATATTTTCTATCTCAATTCATTTTCCACTTAACCTGTTTCAATTCAATTTCTATTTCTATTTGCTTTTACAAATTCTAATTTAACTTGTTTTTAATCCAAACAGTCTTTCCTAGGTGTTTTAACAGTTTACTATATCGAAAATCAAACTTTACTTTTCAGGATTCAAAACAACTTGCTTTACTCAAATCAATTCAAAAAAAATCCTTGGTAGTAATCCGTCACTTAGCAACTCGAAAATGAACACTGATGATACAACTGTCATCATCAAAATTTATTTTCCAGCGATAGAAGTGAGTTCAATACTATATCACTTTTAAAACCATTTCTAAACACTTCCATTTTGAAATACATTTCAAAATACCATTCATAGTGCTTGTAAAACAATATAAAATCTCCCAGGATTTTAAATTTCTCATATATTCAATCCAAATCCATTTACAAACACTTTTCCAAATTTCTAGGGCTTTAAATTTCAATTTTAATTTAAATTCAGATTTAATTTGTCTGGTTTCATATACTACACTTGTATGAATCCTGATTGGTTATTTACATAACCATTTAATTTATAATATTACTCGATTATATTAACAAACAATATATCCAATATATTATAATCATTCCAATATAAATCCTTTATATCAAAATATAATATAAAATTGTTCCATTTACCCTCTTTTCAAAACATATTGTGTTAGTTCATCGTATTCGAGTGTTTAGACACTCCTACTGATACAGTGGATCAAACTGCTCGACCAGAACTCATAAACAACTCAACCAATAAATCTCCATAATATAAAACCATTTTTATAGAATTTGCAAATACGTTCACTCGTATATATACACTCAAACTCAATCTAGGGTATTACTAACCCCATCTCTACTGAGCCACGCCATAGAGCCAAGGTAAATACTTAATCTTCAACTTTGATACCAACTGTAACGACCCGAGGATTTTCCGACCTTGAGTACTCGTCATAAACAGATGTCGACTATCAAGCATCGGAAATACCTAATAGTCCATGAAAGAAAATAAAGGGTGGGAATAGATAAGATAGAAAATTAAAATAGAAGAAGAACATACAACGACATCAGAGTAACATGAATCTCACAGCGGAACGAACAACATATAATAGATAACATATCTTTGAAATAAAATCAGTATATGTATACAGTAAAATTATCAGAGTATAACACTTACAACACAACGAAATAAACAATGGCTATATAATCTTGAAGCCTCCTGCTTCAAGCTCTCCAAGTATATCTGTAAAAACATGACTACTTGACTGCCCGTACAAATTGGGCCCCAAGAGTTTAGGGTAAAAACAAAACAAAATAAACTCCGGGTCAGTCGTGGGACTAGTATGAGTAAAACCATTTAAAACAGTTTGAGCAATTAAACGATATCTCATAAAACCACGCCGTATAACGGAACGGGTTTTTCCCTTATGAGAATCCATAACATTTGATTTAACTTTCAAAATCCTTTTGAAAGAAACGATAAACTTTATATCAAAACTCTTTTGATATTATAATAATGTCTATCAACCACAACTAAATAATCATCTAGCAGAAACGCTTTCATCTCACGTTCTACGTATATAGTATACAATCAAAACCACAAGCACTTATTGGATAATGGATTACCAACTATGACAAGGTATGGAACCACCTTCCGATAGTGTACCTCTAGAGAGGAATACACTGGGTTCAACAAGAACATCTTGCAACCCGGCCACACATGACCGACCACTCATTTCGCTTGAGTGTATCAAATGTATATCACCAACAGTTGGGATCAGCAACCGTTTCCCAAATGGGACAGCATCGAATAGATTAAAGAATGAAAAGAATATCTCTAAATAGTTGATAATACACCCTAATGGAAGCAACCCACATAGCCATGCTTCCTGCCCGATTTTTGTCATTTCCCGGTTGTGAGGCTAGAGGCCACGCTTATCTCTGATAGATCACACAATTATTCACTTTGAATGTCACATCGTCATACCCGCCAAATCACAAATTGATTTCCTCAAAGATACAACGGGTATATAGCTAAGAGAAATGAATTCCTCCGCCACCAAACGTAAATACGTTTGAAGGAATCAACTTACGCGATCTATTAAATATACTCTGTCAGACATTCTTCCATACGGGTCGTCCTGGGACTGGACAACCGAAGGTACTATTCTGTAAATAGGACAGCCCTTGCATAACTCCGTCTTCAATTATCTTCATCATATTTTATCGCAACGCTAACGCCCATACATATTGGTTTTCAGATAATGAATTTAGTCCCGGTCTCTCTGTATTGACGACGGAAAAATGGTCAAAAACTTCGATAGTCGGTGATTTAACTATCAAAGAAAAACAGGTGTACAAGCAACGATATTATTTCCAGATGGAAATTCTATCGATGAATCATCATTTAACGTTTATCTCTTTAGTTCATTAATTTATTCATTTCCTATTTCCATATATTCAACATTTCTAATTTTCTAAATTTAGAAAATATACGTTATTAATCATTGGAAAACATTTCCATCTCTTTTCCACGTATCACTGTCATTCTAGTATTCTTTATCATCAAACATTTCATTTTCTATGATTAGAAAATATCTCTGATTATATTTGGAAAATGTTTCCAAAACTCATATTTTGGATTTAAACAGATGTTTAAACAAAACATCGCTATGCCAATTCAAACCATTACCTTCATTAACTATATTCACTTAACCGAACTTTACTATCAAACCTTAACCATTACTTAGTTACAAACGAAGTCAATCAAGTTGGGGTATAACTACCTCTCAAACCTTAACTGAACAACTTTTCTAGCTTCTAAATAGACAAATTCACCTTTTAAATCTTTAACAAACTTCCTTACGTAACTCTTGGATTTAGTTTACGAATCTAATTTTTTTATGAAAAACATTGGTTATAACGATAATGTTATAATCCCTACTTCTGAAATACCTAACTTCAAATATAACTTTTATTTATTAATTTGGATAAATAAACAAATAACAAATTTATTAATAAATAAATAAATTTGATTAAAAACGGTAAGTGAATAGTACTTTCCCGAAATCGATATAATCAAATTTCAACGTATAATTCTCTTTCGAATAATCTCGATTTGATAACTCCTTTTCGAATAATCTCTATTCGATAACTCCTTTTCGAATAAATATAACCGATTAACTATATTCGAATAACTTATATTCAATTAACTCCTTTTTTATAACTTATATTCAATTAACTCCTTTTTGAATAACTAATATTCAATTAACTCCTTTTGAATAAACTATATTCGATTAACTCCTTTCGAATAAACTATTTCGATTAACTCCTTTCGAATAAACTTTATTCGATCAACTCCTCGAATAAACTATATTCGATAACTCCTTTTGAATAACTTATATTCAATTAACTCCTTTTGAATAAACTATATCGATTAACTAATATTTGACTAACTCTAATTTGATTAACTCTATTCGATTAACTCTATTCGAATAACTCTAATTCCATTAACTCTATTCAAATAACTCTAATTCCTTTTTATTCCTACTTACTTTCCAAATATTTCTTTTTGGGATATCTTATTTATTTTCTTAATGAATATTCCTTTTATCTTTCTATTTATTTTCCCAATATATATTCCTTTTATCTTTCTATATATTTCCCAAATAAATATTCCTTTTATCTTTCTATTTATTCAACAAATATTTCCTTTTCAATCCTATTTATTAACAAATAAATATTTCTTTTCAATTCTATTTGTTCAACAAATATTTCCTTTTCAATCCTATTTATTTAACAAATAAAATTCCTTTTCAATTCTATTTGTTCAACAAATATTTCCTTTTCAATTCTATTTGTTCAACAATTAAATATTCCTTTTATATAACTCTATTTATTTCCTATAAATAATTATTCCTTTTATAAAATCCTTTGATTTTATAAATACATTCTTTTATAAAATTCTTTGATTTTATAAATATATTATTTTCAATATACACTTTGAAATTTCCCTTTTTACATTCCAGTATTTCTTACGGTATTTAAAATACCAAATAACAGTGATCGATATCATTCAAACACACATAATCAACAATAGATTATATATCACATCATATATCACAATATATGGAAAGAACAGTATTATAAATATTGAGGAATCCAGTTGGATCACTCCAACCTGTTTTCCTACATCCACATATGTTAAACGATATAATTAACATCAACTTCATTTCAATATGAAATATTTTGATAAACAGAATCAATATTTGATTAACGATATGTATGTATAACTATATCGATATTTTCAGCCAAATAAATTAACAGCTCAACCAAACAGTCAACACACAGCAATTAATCATCATTTATTAGTTCTAAAAATACGTTATAAAAATATGAACTGGTAAAATTGGTGGTTTTTACACACATTGGACGATCATCGTTAAATAACGATAATTGTCAGATAATTCAGACGGACAATTTATTTCGCTATAAATTGTAACGAGCTCCAGTTCACTCCCAATCAGTTCCATTGCGTAGTATCCGTCCATACAATCCTAACGGATCTGACTGTTCATAATTCTGATAAAGCATGATAAAGTTCTGATATTTAGAAGTTAATACACATTAAAATTAAATAAAACTAAACATTTATCTTTTAAATGGGCTCACTCAATTTAAGTTTTGGCCCATCCCTTCAAACCCGTTACTACGGTCTTCTTCTCCCTCACCAAACACAAGAACGCAGTCCTCTAGATTTGCATGGCCATTTTGATTCTATTCACCACCATTTTCTCAACCCAAACACCCTTATTAACTAATAATTCAATTTGTACTAATATCGTAAACATTAACCATTGTTAATTATAAAACTCATGCCACCAATCCTTCTTCCTTTCCTGGAAAAATCCCACACTATTCCTTCTCCTACCATTGCTGATTTATCCCTCACCTCCCACTATCTACACAATCCACTAATTCACAATTCGTTAATTCCTACAATCATTTCCTCGACGTCTCTTCCACCTCCACCCAAATACAACGAACTCGCACCCCATTCAGAGGTCGTCGAACAACAAAAACTCCACGCTACTGTACAGTGTGCGAAAAAAATCTACTCTGCACTTCACAAAGATACCACAGTCGATACTAAATCTCATGCAAATCTAAAAAATAATATCGAAAACACGCATAGCTCCTCCATTCGACCAATTTGCCAAACCCTAGGTACCTTAGACAATGCTGTGAATATTACAGCGAACCAAATTCCTATCGAATGCTTCCAAACTGATATCGAAATGAAGAGGACTCCCTCACAAGCTCATATGTATATGTTAGTGGATTTATAGATTTTTATTTGATTTTTACACAATTTATGAGCCTCATGAAATCATGTTTCCTAAAGGAAACATGACGTCGTTGACCCAAGAAAAATGATTTTTAGGGTTGGGTGAAGTTTATGATTATTTATAGGGTAGAATGGCTCGCTTAAGAAGCTTCGTATATTTTATTTTATTGAACCGTTATTTGTATTTGTATTGTAAAAATTCGTATGGTCACATATGATATCCAAAAAACACGAAAATGGACATGCGGCTATAGTTTGACATTACGGACCCAACGAAACTTGTTCCGCCGAATTCCGACTCCGTTTGCTCACACATCATATTTTTAACCGTCAAAATACTAATTGTTTTTCACATTAAAAATCCGAACGACCACATACTGACTCCAAAAGTCATGGGAATTGAAATCTAACAATAATTTAATATTCCGAATCCAACAAAATTAGTTCTGTCGAAAACGGAGCTCGTTTGCAAAACTGGCTATTTTTAAAGCCCTAAGTAAACCCATTTAAATATAAATATATTTTAAAATAATTAAATTAAATATTTATAAATAAATATTATTGTATATATTCACAATAGAATACCATACAGCTCCAGAATATTCCTATATGAATTTCTAACTCGATATTTCAAATCCCGATTAAATCGATATTCGATTTATAATGAAATTCCTTTTGTAATATAAATAAATCGTTATAAATTATAAAGGAATTCCCTAGCGACTATTTTAAAATTTGATTTGGACATAACTCAAAATCTACACGATGAAATACAGATTTTTCTCTTTCATTAGAAAAATATAGTTCAGTAGCTCCTAACGTTTCTTATTTCACAGAATTCCAATTTAAAACGGATTCTGTATATTTGTTTGAAGTTCGAATCGCCAAATTACGAACTGTAGCACCATTTCGAGCTCGATTTTAATTATAATATAATTATATGTTCAACTGTCATTTATGTAATATATTCGTTAATATAATTCGACTCTAAACTGAATTATATATTATATATGATCCAATTCATACAATATTGTGAATTCCACTATTTCTGACTATTTCAGAATTTAAATATATTGTTCTATTATTTGTATTAATTAAATACCCAGTATTCTTTAATTATGGTCCTTTTAAATTACCGGACAATTATTTAAATAATTAAATAAATTAATTATTATATCACTGAAAATAGTTACACTTCATTGCAGGTTGTGCACTATTATACTACTTGTTTCATTAGTCATTTTTTATTTTTTGAAACTTCATTGCAGGTTGAAACTTCGTTGCAGGTCAACATTCAGGAATCCAAACCAAATCAAGTTTCACCGTTTTCATTTTTTTTCTAGAACTGTCCATGTTTCACAAGTGATTTTTTAATTTTAATATTAATACAACAAAATTGTCAATTTTTAACTATTATACTAATTATTGAGGAAAATAAGCAAAAATTGTGGTCATTTCAAAAAAATTAAATCTCTCTTATATAGTGCCATTCCCTGAAAATGGTGCTCTAACTATATATATGCCAACATATATCACTCTCACTGCTACTCACTTCTCTCCTAATTATAACACAACATGTCGGCTACTTACCGCATCAATATCACAGCAGGTCGGCTAGTTTAAGTGCCTTAATGTGAATAGGCAATGGCAGTTTAAATGCATTAATATCACAGCACGTCGGCTAGTTTAAATGCATTAATGTGTAAGCCAATGTCAGCAGTAAAAATGAAAGGGGCTGTGTTTCTGCAAAAGGCTACTTACCACATAACATAGTAATTTAACAAAAAAGGTCGCAAACAAATAGAAAAGAATGAAAAAAAACCAGAAGTTTACTTCCGCATAAGCATAAATTGATCCATGTTATTGAACGGGCTGCATGGAATTGGCTGCCCACATCTAGCCACTGCCTAAAAAATTATAAAATGACATGATCCTATGTTAGAGACATAATGCTCAGTAAAATATCAAACTGTCAATTTCTTAGTGCTCTACTTTTGTTTCGACCTATCATGCAAATAGTAAACCTCATTGCTAATTTAGTGAACTACAACCAGCATTGGCTGTTTTTCATGGTAAGTAACAATGTTGTAGTCCCTCTAAAAGTTTACTACGCCTGAGCCTGATGGTCAGTATTACTTGCCATATAGATATAAATATGTGGTCGGTAATTAAGTGACTACATTTACATATATACTTGCAAGTTATCAAATATGTGAATCAAAATTCTGGGAATGAAAACCTTTTCTTTACTGGAATATAAAAAACAAAAATTTGGAACCTAGAAGCAAACTAAAAACCATGAACCTGGAAATTGAAATGCTAAAAGAAGTGCGTGACTGTGGTGCGTTAACTCTTGTCTACATGTACCACTACATATAAGTGTGTTTTAAACAAATAAATTTTCATTTGTTGATGAACTATGAAAGCCTTAAATCTGTGTGCATTAAAAACATAGGAAACATGACAAGATTTTAGTGAGTAAAAACGCCTCAAATATTCCTATCTAAATCCTTTTTTTATTTCATTTATAGATGATGATTCGTACTCATACATACTTATACAAGTTTTGGTTGTATCCAAGCATAATAATGTTGCATGGTCAAGAATAGTTACTATTAATAAATTGAAATAGTCTGCAAGTGTAATCATGAGATATGTGCATACCACATGTTTCTAAGATTTATAACATCAATTCCAAGTAATATTAAGACTTAGACTCTATATGAAAGTTGCTTATATATATAGGGATTATTTTCAAAATCATTTCAGTTAGAAGAACGCTTCATAGGGGTATATATGGGCATTGTACAGTAAGGGGTTTTTAAAAACTCGAATATTCGTACATCATGATTTTGACATTTAATTATATATTTATGTTTGTTATAAGAAATGATGATTTTTAGTGGGAATTTCATGATTTTTAGAAGTATATAGGAAGAGAATTTCTGGAATGATCGAAAATTGGGTTTCAACCAGATTTTGGTGACGTGTAGGTTGAAGGCTCATGGCGTTTGGTCTAAATGATCATTCAACATTATAGGATCAGAGAAAATATTAATTAAAATTCTGAGATAAGGGTTTCCAATAACGAGATGAAAATATGAAGAAAAAAAAAGGTTAGTTTCGAAAGGTTCGGTGGAGGTAAAACTGGACCGAGGACATCAAATATTTATAACATCGATTCCAATTAATATTAAGACTTAGACTCTATATGAAAGCTGCATATATATTTGGCATTATTTTAAAAATCATTTCAGTTAGAAGAACGCTTCATAGGGGCATATATAGGCATTGTACATTATGGGGTTTTTAAAAACTCAAATATTCGAACATCATGATTTTGACATTTAATTATATATTTATGTTTGTTATAAGAAATGATGATTTTTAGTGGGAATTTCATGATTTTTAGAAGAATATAGGAAGAGAATTTCTGGAATGATCGAAAATTGGGTTTCAACCAGATTATGGCGACGTGAAGGTTGATGGCTCCTGACGTTTGATCTAAATGATCATTCGACATTATAGGATTAGAGAAAATATTAATTAAAATTCTTAGATAAGGGTTTTCAATAACGAGATGAAAATATGAAAAAAATAGGTTAGCTTCGAAAGGTTCGATGGAGTTAAAAATGGCTGATCGCACATGGGGGAAATGGAAGGAGGAGGCTTCGGCTAGCTCTGACCCAAGTCCGGTGGCGAATGAACTGAGGACGTGGCAGCACAAGGTGGTTGTGTAAGATCAGTTTTCGGTGAAATGTTGGTGAGAGTTCCGAATTTTGATCGAAGCGGTTGGCAAGAATCTGATGCTCGAAAGAGCATCAGGTGATCGAGTCGCGTATGTGGCGACGCTCAAAACAACATGATGGTGAGAGGCTAGACTATGCATGTGCACAAGTAGTGCATAGTGCACTGTTTTTAAATAGAACAATAGAAAGAAGAGAAAAAGAATGCAAGATGAAAATACTTAGGCTTGACTATTCATTTCATGATTATTTGTGTTATGTAATTGTTCCAAATAACCACATACATAATTCACTGATGCTCCAATAGTCGTGTGTAAATCACCGTCCATCGCATAGCGATCATTTTATACCCTAGCTTCAATGAGTGATGATGCCTGAAAAAGCAGTTCTAACAATGATGCTGTTGGCCGATCAAGTCTAATAAAGTAGAACAAAGAATTGAGAAAAGAAAATGAAGAGCTGCGATTGTGGATCAACCATACAGAGAACTCGAAGGAAAGCTGAGAAAGGTGGTCGATTCAATGTTTATAAATATTGGAACGCAACATGCAACTTGATGTAAATATCTCTCTAACAAAAATGACAAATCAATAAAAACGATGGTGATTGTGAATATGTCTAATTCTATTTATACAGATTTCAGATTTGTGGACAACCACCATATTGATGGCCTAAATTTCCTCATACAAGTCTTGAATTCAGATAGAGACCTTTGTTATTTTCACGTTGATGATTTGGGTACTCGTATGATATGCTGACTACGTAGATGAATGAAAGTCCATGACTGACTCAACTGAAATATATAGTCGACTACATAGATGAATGAAAGCAACATACAAGACAACTTTATAATTTGTACTAACAAGTTGAAAATTTTGAACCAAATAAATCTCATATCTAAAAAAAATCTGGAATCATACTTACTAGAAATTGAATCCATTATAGTGTTCGCAGCAGGCCAAGCTATCGTAGTACCAAGAGCATCTTCTATAACTTCTAAATCGGACGTTGTTCTCCATAGACGGGCACTTGGAATTTTTACAATATCTACCCAAACTTTAACTGCATTTATACCCAAAGAACAATCAAAGTTGGATCGGCTGAAGATTCACGGCCTAATGCAACTACTTCTCTCTTTCCCGACCAATCAATCAACTGACATTTACTTTTCTCCATGAATTTTTTACTCTATCAATTAAACAAAAAGATTATTTTAGTATGTGCTTCAATAATTTATCCGATGAAAATAATAATTGAATCGCGTACAAATAAGTTTGATACCTACCTTCTCGACAACTCTGACATTACTTGTAGGATTATTTGATGATGTTGTGCAAATTGTTTCGATAACTACTTTTGATTCAGGCCATGCAATTTTGGTACCGATGGCTTCTCCAACTCATGTCAATCCTTTAGCAGGCCTCCATAGACAAGCATCTTCTATTTTTGGATTATATATCCAAATTGCAACAGCAACCGGACCAAGAGGGAGATCATTCATAAGTTCTTTTAGATCATTCGAATACAGTCGTCCATGTGCGACTAATTCTTCACTACCACCCCATTCGATTAATTTGCATTTATGATCAACGCTGTTACTGTTACTCTAATAAGAAAGGATAAATTATTATTTTTGTATATAAAAAATAAAAAAATGATTAGTAAAAAAATGAAATATTACTGCATTATCTTCTTTTTCAAAGTTATCAAAGTTGCGCATAACAACTCTAGTAATTGGCCATGCTACTATCTCACCAACAACGTCTTTAATGTGTGTCGAATAAAGGGAAGGTCGCCATAAGAAAGCATTTGGTTTTCTCACAGTGTCTATATAATTTTCTTTGCATCATTCCCTAAAGGGATTTGTTGAACAAGCACTTTTGTGTTACTTGGCATAACTCTTCCTTCCGCAACAATTTCGTCTGTCTCATTCCAATCCAATAAGTCACATGTGTCATATTGTTCACCATGTTTGTTCTATTATTAATCAAAAACAAATTATATTAATAATGAAATTAAATGTCAAATATAATGAAATCGCATTACTACTATAAATAATTTTTACCATTTGAAGCACATTTGCTTCATCTTGGCTTTCTTTTCCCGGTCAAAAATTAAAAAAAATAGTACATTTATATAGGACAATTAGCACATTTAAACAGGGGCCTAACCATTATCAAATTCAAACATTTTTAGTGTGATCAAAGAAATTTATTTGACGTGATCAACGAAACTTCCAATTTCTTCATTAAAGCAACGTGGAAAGAGGAACTGAAATTTGTGGGATACAGTCATGAATTCCTATTTGAAACTGATATATACCTAAAATTCAAACTGCTATATATAGAGAGAGTCGCTTTTTATAAGCTGCTATATGTTTACTAGAACAAAAGGAGACATGAGTTACATGGTGTAGAGGATTAAAATATAAAGAACAAAATATAAACACAACTCTGTCTTATGTGCACAATGGCGATATAAATAACTTATTATTGCTATAGCGGTTTGGTTAATAAACAAAACTGCATGTCTTATGTGCATTTATAAATTTTCAGTGTGCATGTTCGTGTTATGAATTAGTAGAGAAGAGCTGTAGATATCTAAAAATGGGTTCACACTAACATTACGCATAAATTTTTATATTATATTCAAATTTAGTTACTCCGAAGGTCATATACTAATGCAACCAAATTTCAGTACTTTTTACATCTGCATATGCATGCATGTACATTTGTTTGAAAAATAAGTTTAATCAGGTTAATTTTCTCTCTTTTTTAAATTTCCGAAATAAATCTGTTTGAAATAAAATTTTCTGTATTGTGATCGTACCCAAAAAAAATCCGGAGTTGGTTCAAATTGAACTAGAGTAATTTATGATCATATCTGCAGCACCTTATCATTGGACAACTCTGTCCATCTAGGTGTCTCGAACTGATTCATAGCCGCTGCTCATATGCAGTGCTGATGTAATTCTCAATGACACGGTATCTGCAATGCCTTATCATCGTACTTCCCTGTGCATCTTGGTGTCTTGAAATGATTTATAGCCGCCGCTAAAATAAGGCAGTGAACCCAAATTTAGTGGAAGGTACCTTCGCTATGTATTTTGAGCTCCAACAGGTCGAAGGCCTGGCCTTTCCTTTGACCGACATTGGCAAGATCCATAAAGACCCAGTACAGATAGTCGCAGCAGCTGCTTAGCACTTCTTTGATGGCATCACTTCTTAACTTCTAGGACATGACGTAGTGTCAGGGGCTCATGTCAACATAGCTCGAGAAGTCCACCATTTCTTGTTACTCTATTGCTACTAGTACCTTATTTCTTCTTCTACCGCTATTTAAAGGTATTTTTTTGTGTTTTTGTCTATGTTTACAAAAAACCCAAAAAATGGGAGAAAATAAAAACAACCCAACCTCACATTCTTCTTTGCAGCAGTGTGCTGCAAATATTTGAACTTTCGCAAGAAAAAGTAGAAGATAAAAAAGTTTAGTTTTGATCATATTAACTAAAGTGCAGATTTGATATTCAAGAAAAAGAAAAATAAATGTTGAAAATAATACAGGGGGTTAATGTATAATCTATTTAGAGGTGCTGGCTGAATTTCCATTTTTGTTGTATTAAATTCCTATCAAGGGATGACTCTTGAAGTTATTGTTGGAAATTTCCAACCATCAACATAAGTTGCAAGTCGTTTTTCTTTTGCCAAGAAAGAAAGGAAAAAAAACTTATTGGATCAATATATATCCAATAAAGTTTAACAATATAGAATATTTTTGAATATTATTCAAATAAAATGCCTTGTTCTATTTAAATTTATAAATTATATATAATTTTATTTAATTTATACGTTGTACATATAAATGTAATCTTATGTATCATATATATACATGCATTTCTACATGCTTGTGTAACATGATAACCAATGCAAAAAATAACGTGCCCGTATGTAGATCACAACAAACATGCTTTCTTATCTTATATATAATTATTTGAAAATAATCTTATTGGAATGCGAATATCCAAACATATATACATACGCACGTGTACATATATACGCAAAATATCAGTTCCATATATGTATGTATATATTATTGTAATAAATATTAAAATTTGCATATGTAACGAATACTTGCTTGGATGGATCAATGAATAATGAGATGTTACCAAGGTATGAGGTCGGATATGAGACATTAAGTATGAAACATTATCCCATTAACTTCTAATAATGCATTAAGATAAATTTTAAAGTGGTGCAATGAATGATGTTTGCAACTTTCAAACAACAAAAATACATGAACTTCAAGGTTCCAAATCCTAGGCAAAAGTCACTTTAAACTTTACTGATTCAAGTCCTTTAATTACCAGAACAAAATAAAGCACATGCACTCTTCCAATTTATTGTTTCATATCTTTTCTCATAAAACACTTCAAACTTTACTGTCATGGTTGTCGTTCTTGCAGACAAAAACTAAACCTTAGATCTTCCTAATTTATTTATTTTCCTGTATTATGATAATTTTGCTGTAGACCACTATTAACCAGTATTATATTTTCCCTAATCAAGATGACCATGACATCACATGTAAAGCCTACTTATTTTCAGATCAATGTGTTTTATTTTATCCTTGATTTTGTTGCTACACCTGCATAATATCCTAAATGATATTCCTGACAGGGCCATTATTGTAACGACCCAGAAAATCTGAACCAATTTAAAATTTTTAAATTGGCTAAAATAGTGGATTTTAAATATTTAAAATAAATATTTTAAATAATGGCAATGAAAAGTGAGTTTGAATCGACGTTTGAAAACGAATATAATTAATTCTAATTATAAACAAGGCCTGAAATGGCACCGTAGTTTCAAAATCGTTGTGACGACCCCATTTCCCGTACAGACGGAGACAAGGGTAATCTTTGGAATATAACACAGAAACAGATAATACCAGAACATAATTAAATAAATACACCAGATAATGTACAATAGAATACATTGGATAAAAGTAATCATCAGAGTTACACAGTATACAGGATCATACTTAGTACAAATACAGTTCAGCTATACATAAATGTCTACAGCGGAAAACAAACATAATGTACAATAGGTGCTGAACAGCATAAAATAGATAAATGATAGAATTCATCTTCAGCTCCAGCTATCCAGAAAGAGCCAGCTAAACCTGAATACAAGGCTGCCCGTGTAGAAAAAGGGGCACCCGAGTTTGAAAGTGAAACAAACTACGAGTCAGTCATGGGACTGGTATGAGAAATCTACTCAACACATTTCAAATATGGCTAATCACAGGACCACGCCACTTTCGTGGAACGGGTTTCCTCCATGGGATTGCTAGTGCTTTAAAACAAATCATTCTTTTAAACATCGCAATGCTTTTTATAAAAATGAAGCCATTATAAGACTCAGTTCCCATCACACAATGCAACGCAAACCGGAGGATATAGTTTTACCTTATAATGGCCAAAATATGGTTGATACGAATAAAACAAAAGCAATTGATATTATTACTAGTGTTTACATGTTTCAAACACAATTTCGAATCATAACTATCAATCATAGACGGCATGGGTACCATATATCATGTCGCTATATATATATACAATCGAAACCGCACGATGTCGTATTTCGAAATTGGATTTCCGTCATGAACCAAGGCAAAAGATAGTCCTTACCGACTTCGAGACTCTCTAGCCCGAGCCTCAGGACCCAGACTCAGGTGGGCCCTTAGATCGTCAGGGCCGGTCCACCGATGTGGATTAAAATTCCTGAACAATGCGTTTCCCCGCCCTATGGGGTGTAAATGAGCCAACGAATGATTCCATCAGACCTGGATCGTCCGATCAAACCGAGGCGCCTCGCAACAGTAACAACCACATAAGTCAAACTCGTCAGGGCATGTAAAACCACTAACGCCACTTCTAGCTAGAAAGAAACGCATGTCCTCCCTGAGGTCCTTCCTCCCGTTTCTGGTTCATACCGGGTGTGAGGCTCGCGATTTCACGTTATACACAAAGCTACGCCACACAGGCGGTGCTTTGATCATCTCCACAAGACTTTGCTTTTCAACAAAAGCCCTTATCACTGCATCTTAGCATGCCACACAGACAATTCACACCGTGCAACTAATGGCTATCAATCACACAAAATAAATTCCAATGTCAGACACACTGTCCATTTGCAAGTCTGTTCTGGGTCTGAACGAAATCGGAGGCACTATATACCTCGCAAACCCATCGATCACCACGTATGTCTGGACGATCACCACTCATTATCCATATTTCGGGATGCCTCCTAATCAGGACCTCGGTTACCATCCAAACGAGGTAAAGATCTCCGGTCTTCGACCGCCGTCTTCATCTTCGATTTCTTATCGTCGATTCGGTTATTTAGAATGGGATAAACCCGGTCTTTCTGAGCAACTCGCGTATATAATAAACAAGTGCAACACTAACATACACACGCATCATTTCAATTCATTAGTCACTAACCGTCTATCAGTAAGAGAACGATTTCCCAAATATTAACCCCGAAGGCCGAAACCAACATCAGATCAACACCCAGGAAAACATTCGACTTAGCCAACCTTCAGTTAATTTCTAAATTTCACATCCATATCGTTTATAATATTTTATAATGATTTATCGCTATTTTTATTTATTTTAAAATAGCCAATTTATTCAAAACGACGCTTCAGGCCATAACTTGGCCGTGGCGCTGTTTTTCTTCAGATTTGATTTACACATATCTGAAAATCTAACTGTTGGATCTTCACAAAATTTACATACTTAGAAAGATCTTTTCAAAACGAATCCAATGGTTCCAGTTTCTGGAAAATCCGACGGTCGGATCTCCCGGTACAATCGTTTGAAGTTTCGATTTCAAAATACGAACTGCAGCGTCGTTATTCGATTTAATATAATTATATTTATATATAAATATAATCGATTCTGGCACTGTTTTTCTTCAGATTTGAATTCAAACTTTGACTGACTGTACCGGGTGCAAAAAAACGGATTTGAGTGAAACCAAAAATATTTAAATCTGTTAGTGAATATCTTTCTAACGAATCTGAAAAATCGAAGTTTCATAGCGGAAAGCAAAAGTTATGGCCAAATGAATTTTCAGAAAGGTCGCTATGGAATTTATGTAGCCCGTGAAATTGGCCATTTTGCATACGACCTCGGAATTCGACGAAACTACTTTTATTGGATCCGAGAAGTGAAGTTATTGCTAGGTTTCAAATTTCATAATTTTTGAAGCTAGTATGTGAGCGTGGCAAAGGAAAACGTGTTTTGATCAATTACAGTTAAATTGGATGGACCAGAAATGGGCATTTTTGCAAACGGTCTCAGAATTCAACAAAACTAGTTTTGTTGGGACCGTATCGTCAAAACATAGCTAGATTTATTTTTCTGGAATTTTTCGAATCAGTTTGTGGCCCTGGCAAATTGAAATGTACGTTCAAATCGAATATTGAATGTTTTATATTTTAATTTGAAGGAAAACTGACTGAAACAGTTGAATGGGCCTACGAAACATATCCCATTGTGTTCAGAATGGGGGTAAAACACTAGTGACGACAGTCGTTGGGTCTAGATTAGGGTTCGTGTGTGAAAGTGGGTATTTTCGGAATTTAAAAATATATAAATTAAAGAAAAAAATCTCATTGGCCAGAAGTTTTCTCTCTCCCCGACTATTCTCTATCGCGCATGACGGAAAAGAGGTGCCACCTTCTCTCCTCTGTTCCTCCTCCTACACGCAAAATTAGACCCTACTCCAGTTGGGAATTTTGTAGAGCTCGGAGAGATCTTCAAATCCATATAAAGTTTGGATTTTTCAATTGAGTAGTTTGGGAGAATCGAGCTCGGGAAGTTCAAAGGTTTCCACCGCCGTTTCTCGCGCCTGCCGCCACCGAGCTGGGGCCCACCTCCAGCGAACCAGCGCCCCACCTCCCCTTTCGACCTCGCGTAACCCGATTGTGAAACCGTTACTCCATTTGATCGCAAATTCAAAACCTAGTTTTGAACGATTTCTGAAAGGTACGGCTTGTTTTATTTTCAACTGTTTTAACACCTTTAAACCGTTGCAAACTTTGAAAAATCATATCTTTTTCGTGTGTTGATGAAATTCAGTTGTTGGATCGATTAAATGGCGCGCAAATATTTTCACGAATGGACCTAGCTACGGGCTTCCATCAGCTTCGAATTGCCGAAGAGTGTGTTCCAATGACAACATTCAGAGGTCCAGACTTATTCTACGGTGGTTAGTAATGCCGTTCGGCTTATGTAATGCTCCAGCCTATTTCGTCGATCTAATGAACAAAGTATTCAGAGGAGTATTGAATAAATTTGTTCTGGTTTTCATTGATGATATCCTTATCTTCTCTAAGTCAGAAAGCGAGCACGAAAAACATTTGGAACAGGTGTTAGAGATTCTCTGAAAAAATGTGTTGAGTAGATTTCTTATACCAGTCCCATGACTGACTCGTAGTTTGTTTCACTTTCAAACTCGGGTGCCCCTTTTTCTACACGGGCAGCCTTGTATTCAGGTTTAGCTGGCTCTTTCTGGATAGCTAGAGCTGAAGATGGATTCTATCATTTATCTATTTTATGTTGTTCAGCTCCTATTGTACATTATGTTTGTTTTCCGCTGTAGACATTTATGTATAGCTGAACTGTATTTGTACTAAGTATGATCCTGTATACTATGTAACTCTGATGATTACTTTTATCCAATGTATTCTATTATACATTATCTGGTGTATTTATTTAATTCTGTTCTGCTATTATCTGTTTCTGTGTTATATTCCAAAGATTACCCTTGTCTCCGTCTGTACGGGAAATGGGGTCGTCACAACGATTTTGAAACTACGGCGCCATTTCAGGCCTTGTTTATAATTAGAAAAAACGTCGATTCAAACTCACTTTTTATTGCTATTATTTAAAATATTTATTTTAAATATTTA
The DNA here is from genome assembly GCA_030737875.1 of Allium sativum. Taxonomy (NCBI): domain Eukaryota; kingdom Viridiplantae; phylum Streptophyta; class Magnoliopsida; order Asparagales; family Amaryllidaceae; genus Allium; species Allium sativum. Next base: position 9,240,103 of record JASFAX010000029.1, on the reverse strand, counting down.
AAATCCACTATTTTAGCCAATTTAAAATTTTTAAATTGGTTCAGATTTTCTGGGTCGTTACAATTAAACATTACTATAAGGCATAGCAAAAAGAAGCACTATCAGAAGTCTAAAATAAAGGTAACAATCCCAAAAATCAGAAGTTACACGAAAAATTAGGAATTTAAGAATTCAGTTGTGCAGTAGGCTATATTACACTTTTTGCTCATAGTTTATAAGTTTTCAATCGAAGTCATATATGGTATTCCTAAAATAATAGCTTATAGATAATTAAATTATACATGGACGGTTAGAATTATTTTCTTCGCATCATTCAAGTAAACAATAAATTATATTAAAAAATTATAATGTGATTATAAAGCATAATCAGTTAAGTAGTTACCTTTTTTTCACATTTACAACCCAAATTCAGAAAAACAATCGATGTAGATCATATTCATTTCTAAATTCCTAAACAGCCAAGATTGATCAATCAATTCTAACTGGTCATCACCAATTCAAATCAAGTTCATATGCGAAGAGAAGTACTTGTTTGAAGTGCTAAAATAAGATACAAACGAGCAATGCTAAAAACACATACGTCATGTTGTAGAAATACCTTATTTTTCACAAGCATGCGAACTATCCTGTCTAATTCTGAAATTTTATTTTGCATCTCGACTGTTTGTTTATCCCTTATGTATGACCACATTGCCTTGGTGTACGTCATACCCCGTCCCATTGCTCTCAATCGTCCTGGCTTATCCTACCCCAATACTCTTGTAAGCGCATCGTCTTTGTAATTAGTTGTTGAGCTGGAATTTGATTCACTCTGTATTTGTTTAATTTTTTCCTACGCATGTCGTCATACATGCATATTATACGCAATCGAACCATCACAATATCAAAAATATTATTATCTAATAAAATTTCAATTTACTTACAATAGCATCTGCGACAGTCGAATTTACCGTCTCGCCATTATTTCGTGTGTGCGATTTGATCCAAACTTGTTTTCGACAGACTGAAGATAGATAAGGACTCGCCTTTTTCTATGTTTATAGAATATTTTTTACAACACATCATAATGACTAACTAGCTAATAAATATTATGGTATATAAGGTAGTAATTTTTACCAAATCATCGGCCACTCGAGCAATTCCTTTACGACTACATGTATGAGGTATCAGATTGTCTCTAAAAGCTTGATATTTTTGACTCAGTTCCTAAGAATAAAATTAAAACATGCATTAAAAATCCAGATTGATTTTTGCATCTCATCAATATTAAATGTGTAACTTCTACCTTAAACTCTGGAGTCGTTTTGGACTTGACAATCTTGTTCCACTCATCCATACTTAGGTTGCCTGGTTTCAACCTATTTCTTTCTTCATCGCTCCTTGATTTTGCTATTTTGCGAACTAATCGAGATTTCGAACCTCTAAACATGCATCCCATTTGATGAAATATGCACGCCTTTTGCCATTCTTCATCCAGTTTAAATCTAACTTGCAATATTTAAAGGCATATGAGCTTCAAGTCAAATATCGTGTTAGTATTAGTTTGCAAGGACATGTTAATTTGCAAGGAGAAAATCAGGCAACAGACTACATGCATGCAAAATACCTTGAAATCCATCGTATTGAGAATTCAAATGCAACAGACTGCATGCATGCAAAAATTTTCTTGTTCAAATCCATGTTCACACTTTGTCTTTATCATTTAATTTTGATTTGAATGTAAAATTTATTATACTGTATGGTGAATTGTAAAAAAAATAAAAGGAATAAAATCCTTCATAATAGCGCAATATGTTGAATCAAGATAAATTATCAAATTTACATTAGATCAGTTTTCATCTGTTATATTGCCAATACCAATTAGAAAAATACATAAACATCAAAAATATAGAATCATCCAAATCAATTCAAAATCGTTATAAAAACTTTAAAGCGTAGTTAAAGTGAGAAATATATATAATCCAAAATTGATATCTTATGTTGACTTCAAGAGATCCATCTACCTCTTAGTGATCAGACCAAGAATTGCATTTGGTTGGTAAAGAGATATAATTCAAATCCTGTCATTAAAAATCATGCTTTGAACAAGTGTAGATGAAACACTTGGCTTATTGGCCATTCAGGTTTGAATCTGGTCTGTAACTGTCATGTATAAGGCAGATCATTTACAACAGAGATTAAATTTTTATCCATTAACAAATACATGCATATTTAGTACCACGTAAAAGATTATAAACAAGTCAAATAAAATCATAGAAGCAGATTTCAAAGGAAAATCAAGCCTTAAACAGATGATTATTTCTCTATTAAGTCATTTGAAAAGAAATCCTAAGAAATATAGAAATCAAGTCACGGCTACATCTAAGCAGTCATCAGATAGAAATATTTTTCTCATTTCAGCAATTAATTTGTTTATAGAAGATGGAACTCATTATTTTTCTGCAATCTCACTACTGAGAATTCAAATCAAGTATATAAATATCTAGATTCTCACATTGGGTACTTCCAGTATATTCAAATTGTACTATAATCCACCAATAAGAAAAAATAAAATAAGTGTCAACATGAAAAGAATATTGGTAAAACCACTTGTCTACGTTTTTCTGATCACATCATTAACAACAAGAAGAAAATGAACTTCAAAGTCAGAATATATTCTGCTAAATATCATTAACAACAAGAAGAAAATGAATATTAAGTGTCAACCGAAATTTTAACCTATGAATAAATATATACTTGAATGCAACCCCACAAAACAACTTGTTGCTTGTCACTTAGATTCTTGCACTTACCAAGGGTAACCGGAACATGTTCTCTAATTAGCAGACCTAGATATGAAGATAACTTCATGGACCCATCTCCTATTGGTTTGCCATCCGCATCAAATTCAACTTCAATATGGTTAGAAAGATTCAATAGAAGTCTTTTCACTTTGGTTTGACCTCTAACATTGCGCTTCACAATTGGATTTATTGGCATCCTTGTAGTTTCATTCATGTCAGCTTCAAAATTTTCTGAAACATGCGTTGAATCTTTGTCAATTGCTTCAACGTTGTCTTGAATTTGAGCATCGTAATTCTCAGTGTGTACTTCCATTGGATGTGTTTCAATGGTTTCGTTGCTTTTAGCATTATCATTGGATGTGCTGGATTCTTGGATTGTTTTTAGCCATTTTTTAGCATTCCTCTTCCTTTTATTCATTTTCTGCAAAATGCACAATGGCTAAAAAGGTTAAAACATGTCATTCTTTAAATAAATCAAATCTGCATACATGTAACCCAAATCTGCATAACTACTCACATAGTAGTGCACAATTACGCACACAGACCCCACAAATCCGCATACATGTATCGGTATCAGACTATAATAGAAATTTTAAATGATTATTTCTTCAAGCATAGAAAGCAATACATTTCTCGTTAAGATGAGAAATCATAAAATTGCCATGGATTGAATTCAATAGATGTGATATCAGTATCAACCAGATATAAGATATTGTAACTAATATATGGTACTGTGTTATATACCAAATATATGGTACTGTGTTATATAAATCCAAATATATGGTACTGTATTATATAAAACCAAGTATATGGTACTGTTGTTTTATAAAACCATGATGCTTTAAGATTTCTCTAAGGTATAAGATATTGTAACTCAATTGATGGTGGTAGAAGCTATTATATATTTATGCATAACCTGTTAGTGCATCAGGAATTTAAGTTTGACCACAATTCCCTCTTCATCATAGGAGCAACACAGTTTAGAAGATGAATAACGTCAATCAATATTACATGTTTTTCAAGTGCTACTTTACTTAAGTCACTTGATTATATCCATATTTACAAAATGGCTTATATGCATATTTACAAAAGAATATCCTAAAATTTATAGTATTTTATCTTTGCTGGGATGGTGAATTATATCAACTCTGTCCATTTAAATAACATGAATTGTTTAACTGAATATATCAACTAACTTAAGAAAATGTAGGGCTGTTATGGTAATGGTAAATTCACCATTCCGTACCGTTACCGGTAAAATGGTAACCGGTTACAAAATTAAATGGTATACCGATGCATTCGGTATGGTAACGGTAATTTTACTGTTATAAGCGGTAAAGTATTGGTAAAAAAAATTTATTCCACCGGTAACGGTAAGTTACCACCAGTTGATATGTTTTATATTTTTATCCATTTGATTTGTATCAAACGGCACTAGTTGATTAGAAAAATTAGGGTTCGCCTATCTCTTTTGCCTTCAGCCGCTACTCTTAACTTACGTTACTTTCACTTTTTCTTTCTTTTACCTAACAATTTCTTTTTCTCCAATGTCGATTGTCGATTAGGGTTGATTCCTCCAGTTCGATTCGAAAATTAAAATCCACTCCGGCTCAGCGATCAATTTGGATTTGGAATTAGAGAAGAACAACACTATAATCGGTAAATTTTCTTAATCTCTGATTGAGTTCGTTTTTTCAAAAAAAAAATCTTCCGCGATTTATGTAAAACCGAGAGAAGTTAGGTCTAAAATCAAGAGAAGTTAGGTTTGATTTCTCCCTTCCGTGTTGCAAGCAATGTTAAACCGACTAACCCAGCATGGAAAATAGTAAACTTGATTGCTTCTCCCAATTTATGTGAGATTGAGATTCATAAAAGTAAAGAAAACCCACTAGTAATTTAAATGGTTTTCTTTTTAAGTTTAGAGTTTTCTTTACTGAAGAATACTAACAATTGATTTGAGTTGGTTCCATAATATACTCTATATATTAATTACTAGCTGAGGATGGTGAAATGCCAGTAAAGTCAGTTCATAATTTATATATTTAGTGAATGGGTTTGTTAGTTCATAGTTTATATATTTGGTGAATGGGTTTGTCAGTTCATAGTTTATATATTTGGTGAATGGGTTTGTTACAATAATGCATCTCCTTATTTCCGTGAGTATTTTGTTATTAGCTAATTTTAGTATTTCACTGCAATCCTCTATATTCCTATTGCTTGGATCATGATAAATGCAATTGAAAAGATATCTGTTCATTCATAATATTACACATTCAAGTTCGTCATGCACAATATGCTAACCAGGAGTGTTTAGTTTATCTTATTTCTATTACTTCTACTAACTCAATGGCTTGCCAGTAGCTCTTTAAGGTTCTATTATATTACATATGTGTAGTCTTAATTCAATGGTCATAATATGCAAATCTTTAACCTTTTGGCTCTTCTTCTATTATATTACATACATGTAGTCTTAATTCAACAGTCATAATATTACATATATGTAGTCTTATTTCACTATTTATTTTTGTTTCACACTGAAATAAAGAGATGCATTATTAGGAAAAACACTTTTTGATATGTTATATCTACAAATTTTCTGAAACGTTACTTGCTTAGAGTTATCATATGCTTAGAGATTAGGATTGAGTCAAGTTGTGACCATTAAAAATTTGAATCAAATCAAAAATGTGCACTTCGAGTTTATGGCAATGCAAGAAGGGAACGGATGACAATTATTTTGCTAATGCTAGAACATCAAAAATATTATTTTACATCTCATTCCACATAATTAAATGAATTGCCTGCGTCAATGATTTTTTTTTTTGGTAGCATTTTTAAGTTTCATTGCTGGTTTTATATTTGACGCTGAATTGCATATATGATGAATCTCTAACTCGATTACATTTCTCAATGTTATTTTTTTGCAGAAATAATTTCTTTCTTGATATCTTGTCAAGTTATACTTTAAGATATGACATCGGCACAGTCAAGTCTAGGTGATAACATTGAGGGCATGGATGAAAATGCATCAGTACCTACAAATCAAACTAAATCATTTGGATCAATTGTTGCTACAGCAGGTAAAGAATTAAAAACTACTTAAATATATTGTGAAATTCTCGCTTTCTTATTTACAATGTTTTCATTATTTATTTAATTTAGGTAGGAAAAAACTTCTTGGGTATGGGATTTTGCGAACACAGAAAAAAGAAAAGATGCAAACGGTAAAGTATACTTTGTCGGGGTTTGTAAAACATGCAAAAGAGAAGTGAAGGCGGACAATAAATATGGAACAGCCGGGCTTGCTAATCATTTGTCAAAATAGGGCCTGAAATGTCCTGCATATGAACGTAGCACCGCTGTAAAAGGTCACTCTACTCTTTTATTAGATAGTGGAGCAGGGGGGACTTTAGTGCCACATACTTTTAATAAAAAAAAATGCGAAGAAAAGTTAATTAGGTATATTATCATGGATGAAATGCCTTTTAGGGTAGTTGAGGGTAAAGGGTTTAGGGAATTATTAAAGGAGTTGTGCCCTCGTTTTTTCATACTTACTAGACAAAAAATTGCAAGTTTGGTGTGGGAAATGTATACTTTAGAGAAGGGTATAATAATGAGCGTGATAGGGGAAAGAAGAGTGAGCATCACTACTAATACTTGGACATACGTTCAAAACATAAATTATATGGTTGTCACCGCTCATTTCATGGATGATGAATGGAAGTTACATAAAAGAATAATTAATTTTTACAAAAATAACGGGTCATAAAGGTGAAGATATAGGAAGATGTTTGGAGGTGTGCTTGAGAAGTTGGGGGATTGAAAAAAAATCTTTAGTATTACGGTTGATAATGCGTCGGCTAACGATGGGGCTGTTGAATACATGAAAAAAAGATTAAAGGATATGAATACTTTATTATTCAATGGTGAATACTTACATATGAGGTGTGCATGTCACATAATAAACTTGATTGTTAAGGATGGTTTGAATGATTTATATAGCTCAATTGAATGTATACGGAATTGTGTTAACTTTATTCATTCATCCCCCGCAAGGTTGGATAAGTTTAGGGTACATGCTATCATGTTTAAAATGGATCAAATGTCAAACATTCCTATGGATGTTCCGACTAGATGGAATTCAACTTATAAAATGCTTGAATGTTCTGAAAAATATAAGAAGGCGTTCGATAGAATGGCCAATGAATGTGCTCCTTTTGTAAGCTATTTTAATGAAAAAGATAAAGATGGATAAAAAAGAGTTGGACCGCCAAATGACGATGATTGGGAGAAGTCTAAGGCCTTTGTTCACTTTTTTTTTAAATATGATGCCACATTATCATTAAGTGCAACTAAATCTTGTACATCTCCTTTAATGTTTGTGGGTGTGTCGGATCTACTTATTGATATTGAAATGAAAATTAATGATGATGGTAATCCGATTTTACAAGATGTTGGGGAATCTATGAAAATTAAGTGAGATAAATATTGGGGAAATTATGAAAGTGTGAACAAGATGATATATGTGGCTCATGTTCTCAATCCACGATATAAACTTGAATTGCTACACATTTCCTTTGAAGATATGGGAAAGGATAGTTATGCAATCGATAACATTATCCACGAAATAAAAGAATGTGTTTTAAAGTTATACAATGAATACAAAGGGGTTATGAACAAGCACGATTATCTATCACAAAGGAACCTACCTCTAAGGATCATGTTAATATTAGTTCTCAATCAAGTGGACTTTCTCATGTTGAGATGCGACTTAAGAGAAAGAGAGAACAAATGGAAATTAGAGAAATTAACAATGAAGTAGACAAATACTTTTCCGATCCTTGTGAGAAACTCGACGGTGAATCTTTTGATCTTTTGAATTGGTGGAAGGTGAATCAAACATGGTATCCAATTCTTTCGTTAGTTGCCAAAGATTTATTTTCAATTCCAAGTTCAACGGTGGCTAGTGAAAATGCTTTTAGTTTGGGAAGAAGAATCATTGATCCTTTTAGAGCCTCATTAACTCCAAAAATGGTTGAGGCATTGGTTTGCACAAATGACTGGCTTAGGGAAGATGAATTTATTTCCTATAAGGAGCTGAGCGAAGATGATGTCTCTTTCTACAAGGAACTTGAAGAATTTGAATCAAGTAAGTTGTTTTTGAAGTATATAAAGTTTAATACTAAATTTAAGTATTAACGAAATAAAGTTTAATTCATTGTCAGTTTTATGGAAAATTTCATATAGATAATAAAATCATTGATTGACTAGATTTTGTAAGGCAGGCAATAACTGTAATTGTGCATTAGCTGACAAATTTAAGTCTGGCATTTCTACCAAAAATAACCAAATAGCAACAATTCATGTATTTGTGCATGGAGTATACTCAAAATGACATGAAAGAATGGATCATTTTATAGCTTCTGATAACATGAGAAATGCTGCTGATAACAACAGTTTCATGCTAATAATAATCATTTTATGGCATAATCAATAGTTCATGCTAATAATAATCATAAAATGTTGCTGACAACATGAGAAATGTTGGTTTAGTGGTTAGAATAAAACTGCTGCTATAGATCATTTTATAGCTTCTCTTATGCTTCATTTGTTAATGCTGATAACATGAGAAATGTTGATATAACCACCTAGAGCTTCTCTTATGCTTCATTTGCTAATGCTGATAACATGAGAAATGTTGATATAACCACCTCTTGCCTATAAAAAAAACTGCATGTAATCAAGTAAGTTATAGTTCATTTGTTAATGCTTGTACTTTCATTCATCAATTTTTTCTTTCTTTCTTTTATTCACCTTTGCAGGTTTGGTAACTTCATAACCACCTCTTGCCTATAAAAAAACCTGCATGTAACCAAGTAAGTTATACTTCATTTGTTAATGCTTGTACTTTCATCTCATCAATTTTTTTCTTTCTTTGATTCACCTTTGCAGGTTAGGCAACTTCCACTTCCTAATCGGCTTATTTGATGGGAACCTGATGGGAAAATTAGAGCATCTTTGTTGCTTATTTTATCATTAACTCCATGTTAAAACTTATTTTCTTTTGCTAATGAAATGATGTATGTATTTATTGTTTAAGCTGAATTGTTGTTCCATGTATTGTAAACTGTTAAATTGATTTTTATTTATGCAAGTATGCAACCATGTATGCGCTGCAACCATGTACTGTCAAAATTGTTTTTTTATTGTTTAAGCTGAATTGTTGTTCTGCGTATTGTAAACTGTTAAACACTTAAACTAATTTTTATTTATGCAAGTATGCAACTATGTATGGCTGCAAGCATGTACTGTCGAAACTGTTTTTTATTGTTTAGGCTGAATTGCATGGCTTATTTTCTCGTTAACTCCAACTCTTCAAGTAGACATTTTCAAATTTTATTTATACTACTTTAGTAAATGGTAATTTTCCGTTACCGTCAAAATGGTTACCGTTGTATCGGTATACCGACAAAACGGTTACCGACTTATCGGTAACGGTAACGGTAAGCATTTTGGATTTACCGAAGAAAACGTTATGGTAATGGTATTTGCATAACGGTAATGGTAACCGTTACCATAACAGCCCTAAGAAAATGTTAAATCTGCACACGCCATCTACTATAATACATTGGTTTGCTTAATATTGAAGCTATACATCTAACTTGCTTTCATGTTACAGTGAATAATTGCTTCCTTGTTAAGGATGTTCTTCTTTTTGTCGGTTAGATAGTATTTTTTATATCATTATTAATTCACCCTATTATCTAAATTGCTAGCAGCAGCAGTTTGTTCACCCTATTATACTTGAGTCCAATAACAAAAGATGAAACATTTTGTTGCATTTTATAACAATCAAACACAAGGATTTTGACAACAAGAGTATAATAAATATTTACTGATACAAAATGGTAAAACAAAATCTTCAATCAAGGCAATAGTGTTACGGATATATTACTGATATGTCAGGTTCGGTAGCTCTGAAAGGAATGGCAGGGAGGACGAAGAACAAGAGAAATTGTTCTTAACAACCCAGGATTCCCAACCTCAACCAAACTCGTAAGAACTTTAGCACACAAAGGAGGTCCATTTTCGGATTTTAAAAAACTCACATTGGGTGATAAAAGAGCAATCGTCGAGGCAATTTTTAGAACATCATCCCTTTCATCTCCATGCTTTTTATAGATGAAGAATGCATATTTTTTTACTTTCCTCTTCCTAACCATTTCTATTTTCTTAATATATACAAACTTACATACATACATATATATATATACATATATATATATACACATATATATATATATACATATATATATATATAGACACACACACACACTTCGTATGTGTAACATTACATAAAGTAAACAAACAAACTAAATTAACATCAACATCTTAAGTAATATCCACGTAGTCATGCTTTGCAACTGCTTACTCCTTTTAAGAAACAACTAAAAGATTGATTTCTTGCTGATTTTACAATCAAACATTGATTTCTTGCTGATTTTACAATCAACACACATGGATGAGAGGGGAAAGTAGTAGCCATAATATTGATCTATAGCAGCATAGAATAAGAAATACAACTAACTTATTTAATTAAACCAAAGATTCTTTTAACAAAATAAGATATTTGAAAGAGAATGAATGTTGAAAAGCAGTTGAAACCAATAGGATTTTATGCTGCAATACTCGGTTCCCTCAACTTCAACTTCAACTTCAAGAACAATGCATTGATAAATCTGTTAATAAATAAGAGTGAGTTGTTAAGAACTATCACCAAATTTGGCCTACTTAATAAGGGTGAGTTGTTATAAACAAAATATTTTTTTTACCTATAGTTTCCATGCGTAATCAACGACGTTTTTTAGAATTTTTCTCAAATATGCCTTCACAGTCCTCCCTAACATAGCTAGCATCCTCTAAAATATCGACATTCATCTCGTTTTCTTCAAAATGTTGGACAACATTGTTTGTGCTTTCGATAGAATCGATTGTCTCTAATTCATGAAAATCTCTTGGTGGTGCCTTCATTACAACATACCAATGAGACGAGTCATCCTCTCTTGAATAAAAAATTTGTTTAGCTTGAGATGCAAGGATATATAGATCCCTCGAAAATGAAACTTGATTTTAATGTAAATTAACAATAGTAAATTCATCTTCAACCTTCACCCCGTTTCCAATGTTTTCCCAATGACACTTGAACATTGAAATACAAAATTTGTGATAGTCTAACAAAATTATATCAGTCAAAATCCTATAATAAGTGACCACGTCTGCTACTTGAGAGACATCTTTCACACTAGCTCTGCACATGTAGTAGCATCATAAGTCACTCTAGAATTCTGAGTTTCTCTCTCAACATCTCTTGTGTGAAAACGTAACCCGTTAATTTTAAATCCTGTGCATGACAAAGCAGTGCTACTTGGACCATAGCAATCAACTTTAATAATTCCTCATGCTCACTGGAATTAATACTTATCTAAAGAAAAAAACTCAATCCATTCAATAAAGTCAAAAATAATATTTTCAAAACTATACACGAAATTTAAAATATTTAAGTAACCTTCTTTTTAATCCAGTCGACAAAGTTTTTTACATGAGTTTTCCATAGCAATGTAGCATTTCTTTCTATGCGCTTGTCTGAACTTTGTAACTCTCCCAAATGCATACTAGCATTATATAAAAGATGTTAAGATACATTTATAATTACACGTATGTTAAGACCAAAAAAATTTAAATGTGCTTACTCTAAATACGGCTCTATTATAGCCATATTCATTAGCACGACCAAATGAGCAACTTCCTTCTCATTAGTCGTCAACATAATTGTCTTGCATGTTGATATTGGACGTCCTTCGAGTATTGCATCATCATTCTCGTACTCTTAATTTATACCTTCTTTCTCCCCTAATTCTGATGATTTATGTAGAAACTGACCAAAGAATCTCATGGATTCCTCTACTAGATAATTTTCAGCAATGCATACTTCAGGTCGTGCATAGTTCATTACATAGTCTTTAAGTGTTTTCATATATCTTTCGAAGGGGTACATCCATCAAAAATGAACCGATCCACATAATCGAGCTTCTTTATTAAGATGAACTGTTAGATGTATCATTATGTTGAAAAATGAAGGTGGAAAATATCTTTCAAGATCGCATAAATTTTTAACAATCTCATCATCCATTTGTTGCAACTTCTCTCTACCAAGAGCACGCTGACATATTTTATTAAAAAATATACACAATCGAGTTATTGCTTTCCTTGGCTTTTTTGGAAGCATTCCTCTCATTGCAACCGATAGCATTTGTTGCATTAAAACATGATAATCATGCGACTTCAGTCCACTAACTTTGCAATCCTCCAATGACACACATTTTTTGCAATTTGAGCAGTAACCATCAGGCCACTTAAAGTCATACAATCTTTTACAAAATGTTTTTTTCGGAACTAGACAAAGTGTACGGAGCTGGTGGAAGATATGTTCTCTTCCCATGAGGTTGTGCATAGAAAGCATGTTGAATTCCCCAATCCTCTAAATCCTTTCTGGAATTAATACCATCTTTTGATTTGCTATCATGCAACATTGTGCCAAGTAAACTTTCGCCAACGTTTTTCTCAACATGCATCACATCTAAATTGTGGCGGAGTGAAAGTTCCTATAATTATCATTGATATAACAATTTAATATTATATAATTTTATAGTTAGATTATTATGAAACAAAATAAATTTTGAATACGAACCTCCCAATATGGTAACTAAAAAAAATTGATCTTTTTTTCCACCTTGATAGCTCTATTTTTGTAGGATCATTTCTGTCTTCTTCGTAGGCAATGCATTTTCTTTTCTTTATCTTCTTGCCTTTTTTTATTTCAACTTTTTCATTTTTTTCCAAAATCACTTGGAAAATCCCTTAAAATAACAGAAATATTTGTACCTGTAAGAATTCTTGGTTTGTTACCGTTCTCCACTTTGTTATCAAAACAAGCCTTTTGTTTTCTTAATGGATCTGACAAAGGCAAAAATCTTATATGCCCCTATAGGCAATTTTTCGACTATGATTTAGCCATCGATAATGAGTATTAACCCCGCATAACGGACAACCTTTTTTTCCTTTTACACAACATCCAGCCATATTTCCGTATGCTGGAAAATTGTTTATAGCCCATAACAAAATTGTTTTTTAGTTAAAAAGCGTCTTGCTAAATGCATCGTAAATTTTCACCCCGTTACTCCGTAAGTGTTGCAAATCTTCTATTAAAGGAGCCAGATATATATCGATATCATTCCCAGGTTGCTTTGGACTAGGAATCAATAATGTCAACATTAATATTCTCTTTTTCATTCACAATATAGGCGAGAGATTATACGTCACAAGCATCACTGGCCAGCAACTATACTTGGAACTCTTAATATCAAAGGGTTGAAACCATCAGTAGCAAGACCAAGCCGAAGGTTATGTGGATCACTTGAAAATGGTTTCCTTCTATCGTCCACCATGCTCTATGTCAAAGGATTCACAGAATGGCGCATTTTATTATCATTGCTTTTATTACTAGAATGCCACCTTAGAACTTCTGACATTTGTTGGGATTTAAACATTCTTTTGAATTTTGGAATAATTGGAAAATATCGCAATACTTTGGTCGGAATACCTTGCATTATCTCTTTCGTCCGCTCATTTATCTTCCATCTCGAAGAATCACATTTCGGACATTTACTCAAATCTTCGTACTCTTTCCTAAAAGGACAACAATCATTCTTGCAGGCGTGAATCTTCTCAAATCCGATGTCAAATACTTTGAGAAACTTCTTTACTTCATACAAAGTCTTCGGAAGGCCATAATTTTTGGGTAATAACAATTTTTGCACACTTAGAAGCTTATCAAAACCATTACCAGATAATCCAGTTTCACATTTAAGATTATGCGATGCGATGATAGCAGATAATTTCGTTTGATCTACACAATTAGGATGCACTGGTGTTTCCGCATCTTCCAAATTTTTATGGAAATCATCTGTTTAATTTTGTGCATCATCATTTTGTTTATCATCCGAGAAAAAAGTATGTTTAACAAAATCTTCATCTTCAAAATGAATAGCTTGAAATAAGTCATATGTGTCATCCAACTTCACTTTTTCAGCCACATTTATTTGCTCGCCATGACTATACCACTTACTGCACTTGTATAAAGGATCCATTCCTCTTATAATCAGGTGCTCAACGATAATGTCATCACAATGGCGAGCAACATTTCGACAATCTGAGCAAGGACACAATTTTTTTTCAATTTTTCCTAAATTCTTCTTTGCTGCATGCACAAAATTCCTTGCTCCTGGTCCATACTCCGTACTAGTTCTACAGTAAAAATAAAATACTAAATAAAAACAAAATCATTATTATAAACTTTAAGTTTAATTTTAAGCTAAAAGCATAATTTTACCTATGTAAATGCATCCAATCTTTTCCATCGCCATATACAATATTGCAACAAGCAAATTTCTATCAAAAAATAATAATTATGGGTTATACAAAGTAAGTTATGTAAAACTGTAGCTGACATATAAAATAGTTTGAGAATCAAGCCATCGGCAAACACAAATGGACAAAGTATTAAGGAGGCCGTAATGATGGGCAATGGTCTGCACACAACCACTGCCTCATCACTACAAGAAATACCTAAATTGGCGATAAGCATGGGCGACGGTTAGCGACGACCAAAAAAAGGGCCGTTGCTAGCCGTCGCTAGCCGTCGCTTAATCTGAGAATATAGTCCAGCGTGGCTTTCTTCCCCGATTCAGTTGCTCCAAATTAAAAAACAAAACAAAACCGAAAAACCCAATTTCTGCTGTCGTCGCCCCCCCTAAAAACCCAATTTCTTCCTTCAAAACTCCATTCTAACTTCCTAAATTGCTCAGGTATGTCTTCTAATCCCTAATATATGTTTAATTAGGGTTATTTAGGGTTATTGTGTATGTTTATGTGGGGTTGTAAATTGATTGTTTATGGGTATGAAATTTATTGTATTGTGAGTTCGTATGATGCTGATATTGTTATACATTGATTTGGGAATAAGTGGAATTGATTAGGGGGTTGAAATCGTTGACTATCACATATGTGCTTGATTTAGGAGCATGAAAACAATGATTATCATGTATATAATTGGGTTTACATTGATTGTGTTATAGGTTGATAGTATTATAGGATCATTTGAGAAAAAATGAAGTAAATGTGATTGTTTAGCGGTATATCTTGATTATGACTAGTGAAACGGTGTAATGATGGCCCTCTATGCATGCACAGTTAATTAACTTCATAATATATAACTTTATACTAAAGTTAACTAAAAGTAACTCAAACTAATTTATACTTCATAATTTTCATTGTCATGTTATTTTACAAATTAAAAGTACAAATTGAAAGTAACTCAAATTGAAAGAACATGTAGACGGAAAAAGGCGCAAGGCACAACTATATAAGGAGCTTTTTTGAAGTTTAAGGCGCACCTATTATTGAAGCGTAAAAAAGCCCATAGCGCAAAAAACGCACTTTTTTCATTTGTGTTGTTTTTTGGTTTAAACATAGACTGAATGTTTGTGACTACTTATGTGAACCACTTAGAAAATTTTGACCCCGTCCGACAAGTGTTGCATATGATCATTATATGGGTATTCGTTTTTATACAAAACGGAAATCTATATTCATCTGATACAATATTCGTTGGATTTGGCCTAGTATTGGACAAGTTACAAATATAATAACGTAAGCATATTTTATAAATCATTTTATTTTAAACGGTTAACAAAGATTCGATGGCACTTCCTTTTTGTTCCCTGTGTACAAGCATTTGTGTACGATACAGGGACCAAATGGAAGTGCTGCCGAAATTTTGTTGAACCGTTTAACCTGATATGATTTATAAAATATGCTTACGTTATTATATTTGTAATGGGAAGTAGGTAGATAGGTCGTCAAAGTAAAAAAGAAATAAACAAAAAATTCGAAAACATGCAATAGTTATAAATGAAATTTTACAAGATTTAAAATAGTATAAAGTGTTACGCTCGGTCAAACTTTCTAACATATTTGTTGCAAATCAGGAAAATTTTCGATTATTTTCGTGATCGCGGTTGGATGTATCAACCCTGAACCAGTAAGAAAGGGTCGATAAAGGAACATTTTGTAATGGAGTTCAAGAATTTATTAGAATCGCTAAATCTAATAATCGGAGTAACGTAGACATTCGTTGTCCGTGTAGTAAGTGCAGACATCTGAAGCATTGGAAGCTAGATGTAGTACAAGTACATATGTATAAATTTGGTTTTGTGTTGAATTATCACTTATGGGATCATCATGGAGAACTTGTTCAATCTACGTCTAATCCTGTAGTGGTAGAGGACTATAGTACAATGATGAACGATAATACAATGCTGAATCCAATAGAAAATATGGTGCAAGATGCAACACGATCAATGTTTCCTAACAGTGAGCAAGGCGATTATGAGATTGGAAATATTGAAGAACCAACAGCGGAAGCGATTTTTTTATGATTTATTGAATTCTGCTAAGAGGTCGTTGTGGAAAGGGTGTTGTAATGACCCGCATTTGCAGAGGTATTATAATTAATTTATTTAATTATATAAATAGTGATATAGTGAATTAAATGGTGGTTTAATTAAATGATGGTGAATATTTAATTTAAATTAATATATTTAATTCTGAAATAATCAGAATTGGCCGAAATGGCGATATGGTGTGAACTGGATCATCTGTGATATTTAATTCAGCTTGGAATTTGATTTAAATAACGAATATATTATATAAACAACAGTTTGAACGTAGAGTTATAATATAATTAAGATCGAGCTCAAAATGGCGCTGTAGTTCGTAAATTGGCGATTCGAACTTCAATTGAATGTATAGGATTCGTTTTAAGCCGGATTTCTGTGAAACAAGAAACGTGTGGAGCTGGTGGAGTATATCTTTCTAAGTGGAAGAGAAAAATCGGGATTTCGTCGTGTAGATTTTGATTTATGTCCAAATCAAATTTTAGAAAAGTCGCTGTGGAATTCCTTTATAATTTATAAAGGAATTATTTATATTTTAAAAAGGGAATTTCAATATAAATCGAATATCGGGTTGACCCAGATTTGAAAATCAAGTTAGAAATTCATATAGGAATATTCTAGAGCTGTATGGTATTCCATTATGAATATATACGATAATATTTATTTATAAATATTTAATTTAATTATATTTAAATATATTTATATATTTAACTGGGTTATTTAGGACTTTAAAAATAGCCACTTTTGCGAACGAAGTCGAAATTCGACGAAACTAATTTTGTTGGATCTGGAATGTCAAATAGTTGTTAGATTTCCATTTTTGTGATTTTTAGAGTTATTGTGTGGCCGTACGGACTTTTAGAGTGAAAAACGGTCAGTATTTTGATAGTTAAAAATACGCTATGTGAGCAAACGTAGTCGGAATTCGACGAAACCAGTTTCATTGGGATTGTAATGTCAAACCCTAGCTACATGTCCAGTTTCATGATTTTTGGGTATCATGTGTGGCCACACGGATTTTTAGAAGGCTAGAAAGAATATAAATAATAAAAGAAAAAAATAAAACAAAAATATCCTAAGCTAGGTTTGGACTGAAACAAGCCACGCACCCTCTTATCTCAGCCACAAACTTTACCAACCAAACACAAGCTTATAAGAACACCCATTCTGCTTCCAACGTGGGTTCATAAATCCAAAAGGGTTCAAAACAAAATCCTATAAATCCCAAGATAAATAGTCTTGAGTTCGTGAGGTGATTTCCATCATGTTGATACCCATTTTGTCTCCTTCGAAACTATTTTCCGACGCACCAATAGTTACAGTAGTATCTAGGGTTGGTAAATTCGAGGAATTTGTGCGTCGTTTGTGATTTCTGAAGTTGGATTTGGGTTTAGGATGGAAGATAACAGCTAGTAGGAATTTTTGGGAATTTTTAGAATTTAATGGTGTCGATCCTATTGTTGGTGGCTGGTGAAGAGCTGGTCGACGGAATGAAGGTGAGGAGGCCGAGTTCGATCGTTGGGTGATGAAAGCGGTGAGCTGGAGGTGAGAAGAATTTTGGTGATGTCGGTTTTTAAAACCGTGAAGTGAAGATGGAGCGATGGGGGGGTTTAAGGGGCCAAAATGGCCATGTTTTATGCGGTTGAGGATTTACTGGAGGAGCAACTCTCGGTTGGAAGAGATGAAGTGCTAATTGGGTTTTAGTGGGCCGGGTTAGCGTGGTAAAGCCCAATTAGAAATCAAATTAGTTTATTTTTTTAATTTGAATATGTATTAAATTCGATCCGTCAGTCACGTTAGGACCGTACGGACAGACACTACACGATGGAACTAACTGGAAGTCCATCGGAGTTCATTACAATTTATGGCAAAATAAATTGTCTGATCAGAATCAACTAACGCAAATCGTTATTTAACGGTTAACGCGTAATGTGAGTAAATCTCACTAACTCTGAACAGTTTATAATTTCATGTTGTATTTTTAGAACTGTTAAATATTGGCTGATTGACTGTGTGTTGACTGTTTGATTGAACTGCTAGTTAGTTAGTTGAATTTCTATATTGATTCTGTTTAACAGAATATATCATATGGAACTGAAAGTGATGTAGATTTTATTGTGTAACATCTGTGGATGCAGGGAAACAGGTTGGAGGAATCCGACTGGATTCCTCAACAGTTATTTTATTGTTTTTCATATATTGTGATATATAATCTGTGGTTGATTATATGTGTTTGGACGATATTGGTCATCGTGATATGATGTGTTAAGTACCACAAAATATCGGAATGGGAAAAGGAGATTTTCAAAGTGATATTGAAAACAGGATATGTATAAATTGGAATAATTATAAAGTGAATTATTTATTTAGGATAAATAAATAAGATATTATAAAATAGACTATTTACTTAGAAAATAAATAGGAGATACTAAGTGAGATATTTATTTGTTAAATAAATAGGATATTAAACGGATTATTTATTTAAGAAATGAATAAGTTATGATAAAGGGATATTGACTTAGAGATTGAATAAGTTATAAAAGAGATGTTAAGCAAAATAAATGGAATAAAGGATTTTCTATTTAGAAAATAAATAGAAGAGTAAATCAAATTGAGTTCATCAAACAAAGTAAATCAAATAGAGTTAAGCAAAATTAGAAACTGACTAGAGATTAGTAAATTGAATGGTTTTCCATGGGTTGATCTGATGTTGGTTTCGGCCTTCAGGGTTTATACTTAGAGAATTGTTCTACTAGTTTACAGTCAGGGACTGATAGTTATGAAATGATAGTGATATGTAAATAAGCCATGGAAATGTTTTCTAGTATTAATAATGTATATTTTCTAAACATAGAAAATAAGGAAATATATATATATATGTATGATTGATGATTGATTGATAGAATTTCCATTTGGAAATAATATCGTTGTTTGCACACCTGTTTTTCTTTGATAGTTAAATCACAGACTATCAAAGTTTTGACCATTTTAACGTTGTTAATATGGAGAGACCGGTTGGATTATTATCCAAAGAACCACTCTGTATTGGCATAAGCGTTGCGAATCATATATGCCCAAGATAATTGAAGACGGAATAAAGTGCAAGGGCTATTGTATAAGTCTTAGAAACAGTGCCTAAGATGGATGTACTGAATAGTGCCTTCGGTTCATCCTGTTCCTGGATGACTTGTATGGATGAATGTCTGACAGGGTATTTCCAGAAAGGTCACGGACATAGATTTCTTCAACCGTACCAAGAGTGGAAGCGGAGAAGGAAACTTCTTTAGCTAACACATAATGTACTATTGTAGACGTCAATTAGTGATTTTCGATGGATCTGACAATGTGGCATTCGAAGTAAATCTGATGTGATGATAAAGCGTAACCTCAAGCCTCATCAACCGGGAAATGACAAAAATCGGGCAGGTAACATAGCTTTTTAGGTCGCACCTATTAGGGTGTATAATCACCTGATCTAGAGTTTCATTTATTTCTAAAAATCTATTGTTGATGCTATCCCATTTGGGAAACGGTTGCTGATCCCAACCGTTGGTGATATACATTCGATACACTCAAGCGAAATGAGTGGTCGGTCATGTGTGGCCGGGTTGCAAGATGTTCTTTTTGAACCTAATGTATTCCTTTCTAGAGGTACACTAGCGAAAGGTGGTTCCATACCTTGTCATAGTTGGAAATCCATTACCTAATACGTGCTTGCGGTTTTGATTGTATACTATATATGTAGAAACGTGAGATGAAAGCGTTTCTGCTAGATGATTAATATAATTGTGGTTGATAGACATTATTATAATATCAAAAGGTTTTTGATATAAAGATACTTTGGATTCTCATAAGGGAAATCCCGTTCCGTTATACGGCGTGGTCTTATGAGATATCGTTTACTTGTTCAACTGTTTTAAACTGTTTTACTCATACCAGTCCCATGACTGTCCCGGAGTTTATTTTGTTTTGTTTTCCCTAAACTTCTGGGTGCCCAATTTTGTATGGGCAGTCAAGTAGTCGGGATTTACAGATACTTGAAGAGCTAGAGCAGGAGGCTTCAGGATCATATAGCTATAGTTTATTTCCGCTGTGTTGTAAGTGTTGTACTTTGATAATGATGTATATTCAAGTACAGATATATATTTCAAGATGTGCTATCTATTATATGTTGTTCATTCCGCTGTAAGGTTCGTGTTACTCTGATGTTGTTTTGTTCTTCTTCTTCTATTCTAAGTTTCTATCTTATCTTTCCTCACTCTCTATTTTCTTTCTATTAATTTCCTTATTTTCAGTTTAATTTAGGGTTGGACTTGTGTTTTTGGTCAGCTCAAATTGGACCGGATTTTCGGGTCATTACATCTGGTATCAGAGCATAAGGTTAAGTGAATTATCTTGGCTCTGTGGCGTGACTCGGTAGAGATAGGGTTAGTAATACCCTAGATTGAGTTTCAGTGTATATATACGAGTGAACGTATTTGTAGATGATATAAAAAAATAAATTTATATTGTGAAGATTTATTGGTTGAGTAGTTTATGAGTTCTGGTCGATCAATTTGATCCACTGTATCGGTAGGAGTTTATAAACACTCAAATACGATGGGTCGGCATGATATGTTTTGAAAGAGGGTAAATGAAAATAATTTTACCCGAAGTATATGTGATACATATTGGATATATTGGTTGATATTATAATCGAATAAGATTATAAAAATGTGAAATGGTTATGTAAATAACCAATCAGAATTCAGATAAGTAGAATGAATTTAATTAAATCTTAAATTTAAACCAGAAATTGAATTAAAATTCTGGAAAATTGGATAAGTATTTGTAAATGGATTTGGATTAAAAATAAGGAAAATTTAAGATCCTGGGAGATTTTAAATTGTTTTACAAGCAGTGTGAATTATATTTTGAAATGAATTTCAAAGTGGAAATGTTTAGAAATGGTTTTATAGTATTGAACTCACTTCGATCGCTGGAAAATAGATTCTGATGATGATAGCTACATCATCAATATTCATTTTCGAGTTGTAAGTGACGAATTACTACAAGAGATACTGTTTTGAATTTGTTTTGGGAAAGACAAGTTGTGTTGAATTTCAAAAAGGAACATTTGATTTTTGAAAAGAGTAAACTATTTAAAAACTCCAAGGGAAAGACTGTTTGAATTAAAAACAAATTTAACAAAAATTTGTGAAAGCAAATTTGAATTAAAGTAAAGCCAGTAAAGTGGTAACTAAGATTGAATTAGAATGATATCAAGACAAATTGGATTGTGAGATTCAAATTTGAAGTGTAATGTGACAATCAAGTTAAGAGTTGGGAATCGAGAAGAAACTCAAGTTGAAATGATATTTGGCTCGGATATAAACGAATGGTTGTGTTATGGATAAAAGCAGATTGGAATTTGATTGGGATGACCCTTGTATCCGCTGAATTGACAGAAGGTGAAAGTGATAGAGTTGATATGCCCGACAAAAAGGTACAAGTTTATATTCGATATAAGCATGAGATTTATGAGCCGAATTGGCAAGCCGCTTGGTTGTTTGATTTTCTTTTGGGTTGGAAATGGCCCAGAGAGGCGAGTTGGAGTTTGACCTATCGACCAGTACAAAGGAGGTGCTGGCGAAATTTTTCGAAAAGTTAAGGAGTTAGAAAATTTTCAGGATTTTTGAAAATTTTCATTGATAAGGATTAATTAATATTTTAATTAAAGTTAAATTGGTTCAGTTGAAACTGAAGATTTTGAAGTGAACCAATAAGTTATAACCAGTCGATAGGCTTTGTTTTCTAACTTAGCAATTTCGAGGACGAAATTATTTTAAGTGGGAAGATTGTAGTGACCCGCATTTACAGAGGTATTATAATTAATTTATTTAATTATATAAATAGTGATATAGTGAATTAAATGGTGGTTTAATTAAATAATGGTGAATATTTAATTTAAATTAAAATTTTTAATAATATATTTAATTCTGAAATAATCAGAATTGGCCGAAATGGCGATATGGTGTGAACTGGATCATCTGTGATATTTAATTCAGCTTGGAATTTGATTTAAATAATGAATATATTATATAAACAACAGTTTGAACGTAGAGTTATAATATAATTAAAATCGATCTTGAAATGGCGCTGTAGTTCGTAAATTGGCGATTCGAACTTCAACTGAATGTACGGGATTCGTTTTAAGCCGGATTTCTGTGAAACAAGAAACGTGTGGAGCTGGTGGAGTATATCTTTCTAAGTGGAAGAGAAAAATCGGGATTTCATCGTGTAGATTTTGATTTATGTCCAAATCAAATTTTAGAAAAGTCGCTGTGGAATTCCTTTATAATTTATGAAGGAATTATTTATATTTTAAAAAGGGAATTTCAATATAAATCGAATATCGGGTTGACCCAGATTTGAAATATCAAGTTAGAAATTCATATAGGAATATTCTAGAGCTGTATGGTATTCCACTGTGAATATATACGATAATATTTATTTATAAATGTTTAATTTAATTATATTTAAATATATTTATATATTTAAATGGGTTATTTAGGACTTTAAAAATAGCCACTTCTGCTAACGAAGTCGGAATTCGACGAAACTAATTTTGTTGGATCCGCAATGTCAAATAGTGATTTCCAGTTTCATGCTTTTTAGAGTCACTGTGTGGCTGTACGGACTTTTAGAGTGAAAAACGGTCAGTATTTCGATAGTTTAAAATACGCTGTTTGAGCAAACGGAGTCAGAATTCGACGAAACCAGTTTCTTTGGGACCGTAATGTCAAACTCTAGCTACATGTCTAGTTTAATGATTTTTGGGTATCATGTGTGGCCACACGGATTTTTAGAAGGCTAGAAACGGATTTTTAGAAGGCTAGAACGAATATAAATAATAAAAGAAAAAGATAAAACAAAAATATCCTAAGCTATGTTTGGACCGAAACAAGCCACTCACCCTCTTATCTCAGCCACAAACTTTACCAACCAAACACAAGCTTATAAGAACACCCATTCTGCTTCCAACGTGGGTTCATAAATCCAAAAGGGGTCAAAACAAAATCCTATAAATCCCATGATAAATAGTCTTGAGTTCGTGAGGTGATTTCCATCATGTTGATACCCATTTTGGCTCGTTCGAAACTGTTTTCCGTTGCACCAATAGTGGTAAATTCGAGGAACTGGTGCGTCGTTTGTGATTTCTAAAGTTGTATTTGGGTTTAGGATGGTAGATAACAGCTAGTAGGAATTTTTGGTAATTTTTAGAATTTATTGGTGTCGATCCTGTTGTTGGCGGCTCGTGAAGAGCCGGTCGACAGAATGAAGGTGAGGAGGCCGAGTTCGATCGTTGGGTGATGAAAGGGGTGAGCTCGAGGTGAGAAGAATTTTTGTGATGTCGGTTTTTAAAACCGTGAAGTGAAGATCGAGAGATGGGGGGGTTTAAGGAGCCAAAATGGCCATGTTTTATGCGGTTGAGGATTTACTGGAGGAGCAACTCTCGGTTGGAAGAGATGAATTGCGGATTGGGTTTTAGTGGCCCGGGTTAGCGTGGTAAAGCCCAATTAGAAATCAAATTATTATTTTTTAATTTGAATATGTATTAACTTTGAAAATGTATAACTCGATCATACTTTATCAGAAATTCGAACCGTCAGTCACGTTGGGAACGTATGGACGGAGACTACACGATGGAACTAACTGGAAGTCCATCAGAGCTCGTTACAATTTATGGCAAAATAAATTGTCTGATCAGAATCAACTAACGCAAATCGTTATTTAATGGTTAACGCGTAATGTGAGTAAATCTCACTAACTCTGAACAGTTTATAATTTCATGTCGTATTTTTAGAACTGTTAAATATTGGCTGATTGACTGTGTGTTGACTGTTTAATTGAACTGCTAATCAGTTAGTTGAATTTCTATATTGATTTTGTTTAACAGAATATATCATATGGAAATGAAAGTGATGTTGATTTTATTGTGTAACATCTGTGGATGCAGGGAAACAGGTTAGAGGAATCTGACTGGATTCCTCAACAGTTATTTTATTGTTTTTCATATATTGTGATATATGATGTGATATATAATCTGTGGTTGATTATATGTGTTTGGACAATATTGGTCATCGTGATATGATGTGTTAAGTACACAAAATATTGGAATGGGAAAAGGAGATTTTCAAAGTGATATTGAAAACATAATGTGTATAAATTGGAATAATTATAAAGTGAATTATTTATTTAGGATAATAAATAAGATATTATAAAATGGACTATTTACTTAGAAAATAAATAGGAGATAATAAGTGAGATATTTATTTGTTAAATAAATAGGATAGTAAAAAGATTATTTATTTAGGAAATGAATAAGTTATGATAAAGGGATATTGACTTAGAAATTGAATAAGTTATAAAAGAGATGTTAAGCAAAATAAATGGAACAAAGAATTTTCTATTTAGAAAATAAACAGAAGAGTAAATCGAATCGAGTTAATCAAACAAAGTAAATCAAATAGAGTTAAGCAAAATTAGAAACTGACTAGAGATTAGTAAATTGAATGGTTTTCCAAGTGTCGATCTGATGTTGGTTTCAGCCTTCGGGGTTTATACTTAGAGAATTGTTATCCTACTAGTTTACAGTCAGGGACTGATAGTTGTGAAATGATAGTGATATGTAAATAAGCCATGGAAAAGTTTTCCAATATTAATAACGTATATTTTCTAAACATAGAAAATAAGGATATATATATATATATATATATATATATATATATATATAATTGATGATTGATTGATAGAATTTCCATTTGGAAATAATATCGTTGTTTGCACACCTGTTTTTCTTTGATAGTTAAATCACAGACTATCAAAGTTTTGACCATTTTAATGTTGTTAATATGGAGAGACCGGTTGGAATATTATCCAAAGAACCACTCTGTATTGGCATAATCGTTGCAAATCATATATGCCCAAGATATTTGAAGACGGAGTAAAGTGCAAGGGCTATTGTATAAGTCTTAGAAACAGTGCCTAAGATGGATGTACTGAATAGTGCCTTCGGTTCATCCTGTTCCTGGATGACTTGTATGGATGAATGTCTGACAGAGTATTTCCAGAAAGGTCACGTACATTGATTTCTTCAACCGTACCAAGAGTAGAAGCGGAGAAGGAAACTTCTTTAGCTAACACGTAATGCACTGTTGTAGACGTCAATTAGTGATTTTCGATGGATCTGACAATGTGGCATTCGAAGTAAATCTGATGTGATGATAAAGCGTAACCTCAAGCCTCATCAACTGGGAAATGACAAAAATCGGGCAGGTAGCATGGCTATGTAGGTCGCACCTATTAGGGTGTATAATCACCTAATCTAGGGTTTCATTTATTTCTAAAAATCTATTGTTGATGCTATCCCATTCGGGAAACAGTTGCTGATCCCAACCGTTGGTGATATACATTCGATACACTCAAGCGAAATGAGTGGTCGGTCATGTGTGGTCGGGTTGCAAGATGTTCCTGTTGAACCCAGTGTATTCCTTTCTAGAGGTACACTAGCGAAAGGTGGTTCCATACCTTGTCATAGTTGGAAATCCATTACCCAATACGTGCTTGCGGTTTTGATTGTATACTATATATGTAGAAACGTGAGATGAAAGCATTTCTGCTAGATGATTAATATAATTGTGGTTGATAGACATTATTATAATATCAAAAGGTTTTTGATATAAAGGATACTTTGGAATCTCATAAGGGAAAAATCCGTTCCGTTATACGGCGTGGTCTTATGAGATATCGTTTACTTGTTCAACTGTTTTAAACTGTTTTACTCATACCAGTCCCATAACTGACCCGGAGTTTATTTTATTTTGTTTTCCCTAAACTCTTGGGTGCCCAATTTTATACGGGCAGTTAAGTAGTCGGGATTTACAGATACTTGAAGAGCTGGAGGAGGAGGCTTCAGGATCATATAGCTATAGTTTATTTCCACTGTGTTGTAAGTGTTGTACTTTGATAATGATGTATATTCAAGTACAGATGTATATTTCAAGATATGTTATCTATTATATATTGTTCGTTCCGCTGTGAGGTTCGTGTTACTCTGATATTGTGTTGTTCTTCTTCTTCTATTCTAAGTTTCTATCTTATCTTTCCTCACCCTCTGTTTTCTTTCTATTAATTTCCTGATTTTCAGTTTAATTTGGGGTTGGATTTGTGTTTTTGGTCAGCTCAAATTGGACCGGATTTTCGGGTCATTACAGGTGTATAAGCGGAATCGAATTGTCTGTAATCGCCGAATTCATCACTATGAAATCAAAATTCAATCTTACAGAAGCTGCATTTACAGCAATTGTACAAACTGCAAAACGACATATGCCGCCTAATAATTTGATGTGTGATAGTCATTATAAAGTGAAAAAACTTATGTCTGCATTCGGACTACCGTATCATAAGATAGATACATGTGTTCAAGGTTGCATGTTGTATTGGAAAGAAGACGCTCACCGTAGAAAATGCAAATTTTGCAACGAAGATAGATATAAACCAAGGAAAAAGAAAGGAAAAGAAGTTCCATATAAAAGAATGCATTATCTACCCATAACCCCCAGACTTCAACGGCTATATGCATCTTCTGCTACAACATGTCATATGCGGTGGCATAGCATGAGAACATCAGAAGAAGGAACTATGATACATCCGTCTGATGGTGAAGCATGGAAACACTTTGATAGGACTTATCCTGAATTTGCTACCGAGAGCCGTAATGTTAGGCTCGGTTTATGCATGGATGGATTTTCGCCATTTTCTCAGTTTGGTAGTAAATATTCATCTTGGCCTATCATTGTTACTCCTTATAACTTACCCCCATGGATGTGTATGAAAAATCCGTATATGTTTTTAACGGTTGTCGTCCCCGGTCCCGATGATCAGACACAAGGAAGTGATGTTTATCTACAACCGTTGATTGAAGAATTGAAAACATTGTGGCATGAAGGAGTCGAAACATACGACATTTCGAGAAAAAGAAATTTTCGTATGTTTGCTTCTGTATTATGGACTATTAGTGATTTTTCCGCGTATGGCATGCCTTTAGGTTGGAGCACTGCTAGACGTCTAGCTTGTCCTCATTGTATGGAGGAGACACGGGCATTTTCATTAAAGTACGGAAAAAATATTCTTGGTTGGCCTGTCATCGCTGTTTTCTCCATATTAATCATAAATTTAGAACGGATAAAAAGAACTTTAAAGCTAACAGAGTAGAGACTATGCTACCGCCTAAAGTTTGGACAAGTGAAGAGATATATGAAGTTGTAAGTGAGTACCCAAAGATACATGAAACTGGAGAGCAGGTTGAAATTCTAGGTAAATCGAACATTCATAATTGGTGCAAACAAAGTATATTTTGGGAGTTACCTTACTGGAAAAATCTAAAACTTAGACATAATATTGACGTGATGCATAATGAAAAAAAATGTTTTTGATAACGTTTTTAATATAGTTTTGAATGCAAAGGGTAAAACCAAAGGCGATGCGAATTCGAGACGCGATATATTACGTTTTTGTAAATGGCTCGAGCTGCACTTGTATGACGAAAAAAAAACCTAAAGCATGCTATGATCTAGACAACAGGCAAGTAAAGCTTGTGCTAAAGTGGGTGGAAGGGTTACGATGTCCTGATGGGATTTCTTCAAACCTCTGTAGATGTGTGGACTTTAAAAATAGTAAATTGAGTGGAATGAAAAGCCATGATTGCCATATCATGATGGAATACTTTTTACCTGCGGTTTTCAAGGAACTGTTGCCTACAAAAACCTGGAGTATTATAACAGAATTAAGTTTGTTTTATAAACAACTTTGTTTAACAACATTAAAGGTAGACCGTCTACGTAAGCTTGAACTAGAAATCCCTGTAGTACTCTGCAAACTCGAGAAAATATTTCCACTTGGATTTTTTAATGTAATGGAGCATTTACCTACTCATCTTCCATCTGAAGCACTTCTTCGAGGTCCGGTGCAGTATGGATGGATGTATCCGTTCGAGAGGTAATTTTATATATAATTTCAATAATCGTGATAGATAATAGCTTAGATTATTGTACCAACATATAAATTAAATTAATCTTATTATAGGTACTTGAATTATTTGAAGAAAAAAATTAGGCAAAAAGATCGAGTAGAAGGTTCGATTTGCAAATCGTACCTTGAAGAAGAAGCCTCATTTTTTCTCTCTCATTACTTTAGTGAAGATGTGAACTTGTCTTTTGTAACTGTTCCCCGTAATGAACAAGTCATTGAGCAGGAGTCTTCTCAAACAATGTTATCTATTTTTAGACAACACGGAAGACCTATAGGAAAATGTATGGAAATGTGATTAAGCGATAAAGACTACAATGTGGCACACACATACATTCTGTTAAATTGTGCGGAAGTTGCACCGTTTGTCAGGTAATACAAAATTCATGTACAATTCAATTATATGTTTATATACATATATTTGTCTCTATTAATAAAAAATGAACATAACACATATATGCAGTATCTATGAGACGACCCCAAATCCCGTTCTGACGGAGACAAGGGTTATCTTTGGAATATAACACAGAAACAGATAATAGCAGAACAAAAATAAATAAATACACCAGATAATGAACAATAGAATATACTGGATAAAAGTAATCATCAGAGTTACATAGTATACAGGATCTTACTTAGTACAAATACAGTTCAGCTATACATAAATGTCTACAGCGGAAAACAAACAAAATATGTACAATAGGAGCTGAACAGCATAAAAAGAGATAAATGATAGAATCCATCTTCAGCTCCAGCTATCCAGATAAAGCCTGCTAAACCTGAATACAAGGCTGCCCGTGTAGAAAAAGGGGCACCCGAGTTTGAAAGTGAAACAAACTACGAGTCAGTCATGGGACTGGTATGAGAAATCTACTCAACACATATATAATATGGCAAATCACAGGACCACGCCACTTTCGTGGAACGGGTTTACTCCATTGGATTGCCAGTGCTTTAAAACCAATCTTTCTTTTAAACATCGATATGCTTTTTATAAAAATGAAGCCGTTATGAGACTCAGTTCCCATCACACAATGCAACGCAAACCGGAGGATAGAGTTTTTACCTTATAACGGTGAAAATATGCTTGATACGAATAAAACAAAGGCATTTGATATTATTGCTAGTGTTAATATGTTTTGAAAACAATTTCAAATCATAACTATCAATCATAGACGGCATGGGTACCATATATCATGTCGCCATATATATATATACAATCAAAACCGCACGATGTCGTATTTGGAAATTGGATTTCCGTCATGAACCAAGGCAAAAGATAGTCCTTACCGAATTCGAGACGCTCTAGCCCGCCCCTCAGGATCAGAGCTCGAGTGACCCTTGGATCGTCAGGGCCGGTCCACCGATGTGGATTAAAATTCCTGAACACTGTGTTTCCCCGTCCTTTGGGGCGTAAACGAGCCAACGAATGACTCCATCGGACCCGAATTGTCCGATCAAATCGAGGCGCCTCGCAACAGCAACAACCACATAGGTGAAAAGTATATAAATGTCAGGGCTGGTAGGTCACTGACACCACCCTAGCTAGAAAGAAACGCAGGCCCTCCCTGATGTCCTCTCTCGTTTCTGGTTCATACCGGGGTGTGAGGCTCGCGATTTCACGTTATACACAAAGCTACGCCACACAGGCGGTGCTTTGATCATCACCACAAGACTTTGCTTTTCAACAGAAGCCCTGATCACTGCATCTTAGCATGCCACACAGGCAATTCATGCCATGCGACTGATGTCCATCGATATACAACCTCTGAGCTCGTGTGTTTCAGAGAAGGGCGTTAAGCAAAAGAATAAATTCTCCGGCGCCAAACAGATGTATATTTAATAGAGATCAATCAACACATAATAAAATCCAATGTCAAACACACAGTCCATTTACAAGTCCGTTCTGGGTCTGAACGAAACCGGAGACACTAAATACCTCGCAAACCCATCGATCACCACGTACGTCTGGACGATCACCACTCATTATCCATATTTCGGGATGCCTCCTAATCAGGACCTCGGTTACCATCCAAACGAGGTGAAGATCTCTGGTCTTCGACCATCGTCTTCGATTTGCTATCGTCGATTCAGTTATTCAGAATGGGAAAAACCCGACCTTTTTGAGCAACTCGCGTATATAATAAACAAGTGCAACACTAACATATACACGCATCATTTGAATTCATTAGTCACTAACCGTCAATCAGTAAGAGAACGATTTCCCAAATATTAACCCCGAAGGCCGAAACCAACATCAGATCAACACCCAGGAAACCACTCGACTTAGCCAACCTTCAGTTAATTTCTAAATCACATCCATATTGTTTATAATATTTTATAACGATTTATCGCTTATTTTATTTATTTTAAAATAGCCAATTATTCAATACGACGCTTCGGGCCATAACGCGGCCGTGGCGCTGTTTTTCTTCAGGTTTGATTTACACATATCTGAAAATCTAACCGTTGGATCTTCACAAAATTTACATCATTAGAAAGATCTTTTCAAAACGAATCCAAAGGTTCCAGTTTCGGGAAAATCCGACGGTCGGATCTCCCGGTACAATCGTTTGAAGTTTCGATTTCAAAATACGAACTGCAGCGTCGTTATTCGATTAAATATAATTATATATATATATATATAAATATAATCGTTTCTAGCGCTGTTTTTCTTTAGATTTGAATTAAACATTCCAGACAATCCAACCGTTGGATTTTTACAAAGTTGGTGCCGTTGGAAAGATTTTTCCAAGGCGAACCCAACGGTTGCGATTTCAGGAAAATCCGATGGTCGGATCTTCTGGTACAATCGTTTGAAATCACGGTTTCAAAATACGAACTACACGGCCACGTTTCGTTTTAATTTAATTTATATTTATATATTTATATAAATATAGTTCATTCAAAAATTCCTATATCGTTTTCACTTCAAATATTTCACTAACGCCTTTAAATTTTGGAAAATTTCGCCATAACCTCCTTTGTACGGGAGGGGCTGGGAAAATTCCCAAATAGCCACACGGGCGTCTCATGTCAAAAAGAAAAAGAAAAAGCCAAGCGGCTAGCCAACAAGCTCATAAAATCATCAGCCAAACAAAACAGTAAATGTGTACCTATTTGTCGGGCACAAAATTTTATTCCTCTTCTCTAGCCCCTTTGCTATAACCTGTTCAATAAATATGCATGTACATATATACAGTTCTTATCGTTTATCATTTTCCATTCAACTTCATATTTGATTCCTTTTGGTTTAAAAACACCATTCATTCTAATGTTGCATGTATAGGAAAAAATCATATCATTAGCTAATTAATGAATATTTCAACTCATATATGTTTATTTGAACGAGTGGCTATTTTTAACACTTCACATTTCAACGATTCATGTATATAATAAAAATGTGATTTTTATTGTAAAACAATTCATTTCAAAACACTATTATTTTATATAGTGTATATATAGGTGATAAAAATAGGATTTTTTTTCTTATAAAACAATTTCTTTCAAAACGAGATTATTTTACACAGTCCATATAGTCGATAAAAGGTGATTTTTATTATCAAACAATTTATTTCAAAATATGAATACCATTCAACACATGAATTTCAAATCAACGAATGAAAATCGATTCAACCCATGAAGGTTTTCTATAGTTTCTATATATAGATAAAAATGTGATTTTTATATTTAAAACGCGAATACTATTCAACACATGAATTTCTAATCAACGAATGAAAATCGATTCAACACATGAAGGTTTTCTATTCAATGAATAAATATAGTTTTAGCAAATGAAAATAATTCAAACACATGAATATTATTCAAAATTTCGGCAGCATAACGGCAGGGTAGTTAAAACCGGGACCGTCCCTAGTACGGCTCCTCGCTCTACCTTAAAACCTCGCGGTTTTTGACAATGGGGATCATGCATCTAGTTCGCACGCAGGCGGCATGTATATATTTATTTCATTTCCACAAACTAATCCTATGTGGTTTCAACCAAATATTTTTCAACCACAAATGGGTATTTTTCAACCACAATCAATCAATATCAACCACAAACAATCCCAAACAATCCCAAACAACCATTCGCTATCAATCAATTTTCACACCAATCACAATCAATAAATATCGTCCATGTTTTGTGGACGAGGGGCGTATATATATATATATAGCAATTCACTTTTATTTCAACATATATATATATATAGCAATTCACTTTTATTTCAACATATATATAATTTTTACAACGCATATACAACTTATACATCGAACGTACAACTTATACAAAGCTTATACATGAGGTGTACAACTCTTATATAACTCATACATCGACTATATAATTTATACATCGTCGTTTTCCATATTGTTTTTAAATCAGAAATCTCACATTGGGTTCCACTCCACCAAAAATAGCAGAAGGCTCAGAAAAATATGCGGTCTCTTCTAAAATGTAGAAGGCGTCCACACGGTCACGATGTTTCCTGTTTCATCGAATTTCGTTAACATAGCAAAAAGATATGATTTTTCAAAGGTTTGCAACACTTTAAAGGTGTTAAAATCAGTTCAAATAAAACACAGCCGTATAATTTCAAACCTGTTCAAAACTAGGTTTAGGTTTTTCTTGAAATCTGTGTAGCTAGAGGACGATCGGCCTTCGCAGCGTCGAAGGGCTAGGAGAGGGCTTCGCGCGCATGGGGGAGTTGGCCAGCTCGGTGGTGTAATTCACCGTGGTATCGCCGGAATCGACCTCGGAAGGAATGAATGCGGTTTCGTCGTCGATCGCGATGGGGAGAGAGAGAAAGACGGGTTTTCTTTTTTTCTTTTATTTTTTTTAAATTTTCTGATTGGCCGGTGGAGTTTTAAAGGGTTTTCTGACACGACCACCAATTTAAACCCAACGACTGCCGTCCCTAGCGTTTTACCCCCATTCCGAACCCAATGGGATATCTTTCGTAGGCCCATTTGACTGTTTCAGTCAGTTTCCATTCAAATCAAAATATAAAACATTCAATATTAAATTTGAACGTACATTTCAATTTGTCAGGGCCACAAACTGATTCGAAAAATTCCAGAAAAATAAATCTAGCTATGTTTTTACGATATGGTCCCAACAAAACAAGTTTCGTCGAATTCTGAGACCGTTTGCAAAAAGGCCCATTTTTGGTCGATCCAATTTAACTGTAATTGACCAAAACACATTTTCCTTTTCCACGCTCACATACTAGCTTCAAAAATTATGAAATTTGAAACCTAGCAATAACTTCACATCCCGGATCCAACAAAAGTGGTTTCATCGAATTCCGAGGTCGTATGCAAAATGGCCAATTTCACGGGCTATATAACTTCCACAGCGACCGTTCCGAAAATTCATTCGGCCATAACTTTTTCTTTCCGCTATGAAAATTCGATTTTTCAGTTTCGTTAGAAAGGTATTCACTAACAGATTTAAATATTTTTGGTTTCACTATAATCCGTTTTGTTTTGCACCCGGTACAGTCCGACAAAGTTTGAATTCAATTTTTGAAACTGCAGCGCCATTTCAGGCCTTGTTTATAATTAAAATTAATTATATTCGTTTTCAATTGTCGATTCAAACACACTTTTCATTGCCATTATCTAAAATATTTATTTTAAATATTTAAAATCCATTATATTAGCCAATTTAAAAAATTTAAATTGGTTCAGATTTTCTGGGTCGTTACAATCTACGAATCACCACATCCATCTGGTGATCTCAGTTTTCACTTGATTGTTTTCAGACTATGTTCATGATCCCAAAAATTGTGTTATTAAAGAAGGATTACTACATCTTGCTATCAGACTAAAAAGAAATGTCAAAACTTATCCAATATACTTTGTCAATGGATTTAAATTCAACACCAATGACTACGGAGTTGAAAAATTAATGTATAACAGCGGTGTATTTGTCAATGGCAGTGATGATCCAGAGGAGCATATAAAAGATTTATACGGCGTCTTAACGCAAGTTGTAGAGTTGACATATTATGTTCATCCCGTAGAGAAAGTTTATCTGTTCAAATGCAACTGGTTTAGCAATGTTCCTGGTTCTGGAATCAACGTGCACAAATATTATAAGCTAATCAAAATAAGGCATACGTCGCATTACTATAAGCATGATCCTTTTGTGTTAGCCAAGCAAGCATTACAAGTCAATTTTTCTCCGTATCCATCCTTAAAAAAAGATAAAGTAGATTGGTGGGTTGTTTTTAAAACAAAGGCAGGATTTACATTTGATGGAAATAATATTCCAGACGAAGCAGCGTATTAAGCGGATTTTGAGCCAAATACTGAAATAATAATAGCTGATGACATTGATGTTGGGTCGTTGAATGATGAAGCGAATGTATTAGTAGATGCATTTGTAAGTATCGATGATAACGATATAGAGTATGAGACCGATCGAGTCTGGATCCGAAGATGATGAAGACTGATATTATGTACTTATGTTATTTATGTACTATTCTGAACTATGTAATAATAATGATGTTGATTGATATTAGCTATGAATTTACTTACGTTTTGTACTAGTATGATTTATGTAATGATAATGTTGACTATATATTTTATGCAGTATTGTTCTTCTCATTTACGATTTATGTTATGATAATGATGACTAATGTTAATAATTCAAGTTATTTTGTATGCAAATTATATGATTGTAACAGATATGTCTGGCGATAGACGACGATCGAGGAGTACATCTCATCCTACTCCTTCACCATCTCCTGGAGCAGGATCAGGAGCAGGTCCGAGCAGTTCAGTGCCAGATCTTCGCCGAGTTGCGGAGATTGTTCTGAAGAGTGCCGGGTAAATGTTCAAATTTATTTAAATTTAGATTATTTAAAATATATGAAATGTTTATATTAACATCTACACAGGGGATGTGAGATTGAGCCATCAAAGTTCATTTTAGAAGTATCTAGGCAGTCTTACACAAGTAGAATGCAGGGTGCTTGGCCGCATTGGGAAAGTATCCCAGCACATATTAAGAATGTCATTTTAGCCGATTTATTGGTAAGTGTTTTTTATACTAATATTAAAAATTAATATACTGGGAATAATTAAAAATAAATGTAATATGCAGGCTGTCGTACGTGTTGAGGAGCAGGACATGCCCACCTTTTTGAGTTATTGGAATATGAAGATGCGCAAGAATTATCGAGAGACAATTTCTAAAGCCAAGAAATATAGAAAAAAGCCTCAATTTATTAGTGATTATGTTTGGCCAAACTTTCAAAAGTACTGGAAAACATAAGAAGCTAAAGTAAGATTTGATGATAGTATTCACATTTATAATATTGATTGCATTATTTTACATCATCATCTATCAAATTTAATAGAAAGTAGCAGCTAGAAACAAAGCAAATAGAGAAAAGAATCCTGCTCTACACCGAGGTGGCTCAAAATCATTCCAACAACACATAAGAGATTTGGTATAAATTTAAAATATTTTTAGTACATGTTCAGATAAAAACTTAGCGTATATAGTCCTGTCTTATCTTTAATAATTTTATTACTGTATATGTACTCAGTTTATAAAGCACGGAAAAGAGCCTTCGCTAGCAGACGTATTTAGAGACACACATGTGGTGGAGCACACCGATGAAGAAGGAAATGTTACGTATGACTGGGCGGATCCGAAGAGTGAACGTATAATGGTAAATATGCTTATCCGTATAAATTAAAATGTTTCATACATGTCCATATAACAGTATATAAGTAAATTTTATAGCACTTGTCTTAAAATTATATTGCTATTACAGGGGAAGTATAATGCGGAGGCTGCTAGAGTGATAGTGGCTACTGGACAAGAGCTTACAGTTGTTGATTCTGATAACATATGGCATTCTATCACTGATCCGCCTAAGAGAGGAAGGCGATATGGTTTTGGCAATCAAGAGGTAAGACCTTTTCTAGACATAAATTACGGAAACATAGTAAAAATATGATTAAATAACTTTAATATAAACTTATTTATTTCACAGGATGTTCAGCGTGCTTATAATAGGTCGACGGAGGAGGCAATTATAGCTCAGATGCAAGAGCAGATGAATGAGTTGATGGATTGGGGAAAAACCCAGATGCAACAAGAAATAGACGAGCGCATCGCAAGTTACTTTCAGGAGCATGGGTTTATGCCTGGACAGGGGAGAGAGGGAGCAGATTCCGCTGTATATCGAGAGGAATCAGAAGGAGATGACAACGAGAACGAGGAAGACGAGGATTAGTATGTAGCGTAGGTGCTCATTTTGACTTAGGCTCTGGTATGTACAAATACTTGGTTTTTTATATGTTAAATGCACACACGATGTTATATGATGTTTATGGACATTGTATGACGGTTTTGTGGATGGTGTTATGATGGGTTTTGATATGTATGACATATTTGAACGATGTTATGTTATGATTGGTTTCTTTTTCGTATTTGATGGTATGGTATGATGGATTGATTGTTGATGAGTATTGGTGAATTAATGGGGTAATAGCGGTGTGGTATTGGTTTTTGGATTGAATGGTTGTTGATTGTCTTGATGGAAAGGAATTGTTGTGTGCTGTAGTTTTTGGTTTCAGGTTTAGCAACAGCTAGCGACGGCCTTATGGTCAACATATAGCGACGGCTAGCAACGGATAGCGATGGAATTTTAGCAACGAATAGCGACGGCTAGCAACGGCTACCCAGTCAAACCAACTACCTGCCACGTAAGATGACACATGGCTATAAGTCGTCGTTAACCATTACTAAATCAGCGACGGAGCCGTCGCTATTTCCGTTGCTATTCCTGTTGGCGACGACAGTAATAGCGACGACATATAGCGACGGCTAGCGTCGGCGCCGACGGCTATATGTCGTCGCTAAATGAAGCGCTCCTTGTAGTGCATCCACCTCTAAATTTACAACATACAAAGATTTTGAAATAATTATACATGCACAAGATAACTAAGCCATGCATACTCATATTTCAGATACATTTATTACTCAAATCTATTAAATGACAAATATGGACACTCTCAGTATACATTTATTATCCAGAGCAATTAATGATCTTATAGTTTATTTAATTATGCAAATGATCAAAGCATGTTATTTACTAATAAATAAATAAATATAAATCAATTTTATTTTAAAATATACATTTCAAATACCCCGTTCAAAATCTACTTTCGCAACACACAAACGCATTCCTCGTATATTCAACTTCTCAACTCAAATGTCTCGCTCAAATTTCCGATTACCATTAGCTGGGATTGCACTTGATGTAGTATGTTTTGTCGCTTCCGCATCATTGTTCCACTTTCATTTTTACTGACCAGTCAATACATAAATTAATAGGGTAGAGAGAAGACTAAATAAAATGAGCAAGGAATTCCAAAAGTTGTCTTAGTTTTCACTATGTGCTGGTGTAAATCTTTTCGGTGTACCTGTGTTCGTATTGTTTGATATTCATATGTCCTATATATATGTTTTGACATGTAATTAGAAGTTGAGCAGTATCATTGGATACACAACTAATTTGAAGTTAATTGTAACCTTACCAGTTACCATGCAAATTAAATGTATTCTGAAATTTGATATCCAAAGCATTAATTTTGTATGCCTACATTTGCTCACCATTATTTACTTAGTAAGAGCAAGAAACGAGTAACATAAAAATACGAGAATAAAATTAGATTATGTGAGGAGTAACTTAGAATTCATCTGTTAATTTATCAAATTCAATTCTGAACATAACTAAGTAATTACAAAACACTACAAGAGAACATTGAATTAAAGACTGAAAATTACAGTCTTTAAACAAGTAATTCAGTCTTTAAATTAAACTTAAAAACTGATCAAAGACTGAAATTTTAGTCTTTGAATTATTAGTCGCAAAAAAATATTAAGACTGACACTTCAGTCTCAAAACATAAAGACTGATATTGCAGTCTTAAATATGCTTGAAACCGAATTTTAAAGACAGAGTTTCCGTCTTTTATCAGTCTTAAATTGAAATAAATTAGACACACGATATCAATGATAGTAAAATATAAATCATCATAATGAATTTAGTTGATCAACATTGCAATTTCACACATGCCAAAAATATAATCGATACTATATACACGTTACATAGCATTACAACGACGCATAAATATGTCTATCATTCAGTTTACAGTCATATTCAAACAAAATATGCATTGAGAAATATTTGTATATTTGGTATTACAACAAGAAATTTAAGATAACAAGTCAAAATAGATTACATTAACAAAAATATAATTCAACATGTTCATTACACATATTATTTCTGAAAGAAAAATGTAAACAAGTCCACCAAACATGTTACTTTTGAAAAGAAAAAAGGCAAACAAGTTCACTGACATATGTACATAACAAAACAAACAAGTGATGTGGAAGAGCTAATCAATCCATACCCTCATAATGTTGATGTTCTTCGAAGCTTCGAGCTGATTGATAAAGCATAGAAGATCATGTAAATTGTTGCATGTGTGAATGTTGCTTCACAAACGGTAGTTGTTGCATTAGATCATAAAATGCCTTTTTTTTGTTGTGCAGTCACGAATGTGATGGAATGCGCTGCGATGGATATACTCCTAACGACAAAGATCTATAACCTAGTACATAAAATACATCCAAATGTTATTAGGACAAGAAGAAAATTTGAAACTAAAATTTTCTCTTTACAAGTTCAGAGAAAAAAAATTGCAAATAAAATGGAATATACATAGCCCGTTTTCATTCTTTTCTTCTAGTCTATCAATTGACATATCTCTGCAGCTTCCTAACTGTTATAAGTTTACATACATAATATTAATAATAATACTTCAGTTTTGAAGCCCTGTTTGATACTTAAATGCACATGTTTTGATTTATACTAGATGAAAGTTGGATCTAATTCAATACTATTGATTTTAATAACAAAGAGAATAAAACTAAGATCCATTATATATATTTTTTTTGGCAGAAATCGACATTCACAGTGCTTTGCTTGGCTTTTTGCAAAAAATAATAATACTTGGGTGGTTGGGATTTTTCTGCATTGTACAATTGGATTAAAAATTCTATTGTTGTGTGCTGTAATACCATTTTATCTATTATGACATTAATGTGTGCATCAATACGGTGTTCATGTTATTCCTCTTTTGTCATTGACTTCTGCTAATTTTCGATAGTGCAGTTGTTTGTAATTATTTCTAGCTGAAATAGACTATTGTTCTAGGCCTGTATTTAGTAATATCACTTGGATTTTGCACTAATTCAGCATATAATTTTTGTGCGTGGAGTAGCACTTTCAAATTGGACCTCCCTTTATTCCAATATGTCAACCTCTTTTCACAGTTTTAAATTTTCTAGTAAGATAACAAGTGGGTTACCCAAATTGCACTTTGTTAGGCACTAGAAATCACACTGTTATAGCAGTTATAGTTTAACACAATGTAGATAAGTGATGGCCACAAACAACAAATTTGGCTTAGGAGATCCAAAATAACATTATCTACTCTACAAAAATGACTAAAAAAAATGGTACAACATTTACAATGTACAAGCTACATCAATTTGTAAAGAAATCCAATTTATCATTATTTCTCCATCTTTTTATGTCATTTTGAGCATTTAAAGTTAACAGCTGTGTTGTCCAAATATATTCAATATAGCATTTTTACTGGAAATGTCACATTATTAACTATTTCAAGTCAAATATTTAGTATAGAAATTTCCCACTTTTTTTAAAAGAATACATGCTGAAAGGTTGAAACTGGAAAATACGCGAAAATGGTTGTCACAGACCTACTTGAATGTTTCATTATGCTCAAGCCTGTCTAAACCTAATTCAATGATTACAGCTACTTCACATAATGATATATGTATCCATAGTGCACAAAAAATCCTAGCAAATCACTGAACCCCAAAATTCAAGTACATTTTCTTTACCTTGCTTGGTCATTTTTTCTAGCCCATGCTAGTTGATTCAGCCTTTATTGTTTCATGGTAGATAGTTCACCGAGAAAATCATCCCAACTTTCTATCATAGTTTTGAAGTAGCAATATCAATGCTACACTTTCATCACCTACAACTAAATCAAACATCAGTTAGCACCATAATGATTTAATATTTGTAGCTGACCTGTTGCTCTCATTTTTTTTTTTTTGTTATATTTGCATATAAAGTCACAAGGATTAATGAAATGAAGAGTATAAAATGTGAATCAAGTTAGAACAAAACATAGTAAAAATGTGATTGACAAACTAGTATTTCCAGCAGAGCTTTGTAAATTTCTGATGGAAGTTGAAAAAGGTACATGAAAAACTCAAACTTAATAATTATGATACTGGATTTAAAAGATTAACTTGTATTCTTGGTATGAAATCATCGTATATCTACATTTAATTGACCATCAAAAGGAGAAAGATAGGAAAACTTCACCTAATTGATCATCAAATAAATCAATACACTTGAGTGAATTCACTGTCATATTATATTTTGTATTTGCAATGGATATAGTTAAATTTTTGATTCCACAATTTTATTTTGCATAAATGAAAAATGGTCTCTGAACTTATGCCAGTTGCAAATCCAAAATTCCAAAAGCATGTGCCAATTTCATACTCGTTCACCGCATATTCTATTATAAAAAATAAACACGATCTACTCATAAAGAGAGATTCATTAGGACTAGTCGACTTGATCCAAAAAAATCTACAAAAACTGATAATAGAATATAATTTATCCCACGGTTTGTATTCTTGCACTAATTCAATATATTTTGGTTGATAATATCATAGTTTATATGAAAAGCATAAACTTTTTTAATTTTTTAAGTGATACAATCATTTATTTTTTAAGGAATAAGATGATCAATGTAGTGTACAGTGCGATCAAAAATGATATGATAATTAGGAATTATTTATAAAGTTGAGTTGGGACAAATGAAACATGGATCACATATCCTAAGCATACAGAATAACCTACCAAATTTTAAAATGTTTTGGTATGACAAGCCAGTAAATTATGTGTACCCTTATAAAGTGCAATCATTACTTTTAAAGTGAATCTTCAATCAAGTTTCCTCATAGTAGATGAGTTTGCAAGAAACATATTAGATCAGAATTTTAAAGAATTTCACTCACAAGTATTAAATTGGAAAAAGAATCAGTGTGACTAAAATTGCAGTCAGCAAAATATGCTTATTCTTCCAATTTGTATTTATTTGTAATGCAAATGTAAAGCAAATACAAAACATGCATTGCCATAAAAAAGCACTCCCAAAATTCCAAGAACCAAGATGTTTAACTTGGCTCATCCAAATCAACTTTGCAAACATATGAAATACAAATACACTCAAGATTGAATCCATACAAAACTCTTTTTCATTCCAACACTACCATGGTACTCAAAGGTAATTCGATAAGTGTCACAAGAAAAAGGAAAGAGAAATCATATATCCATTGAAAAATATTTCGAAACGAGTTAAACAAAAAACCGATTGAATGATTAAAAAAAGTTAAAATATTACACACAAATAGTAGCCTTTTTCGGTAATTCTTGAATGAAAAAAATGGTGCCTGATGACATTAATATTAATAGCAAACATAGAATCACATTGTATGAGAAATGTATCAACCCGCTCCTTTAGATCCCTCTCAAATATCATTTTATATTCACATTTACTGTGTATATAGCCAGAAAATAAGAAAATATGTTGCTAGATGACCTTATTGTTGCCAGCGTCAAATACAAAAAAGGTACCAAATGAGCTGTGCAATTTTTGTTCATTAGACCTATAAATGAAACTAAATCATCAAAATCATTTGTTGTATTTGTTTACTTTGTGCTTACATGGAAAAATAGTTCTTTTAAGAGGAAATCCAGTACACAAAATCAAATTTGATACTTATAAATGTTGTTGTGCTACCAAAAATATATATTATAAATGGATGATATGATATTGTATATGTCAAAAAATGCTTGCAAAATCTCTTAGCAATTACGGGGAAAAGACATAAATCGGTTTTAGAGGGTGAAAATTACCTTTATTTTGATCAAAGGAAGTCTAAAGTAGAACCTTTTCCTGCTCCATTCTACTTCAGCAACTGATTGCTTCAATAAAAATATTCTTCCATAATTAATTTGAGGGAACATAAAAATCAAGAACAGCAAAATTATTACGGACACCTGGAAGAATGAGCGGACTATAGGCTGCTTTAGATCTAAGAGCATAATTTTGTCTTATATTTTGCAGTCATGTACCATTGGAGACGATTGGGAACGAGAAGAAGTTAGGGTTTTGTGAATAAGGGAATTTCTTTACAGGAAAGTGGAACGAAGAAAATTCTGAGGTAAAAAAGCGGCATGCTTTCTCTGGATGGCTCAGATCACTAGTTGAATTAGATATCGTATGGCTGAGACTCACGAGTATGCTTTCTACGGATGTGTCAGATCGCCGGTTGGATTGCAGATCTAATGGTTGAAACTCCCCCAATATTAGTACGTGGATTGCTGAGGAGAGAGTGGAAATAATTTGTAGTAGCAATGGGTAAAGAATGATTTTGTAGATTCAACGGTGAATATTTTAATAAATACAACTCAGAGCTTATTGACAATACAAGAAATTTTTTGAAGCAATTATGAACAAATTATTTTTTAATAATTTGGAATTTTTAGATGTCGAATCAACCGAACATAATAAAATATTTTTTCCCCACTTTTTTCCCTTTTGAGATTCACATTATTTCCTAAATTTTCCTTTTTAAATTTAAACAAATTTTAAAATCTATATTATTAAATAGTGATATTTTTCAAATTTTATGCTGAATCACTTTGGAAATTAAAACTTTTATGGATTTATGATTTCGAGTGAATTTTCTTTTAGTTGAAGTTTTATATTATTTGACTATTTTTTTTAAAGATGTTTTTGAATATTTCTAATTCATGATCTCCTTACAATGTGTAAAGTAAAACTTTACTTTATGGACTTCCATTATAATATACAATTATTTTTTATTTCATAATGCAATTTCTCGTTATTAAACTAAATTTCATATCTTGATCAGTTTAATTACCGTAATATATAGTCTTACGGCAAGTGAAATATGTCATCTATTTGTACAATACAACAACGTGGAATAAACATTGTCAAAGAATATAATATATCATAATACAATTATTTTTTAATTAAAGATATGTTTCCAAAACGTTTTGAAAAGGTTGTTAAGGTAATTTATTTTACTA
This sequence comes from Allium sativum, assembly GCA_030737875.1. Classification (NCBI taxonomy): domain Eukaryota; kingdom Viridiplantae; phylum Streptophyta; class Magnoliopsida; order Asparagales; family Amaryllidaceae; genus Allium; species Allium sativum. The sequence continues at coordinate 9,196,420 of JASFAX010000029.1, read as the reverse complement.
CATTTTGCCTTTAAATTTGTTTTCACGTATGCTTTCCACAACACTTACCCAGTTGCACATTGTAAAAACCTTATGTATTAAGAATGGTTCGTCAAACTATTGTGGAACGTTAGTTGTAAAAGGGTAATTTTCTTGTAGTGGGAAGAAGTAGCTAGGTCTTGAACATGTATAGAAAGGGATATTTATAAAAAAATATGTGATCTTATTTTTCTAGTAAGTCCGAGCATTGTCTTATTAGGATGTTAACCAACGTTAAATAGAACTTAAATTATTTTTTATAAGGATAATGATATTAAATATATATTATTACACTACAAAAACAATTTTTATATAGCGACGGCTAATAGACGTTAGCGGATCGCCGGCCGTCGTTAAAAGTCGTCGCTGTATAGGCTGACACTAACAAAATAGCGTCAATTCTAACGACAGCTTTGGTCACCTCACTTGCTAAAGTTAACGATGACAAATCTGTACACATGGCTATTTTTTAGACCATCTCTTTGTCGTTACTAGCCGTAATAAAATAATCATAAATAGCCTCGCAAACCGTAGTTATCTCGTACATACAGGCCATAACAAGTCGTTGCTAGGGGTGGCAATTAGACCGGACCTGACCCATCGGGTCTTGGGTTTAGGCGGATCGGGTTTTGTCGTGCCTAAACCATACATTTTCAGAATCTAGACCCGACCAGAGCTTCGGTTCGAGTCTGTTCGGGTTCTATTGGGTAGCAACACTAAAAATACATATATTTCAATGCCTTTTGGTTGGGTCTTTCAGGTCGGGTTAATCCAGGTCGGGTTTTATCGGGTTTTTATTGTATTTTTCATCACCTAGACCCGACCCAAGACCCGTCGGGTTCGGTTCGGGTCGGTTTTTGGTTCTCGATTCTGATTGCCAGCCCTAATTGTCGTTAACCGTAGCAATACTGGACACACCTAAGACCTCACTATCTATATAGCTTCCAATGACCTCGCTATTTATATAAGATACGGTGGATCATTTTGATCACTTAAGACCCAAGGCGGACTGGACCTATCGGTTAATTAATACCTTATTTGGTGGTTTATTCTGCACTAATATCTATCTATATAACAATTCCCACTAGTTTTACCTTTGGTCTGGCCTTGAAATACCGAAATTATCCCTCACTTTTTAAATATTACCTAATACTCACTACTTTTGGCTCTGTATAATTATTTTCCTAAAACTTTGCTTGCAACCTTTCATAAATAATTTGATTGTATAAACATTTAATTATCTGATCCTTTCCACATTCCATTTCCTTTTACTATTATGTTCTACCAACAGGTTTTAAAGCGACCCGTAACACTTTCGTCATCACAACAAATAATGAGTACAAATTTATACAGGAAGCAGACATCTCGCCTACCTGCTACATGCATACTACCAAGTCTTAGCTACTCGCTACTAAAACACCATGCAGGGTTTTTAGACAAAAAAAACAAAGCTAAGAGGTGAAAAAGTTTCTAACTTACACACAAGTAAGTAACATTACAAACTGACTTCGTTAACATATTCACTTACATAGACCCTTTCATATAAAAAACTCATATAAAAAAAAACTTAAACTACTCAGCAACTATTAAGCCCCAAAGCCTTGATAGATATCACCTAAAATCCTCATCACTGAACCAAGAATCACCTAAGTTCTTGCTTAGACAACCAAAAAGCCGCAACAATGGCAAGTCAAACAACATAAGGCTGTCACATTCACATTGCAAACACTCCAATCCTAGCACCCAAGCAATCAACACACAAAACATAATGCTACAACACCATAAGAAATAGCCAAACCATGAAACAGAGTTCACTTGAGAAGTTAGCAAGGGATACTAAGGACTAGATCGAAGGTGGAAGATCCAAGCTGCAAATACCAAATCAGAAGCGGGAAAACAGATCTAAAAATTTATCTAGAAATTAATGAAGTACACAATTCAAGGTGTAAAAACTTGAGAGGTCGAAAGCAGCAGGAAAAGCTAATTAGAGGAAGAGAGTAGACGAAGAGAAGAGGAGAAAGGAGTGGGATGAAATGAAGCAGAAGAAAGGGGTAAGCGGCGGAGAGAAGAAGACCTTGTCACTCCCCACTGATGAAGACCTAAAGTGGCTAATTTCATTCTTGGAATAGGCATATTTCAAATCATAAGAAGTATGAAATATGTACATTTTTGGAACGGCCATTATAAACTACGTAGAAATATACGTGAATTTACACATCCCTTCTTATTTGATTTGTACATATTCTTTACTGATTCCAAATAATATCTTTTTATTAAAAAGAACAAAAATGACATATTTACAATAACCAGTTAAAACCCTAACAGTATTGAACACAAACAGGCATATCTTTTTAATCGAAATTTACATAAACCATAATTTAACACCAAGTATAAGAATTTGGAATAATTACTATAAATCTAACAATGAGTTAGGGACTAATTTCCAAATTTGAGGTGTTTACAATAACTACACACAAATCTATGAACAGTTGTAGGAAAGATGATGATAGTAAATTTAAAAGACTACAAATCCATATTTAACTAATATTCATAATATTTCAGATTTGACAAAATAAACAAATCTGACACTTTTAGACATGTAATTCAAACTCAACACAAATTAATTATATAAGACATTAGAAACAATGTATATAATTTCCCACTTACTTGGAAGCTATTCAAATCTGAATCCAAACAAAAATTTAGGTCTACAATTCCCAAACCATACAGATCTGCAATTATTTCAAAAAAGGGATTTTTTTTTAGATTTGCAGATCTATAAGAAATAGGAAAAGATGAAGCAAATCTAAATGGAAGAACGCTTATTAGTAGAACCATCTCTTTTGCACAAGAATCTGATTTTAGTTATTACAAATCTACGTTTATTTGATTGGCATATATCTAGATTTGTTTTATAAGAGATTAAAGAGAAGGGGAAATGGCAGAGCCTTGCTGCTACTTTCAGAATTACGTGCAAAAGAGTGAGGGTCTAACCCTTTATTTATTGGTGTTAAAGTGATTCAAACCATTAGATTGAATTCCAGGTAAACCCGTCCGTATATAAAATTTTATATATAAAAATACCCTTAAAAATCTAACTATCGCTAGGCATTTTCGGCCAAAGGGGTCGACCGCCAGGTTGGTTAGGGTCGATTTTCCCAGTGAGGCTAGGTTATAATTGTTAGTAAATTTACTATATATTCTCTTGTACTTATTTTCCATCCATTTTTGTATTTCATCTGCAACTTTTTCACATGGATTTCGTTCGCGAAGTTCCAAACATGAAATCGACCAGAATTCCGTAATGAATGCAACAGTGCAAGTTTCGTGGTTAATTCCATCATTCGCAAAAATTACTATTTTGGATATCTAGTTAAGTTACTAATTTATTTATTGTCAAAATTTCGGGTTGTTACACGGCTTCTGTAAGGTTGAATTTTGATTCCATAGTGATGTATTCAGTGGTTATTGATAATTCGATTCCACTTGTACAACCATTCCACAATGGCCTCTTAGCTGAAGCCAATAAATCATATTCATTTTCGCATCCGTATTTGGTTCTTCTTCAATATTGATGCAATCATCGTCAACTTAACCGGTAAGGAACGTTGACCGCGCTGCATCTTCCACCATATCTTATATTGGATTCGTCATAACTAATCTCACCTTCGATACTACAGGATTTACTGTGAGTGCAACAAGTTCGCCATGATAATATCATAAATAATAATTTGGCACAAAACCAGATCTATATAAATGTACTTTAACGACATCTAGTTTCCAAAACCTAATCAATTTGCACTTATTACACGGACAACGAATATCCTTGCAATTTCCATTATTAGATACTACAAGTCTAATAAATTCGTTTACACCATTGTAAAAATGTGATTTCACCAAACTTTTCATTCTAGTTCTAGCTTAATAAACATTTTTTCTGATTTTAAAATACATATCAGTGATTTCGATGACACATACATATTATAGTGCAAAGCTTTTTGGAGCTAAAAACTTCATATTCACCACAATTCTGCCAAATTTCGACAGTGCTTCGCTGTACTTTCTCATCTATGCATTAGTTTGCATCAAAGGAGCTTTTATTCTAAAAATAAAGTAAAACCTTTTGGGACTAAATATTTTACAAACCACGGTGTCATATATCGACAGCGGTTCACTTCTCTTCTACTTACCACCTTCTGTCTAATCAGTACAGTATTTTCTATTGTTAAAAAAAATTCAACTTTTTTACAAAAAAACAAATTTAGTAGAATATGTGCTCTTATAGAATTCATTTCTATTTTTTTACTTAGAAAATTGATTTGAATATGATCTTTATTAACTAAACTTCAAAGTTTAAAGCAATTTTCTATGAAATCTATTTTATTTTCTTAAAATTATTCCATTTTATTAAATAAATCGCTATGATTTAAAAGCTGCCACACTGTGATTTTTCTAAATATTTGATTTTGATATAATCCAAAATCTACTAAATGAAATCTCAAATTTTATCTTCCATTAGAAAAATATAATCCAATAGATTCAAGAAATTCTTGTTTCAAAGAATTTCGACTTATATTGTATCACACACATCCATTTAAAGGTCAAATCGTAAAATCATGAATTACCACTGCGCGATGAGCTCCTTTTAAATATATTTAATTTATATGTCGATCTACGCGAAATCAAAATGTATATATCAATAATGATTTAATTCTTAAAATGATATGAATTAGCACAATATAAATTTTAGCACGATATTAATTGTTAGACTTCTTCTAAAATTATCATCAGCTTATTCACAATGTATATCGATTGATTCCAAGTCGGTAATCACCTAATTAAATTCTAAATTTTTGAAATTAGGGTTTAATCATATTCTAAAATCAAACATTAATCAATGATTATCATTTAACCACTAGTTATATCACTAAATCACCTAGTATATTATATTATCTTCGACTAATACACAAGTCACTGATTTCTAATCAAAAATCACCTAAATTACTATTATATGAATTTATCTACATATTTAAATTAGCTACTGTAATAACCCTCCCGGAATGGAACTAAGTTTCAACCCAGAAAAGGCCCATCGAAACTTAGAGTCATTCTAAACGGGTCATTACATTTGTTATCTGTGCAAATGTAATCCTTATAGGAACTAACGACCCACTTAGAATGGCTCTAAGTTTAGATGGGCCTTTTTTGGATCAAAATTTAGGCCTATTTCGGATGGGTTGTTAAAGCAATAGGTTTTAACTGCACTAGGTTTTTACTGCACTCGCATGATTTTCCAATATTAATCACTAGATTTGCTTTTGATTAAAACACTGAATGCTTAATTGATTTAACACTTCTTAAAAACTGAATTAAAGACTGGTGTTTAGTCTATATGCAGTCTTAAAATTTACAAAACGATTTGAGACTGAATCGCAGTCTTTAACTTGAAATTTTAAAGACTCATTTTTCAGTTTTTATCCAGTTTCTAATTAGAGACTGAGTAATTTCAGTCTTTATTTTTCAGTCTTTACATGAATGTTTTTTAGTAGTGAAATGACCAGAAAACCAAAGGAACTGCAGACTTTTTTATATTTTGTCAGTCCCAAGCATTTGTAATTGAAAACTTAAAAATAGTAAAAGAGTAACCAAATGTAGGGGCATGTTTGTCAACTTTTCTACATGCAGGATTTATATGTAAGGTGCTGATGCAAATCCCTTTAATCCGTGCAACATAAAGAGAAACAAAATCCAAGACACTTGTTAAAATAAATGAAAAAGGAAAACATATTAATTTTTAGTTTTCAATTTTTGTTTCTCTTTTCATATCTCCATTTTCCAAATTAGCTAAGCAACAATTTGTACTTTTTGAAATTTGCAAGGAAGCCCCAAAATTTTGATGTTCATTTTGTTCAGTTCTATTTTAGCATCTTATCTGCAAGGCAGCCCCAAATTTTGCAAGGCAGCCGCAAGCATAATCATCAAAAATGCAATGGCTCATAAGCGGATAGACTTATGTTGTTTTCCATTTGTCTGTAGTTATCAAACTTATGCAACAAGCTTAGAAGTCTTACTCTATCTCGAATTAGAGTGGCTAAGAAGCTTGGGGTTCCCCTTGAAACAGAGTTCCTTTATGTTTGAATTTCTCTTTATATTTTGACATGCAACAAAAGCTAAAGCAGGTAGCATTTGCTGCAAGTTAGGAATAATAATCATGTTGCACATAACAAATGGGATGATGCACAGAAAATGCACCTATGTAGTTGTTATAATGTTGCCAACTGAATGTATGTTACATCATTTTCATGCCATAGTGTAGGTCCAATTTTTGGTGGAAAAAATTGAATCTTTTTTGTTTTACATTAACGTGTTCAATTCAAGTTTGAATGTTCGAAAAAAGTTCTGTTCTAATATCTTGGAAATTTTCTTGTGAGACTTGTTTTATAAATTAGCTACTAAAATGATTTCACAAATGATTTTTGACAGTTCTAATTGCCAAATTCATCTTGGTGGCACTGTGTTTCATATTTATATTTTGCACAATAAAGAAGAATCTAACTCTATGATGTTTGATTCAACTCAGTAAGACTAACAATTACATAAGTACTTGTACAAACAAATTTGGATTAAGAAGAAAACAAAGTAAAGAGATCCGGCTAATATTATATATTGAACAATTTAACATATCAGTAAAGTTAATAAATTAGCTACTAAAAAGTAAAGATTTCCTTTCTAAGCTTGTAACAAAAGAATACACAGTAACGGCTTGAAACAGAATTCCTTTATGACGATTTTAACATATCAGTAAAGTTATATTTTACTAGAACCAGAAATTTCATAAGCTATGTGAAATTGTGCTATTCTTAAAGTAATAATAAATCGTATTTGTTTAACTAAACTAATCAAGTTTTACTTTTTATGTGCAGAGCAAGGAAGATTCTTAAAGAAACGTGTTATTCTGGAGCGAGTCTTCATTCTTGAAGAGCATTGGTGATTATTTACAACCTGTTTAAATTTATATGCAGTTTCTGTGAGTTTGCTGCGGCAGTTTTTGCATTATTTGTTGTTGTTTTTCCAGTATATGATGCAGTTTTTGTAGTGTTTTATGCGGAATTTTGATGAGGATCTAGTATTGTTTATTTAGATACTAATGGAGTATAACAAAAAATAATTATGAAATCTCACGAAAAACAAAGAGCAAAAAAGGACACAGAAGATTTAACATGGTTCGGATATGAATATCCTACGTCCATGGAGACCCAATAACTTTTATTTCTCAATGAAGAAATGAGTACATAAGAGAGGAGGAAGATTACAATAGAGAGAAGATTAAGGGTGGATTGCCTTATACATACAATAACATGACCTCTATTTATTTAGAGGGATTTCTTGACCTTCAAGTAAACTTGGCACCCAAGTTTTCTTGACTTCCAAGTAAACTTGGCACCCAAGTTTTCTTGACCTCCAAGTAAACTTGGCACCCAAGTTATTCCTTATAGGAGCCAATTACATGATTGACAACTAATCTTTCCTTCTCTACAAATATTTGAATCATCAATTTCAACACTCCACCTTGATTCAAATATGACAGTCTTTCTTCATCTTCTCATCTTCAACAATCAACATAGAAGTCGTTGGGCCCAACGCCCCATGGCGCTCAAGTAACAGGAAGCAAACTGATCAAGTTTGAGCAATGCTCAAACTTGTCCTTTGGAAGTGACTTGGTCATCATATCTGAAGGATTATCCGAAGTACCCACCTTTAATAATTTGATCTTGCTCCGTTCTTCCTCAAGCATAAGAAAGAAACCTCTAAAATCAATGTGCTTTGTCCGTGAACTATAGGCTTGATTCTCAACAAGATGAATAGCACTCTGACTGTCTGAAAATAGCTCCACTGTCCGCTGCACCATTGAAAGATCATCCAATAACTGAAGTAAGTACAATCCTTCCTTTGTTGCTTCCACAATCAATATCAACTCTGCTTCGGTAGTCGACAAAGCTACGATAGATTGCTGATTGACGTAGAAATGTGTTTATTTTTATACTCTTATATCTTATCTTTTGTATATAAATAAATATTACTTGGGTATTGTTTTGTTACTTTTACAGATATTCCAACCCAGCCCGCATGCAACCAGAAAAATAGAGAAATGGAGATCAAATTGGTATATATTTACATTTTGAAGAATTGTAGATGAAGATCTCACATCTAGTTGCTGTTGGAAAAGAAAATGATTGGTAGAAAGACCAAGAATTTCTCAAATCAAGGGAAGCTTATCAAAGAACCAAGAGGAAAAGAAGAAAGGCCAAAAATTTAATAGATTTAACTAAGGCCCATTTGAAACTCTCATTGTAAACTCTTTTGTGAATTCCCTAAGGCCCATCTATCATTGTATTAGGGTTAGGGTTAGGGTTAGGGTTTGGCTATCTATCCTATAAATACCCTTGTAATGTCATTGTAGCCACCATCCATTATTCTGTATTCTCTTCTCCATTAATAAAAGTTCTTCCTTTTTACTATTTCTGCATTTTTCTTTCTTAGTAATAGGTGTTGTCTTCACAATTAGTTTTGGAAGAGCACCAATTGTATTTTACATTTGTTTCATTAGTGATTAGTCGTTTGATTAGTTTCAACGACAATCCTAATTTTATTTTTGTTGTTCTTCTTATTCTGCACTTTTATTTTCTACATTGTTGTTCTTGTTTTGCAATTTACTTTCGTTAGTGATTAATCGTTGATTAGATTCAACGATAATCCTAAGTTCGCAATTTCAGTTTGTTTTTATTTCAACAAAATCTCCAGGCTTCGTCTAACTCGCCCAAGAGATTAGATAAATAATTTGATTTTAATTTACCCCCCTGTGTTCGACCTGTATGCTACACACCTGTGCGCTTGCAGAATTTTATTATAAATATCGCGCTTTTCTAATTCATAGATTAGCGACGATCAATTGCAGCTTTGATCTCCATGAAATCGAGCCTATGCCAAGTGTAAAAACATAGCCCGACACTGACCTTCTAGCATATCTATCCCCAGCATAATCAGAATCACAGTATCCTCTAAGAAGGATATCACCATCTACTCCACCATATAGCAAACCCACCGAAGAAGTGCCTCGAAAATATCTAAGAATCCACTTCACTGCTTGCCAATGTTCTTTGCCTGGGTTAGACATATATCGACTGACAACAACTGCATGGGCCAAATCTGGTCTCGTGCGCACCATCGCATACATAAGACTACCAACAACACTAGAATAAGGTATATTAGCCATATACCTTTTATCTTCTTCCAATGTAGGAGAATGGTCTTTCGACAACTTAAAATGAGAGCCTAAAGGAGTGCCTACCGGTTTGGCTTTCTCCATCCCAAATCGAGTGAGGACTTTCTCGATGTACTGTGCCTGAGTGAGCCTTAACTCTCTCCGCTTCCTATCCCTGCTTATCTCCATACCCAATATTCTTTGTGCCTTTCCCAAATCCTTCATATCAAACTCTCTACTGAGCTCCGCTTTCAACTCCTTAATTTTGACCATACTCTGGGATGCAATCAACATATCATCAACATATAACAACAAATAAATCATGTCATCATCACATCTCCTAAAATAAACACACTGGTCTTTGAAGCTTCTGGAGTATCCCTGTGAAAGCATAAACTTATCAAATCTCTTGTACCATAGTCTAGGAGACTGCTTCAGTCCATAAAGAGATTTGTTAAGTTTACAAACATAGTCTGGCCTGTTGCTATCAGTGAACCCTTCCGGCTGCCACAAATAAATCTCTTCATCCAGATCACCATGCAAGAAAGCAGTTTTGACATCTAGTTGCTCTAACTCCATGTCATAATGAGCAACTAATGCCAAGAGAATACGAATGGAAGTATGTCTAACAACTGGAGCAAAGATGTCATGATACTCTACCCCTTTCTTCTGAACATACCCCTTTTCTACTAGTCTTGCTTTATATCTAAAATCTCCACTGCCGCCGTCTTTTACTCTATAGATCCACTTACATCCAATAGCTCTCTTGTCGGCAGGAAGTGGCACCAAATCCCAAGTGTGATTTTTCCGTAAAGATTCGATCTCCTCTTCCATTGCTACTAACCAACTAGAACTGTAAACTGATGCAATAGCGTCTCTATAATCTCTGGGCTCATCATGGACACATTTAATGCATATGTTGCCATATCATCAAAGTCAATGTCTTTGATGCTCAAACCAACAAACTCATCAAGCCATCTGGGCTTTCTTCTTTCTCTAACAGGTCTGGTCTCTGTATGAGCTCCACCTTGAGTTTGATCTTCTGTGCCAGTATCCATAATATCCTCATCAACCCCGGCGTCATCAGAAACGCCATTTGAATGTCTATGGAAAGAATTAACAGATGATTTGCTTTGTGTTTGGTATTCTTCACATGTCCTCTCATCATCATCCGATGAGGAAGGCTCCACCTTCAACATAGCCTTCTCATAAAAAGTTACATGCCTGCTTATAATAAGTTTCTTGCTAATAGGACACCACAACCTATATCCTTTTACTCCTCTTCTATAACCTAGAAAGATACGCTTGCGAGCTCTAGGTTCCAGCTTTCCTCGACTCTCATGCACATAAGCTGGACAACCAAACACCTTGAGGAATGAATAGCTAATAGGCTCTCCTTTCCATACTTTTTCAGGGATCTTCATATCTATGGCAGTAGAAGGTGTGCGGTTGATGAGGAAAGCCGCCATAGATAAAGCTTCGGCCCAAAATCCCTTCTTTAACTTAGCAGTCAATCCGAGGTACCTAGTTCTCTCCAACAATGTCTGATTCATCCTTTCTGTCCATTGGACTGGGGGTCGCCTGGTATGGTGTAATGCCTCTTAATGCCTTCGGACTCACAATAATCAATGAATTCCTGTGATATGAATTCACCACCATTATCTGAATGGAGAACTTTCAACTTCTTCCCTGACTGCTTCTCCACCATGGATTTCCATTTACGAAATCTAGTAAAGGTTTCACTTTTGGACTTCAGAAAGTATACCCATACTTTACGAGAGAAATCGTCTATAAATGAAACAAAATAACTGGCTCCACCTAAGGATGGGCAAGGGGAAGGTCCCCAAACATCAGTGTGAACATAATCCAAAACAGCTTTTGCCTTATGCTCACCAACACCAAAAGAAATCTTCGTCTGCTTACCAAGAACACACTCTTCACAAAAACCAAGCTTTGAATGCCGAACTCCGTCAATCAAACCTCGCTTTTTTAGCTCATCCATGCTGCGCTCGCCAATGTGGCCCATCCGCAAGTGCCATAATCTGGAAGAATCTGAATCAGCTAAAGTAACTGAAGCTGATTCACCAGTAAATAGAGATTTCCTTCCCTCACTCCTTTCATAACGATCATGAAACCCTTAGATATTTTCATCTTCTCTTCTTCAACTACATTCTTTAGTCCAAGTCTACTCAACGCCCCAACAGAAATCAAGCTCCTCCTTAAATCAGGTACATGCCTAACATCAGTAATGGTTCGAATAACACCGTCAAACATCCTGATCTTTACACTATCAACACCAACCATACGACAAGAAGCGTCATTTCCCATTAGAACTTCTCCTCCATCAATCTCACGGTAAGTGGAAAAAGAGTTCCTATTAGGTGTCATATGATAGGATGCGCCAGAATCAATCAACCATAGGGTGCTCTTCCCAAAAGAACTAGAAGCTGTAAACACATCAGTGTCACTCTCTGTATCTGATTTCTCCACTATAGAGGCTGAAGCTTGCTTTGGGTCTTTCCTTTTTCCTTCAAGCTTGGGACATTGTGCAATAAAGTGTTCGGGCTTCTTACAATAATGGCAAGTCAATTTCTTAGGCCCCCTAGACTGGGACCTCGAAGAATTCCATTCTTCACCTTTCTTTGACTTGCTTTGACTTCTACCTCCCTGAACAGATAAGCCTTCAGTATCACTATCGATGCTAGTGCTCGCCAATCTACCTCTTAACATTTCATTATGAAGGCCAGCCTTTACATCAAAAAGGCTAATTTTACCGCGGCCATAAATCATAGAATTGACAAAAGCAGTATATTCATTAGGCAAGGAACAAAGGAGGATCACAGCTTGAGCCTCATCCGTAATATCAACATCTGCTGCCTTCAGATTCATAACTAAAGTGGTCAAGGCATCTACATGCTCCATAAGATCGGCTCCAGGCTTCATCTTAAATGAATAAAGTTGTTGTTGTAGAATAATCCGATTTGTGAGAGGCTTATCTTGATATGCATCTGATAATGCATCCCATAGTTCCTTCGTCGTCTTCTTCTGAGAAAATTCTCTAAGGACTTCATCTGAAAAACTCAACTGAATTGTTGTGAGAGCTTCGTCTTCCATTTCCTCCAATTCAGCTGCATCAACATCTTTCAATTTCTCAGGCGCAGAAACAACTTTAAAAGTCAAGTACCAAAATCTCCTTTTCCGTCAAAACGTGTTAATCCATAATTGATGCCAGATCTTCCAACAGACTTACTAGAAGTAGCCATTAATATCCAAATAGAAACAATAACACCAGCTCTGATACCAAACTATAGTGTTTTATGCGGAATTTTGATGAGGATCTAGTATTATTTATTTAGATACCAATGGAGTATATAAAAAAAATATAAAATCTCACGAAAAACAAAGAGCAAAAAAGGACACAGAAGATTTAACGTGGTTCGGATATGAATATCCTACGTCCATGGAGACCCAACAACTTTTATTTCTCAATGAAGAAATGAGTACATAAGAGAGGAGAAAGATTACAATAGAGAGAAGATTAATGGTGGATTGCCTTATACATACAATAACATGACCTCTATTTATATAGAGGGATTTCTTGACCTCCAAGTAAATTTGGCACCCAAGTTTTCTTGACTTCCAAGTAAACTTGGCACCCAAGTTTTCTTGACCTCTAAGTAAACTTGGCACCCAAGTTATTCCATATAGGAGCCAATTACATGATTGACAATTAATCTTTTCTTCTTTACAAATATTTGAATCATCAATTTCAACAGTTTTTTCCTTCTTTACTTCAGATTTGTGTTTTGTATGATGCAAATATTGGACTGAGTGAATGATTTCTGTGGCAGTTTTTTCCTTCTTTACTTCGGTTTTTTCCAGTATATGATGCAGTGTACGTGTTCTCTGTGGAAGTTTTGTATTACTTGTTGCTGTTATTCCATATATGATGCAGTTTTTTCATTTTCTATTCCAGATTTGTGCTTGTATGATGCAGTTTTTTCATTTTTGCTTCAACGGTTTGTTGCCAAATGCTCAAAAACCAATTTGATGCGTATTCTTCTTTTGAAATTTTGTTGTCGAGAAAAAAATGGAATTCCATTTTTCCTTCCGTTTCTTCTGGTTTCCGCCTATTGGAATTCCGGGGTTAACGGTACGGAATACGGAACAAGTTTTACTTTTCCATTAACAATCGGAAGAAACGGAAAACGTGCCAGTTGATACGGAAATCTTCCATCCCCAACCCTACATATATAATTTTTTTTTCCGATATATTGCTAAGTTAAGTTGTGTTGACTTGATTTGTAGTTTTCACTACACTAATTATAATGACTTTAGCATAAATAGAGTACAATATTTCATAATTTTATAAATATTTTAGTTTTTGAAACAAATAACATAATTTAGCTAGGCACAAACAGTAAATTCCAATTATGCTAACTAATTTTAACATTATATCTATATACAAGAAATTATTTATACTTTTTAGTGGTTTAGAGAAAAAAGATATCGGTTATTATCATATAGTTAAAATCAAGGGCAGGACTAATGAAGACGTTGCCACAGATTCATACCACAAATACAAAGTAACTGAAATCAGAAAATAATACTGTCAATACTAACTAATGCGTTGGTAAATAGATATAACTATCATTTTTCTGCAGGATGATGTAAAGATGATGAAAGAGATGAGAGTTGACTCATACCGTTTCTCGATCTCTTAGTCAAGAATTCTGCCAGGTAAAACTAATCCACTATATCTAATTGAACCTGCAAATGAAACGCAAAGTGAATTATAGTTATTCTTTAGAAAAAAAACCAAAGGAGAAAAAAAAACATGCATTGAAGTTTATATGATATCAATAACAACATAAATCATTCAAGCTACAACATGCTTGATATGTATTGTGAATGCAGATGGTACCATGAAAGGTGGAATAAATCGAGAAGGAGTCATTTCAGCACAGTGGATGAAGAAACACGTGTTATATTAATTATACTTCTTATCACTAGGGATGATTTCAAAGATTACTACCAAATATGCTTCTGAGAATTCGGAGATAGGATCAAAAATTGGATAATAACAAGGAAACAAATTCGAAGATAGAGTCGAAAACTGGATACTGCCAACAGCAAACTAACAAGCAAAGTACCCTTATAACCAGTGGGCCTCACAAGTTCTAATTTGTGTAAATCTAATCAAACAAAGCTTGTCTCGCCATAATCGCAGCCAAAAACCCAAAAAGTATCATATGGATAATAACTATACAACATATGAGTACATGGAAATAATAAATAGGTGGTAGCAAATAGAGTTTCAACATACAAAGAAGACAATCCTATTGTGCTTTAATAGTAGGGTGTGGTGTTTTCTTAAAAAGGCTTGTTATCATATATTTCCAGTTTATGGAATGCATAAATATTAAATTCCAATGTACAGTGCATTCAACATTATCATGTGTGCACATATTGAATTTTTACAGTGCACCAATTATAAAATATATGTATCCGTACTTACATATTATATATATATATATTAATGTTATAAGTAAGATAACATGGGTAGTTTACTGAATTTCAAAGCTAGAACTAACATATTTAGACTTATTTCACAATCGAATGATCATCGAAACATAAAGCAGAATGTAGATAGAATAGTGACATAGAGATAACTCATACTGTCAATTGTTAGAAACTAAACCACTACTTTACACGGTATAATTAGTTTCAGTCATTGAATCAATTATTAAATGTTGGGTCATCTACTCAACCAAATTTCTTAAATAACTCATTGTTATTCTAAATCCCTACACTTGTCCAAAATTCTACAACATACACGATAAACAAGCAAATGTGTATGTTTCTGTAAATGCTAATTGTACTCAATTTCAAATTATAATTTTATATGTTATAAAATTGGAAAATGTTTATAATACCAAAATAACTAACATTTATGTAATAAAACAAGTGGTATGACAATAGACCATGAAACATTACTAGCATTATATAAAAAAATTATAGCAACTAGTAAGTTTGAAAATTTATTTAAAAAAGTTAGATATACATGAATCAACTTTCTGTAAAATATAAGATCATTAAAATCGGCTAAAAATATAAAAAGTTATACACAAATCACTTAAGGGTGTTTGGTCTGCTTTTCGTTAGCAGAAATGGAAACATTGTTCACATTGGTTCAATGTTTAATAGAAACTATCTATGGATTTATAAATATGATCGAATTAAAATATGTGGAAATTTGAGTTAGCTTATCGGAAGAACAAAATCATCAAAATCCATTAAAGATATAAGAATTACGTACAAATTGTTGAAAAATGTTTTGAACTTTCGCAATATGGAAAAAATGGTTATTCCTTTAGCTGGATTTTCTATCGATATTCTTTAGAATATGGACAAGGATTAAAGTTAAAGAGAATTTATTAGATTTTCAAAATCTAATTTTCATGAAAATATGTTAAACCCATCAAAGTCAACAAGAGTACTTACCATTATTTTGTAATTAAAATTCATGTCTAATTAGTTTTGATTCCCTCTTTTAAATATCCTCATTTTGAAGAAAAAAATGTCCGGCTGCTTTCTTGTTCTTTCTTTTAAACATTTGCATGTATTAAATTCTTTGTAGTTGTCTTCATTTATCATTTCAAATATAACTTATAATATATTCACAAAAACACGGGGTCTATGTCGTGTTCACACTACAGCTCAACCTTAGAACTAATCTTTTTACATCAATTTTTTTATATCGTCTCAAACTAATAAGTTCAATCAAAGCATTTAACCTCTTTCGTTCGCTTAAAATCCATGTTTAAATTCATCAATCAATCATTTTCGCAAATTAATGATTTAACGATCAATCAATGATTTACAGGAAAAAAAAATTGATTTTGCAAATTAATACCTAAAATCGAGCGATAATGGAAGAATCGATGTGGAATGAACTCTGAACTCCGTATACAGCCAGAGGGATGCGAGCAAACCAAGAATCGATGAGGAATGTCAGAGGGAGGAACGCGTGAACTTAGATTCTGTGAACTTGATTTTGTTGAAGGGGGGGAGGGGGGGGGGGGGGGGGAAGTGAACAAGAGGGTTTGGTGAAATTTGACGGAACGTGAAAATATTTCGTGAAAAAACTGAAAAACAAATTCCAACGGCCAAAATTGGGGGGAAACGATGAAAAGTAAGACGGCTAAAATATATGCCATATTATTTGACACTGCGTGGCATATATGTCATGGTACAGTGTTCAAACCAATCACTTATTTATTAATGCATTAGCCAATGTCATGGTATAGTGTTTTAAGTTATGGCTTATTCTAACTAATGACTAACATACTAAACTATTGCAAGTTCAATTATCGTGTCATCCTTGCTTGCTATCAATTTTTTATTTTCTTGTAGATTTATAAAAAGTCTCTTTTACTTGTACGAGGTTTGAGTACACTTTTAGTACTTTTGCCCGTTTGCTAGATCCACCGTTATATATTTCACATTTATGTCGTCTATAACCAAATCTTCATCATAATAGCATATGGTGGCAATGTAATTTGGAGTCATGCTATGTTAACACAAAATAAAATGTATTTAGATTACTAGATGGAAAAAAAAAAAAAAAGATAATGTTAATGAAAAGTCAAACTTAGCTGGCGCATTTAATTACGTTCCACAGGCAAGATTAAGACATTCTATTTATAATTTGAATAACAAAAGACTGACTCTGTGTCATCAAGTTAATATATATGTTCCTTAATCATTTATTGCAGGCATACCTTATTATTATATGCGTCAATGGTTTTTGATACTGACATATCAACCAACCACTTAGGCATATACACGCTTTATTGTGAGCTTAGGGCCATTTCAACCGATGAGACGAATACATAATAATTGTCATTGGTCTGTTGCATCATGCATCTCCAAATCATAAGCAGCTTTTGATATGGCACAAGAGTCGCTGTTAGGCACTAATTAAACTAAGCCCCAGCATTGCTTTCGTTTTCCACGTAAATTGTTATAAACCTTCAGCGGCATTTTTATCTCATGCAAATCTGAGTTTAGCTTACAAGAAAAAACGCTGTGCATGTTAGTTTGGACGAAGTCCATGCAAAACAAAAATATTGCATGCCACTCCAGAACTATGTTTCGCCAATTACAAAATGAATCATCATCCACAAATTTGAAAAAGAAATATTATTCTGCCTGCCTGTTTGCGTTACGTAGGGGCCTTTTTGCTCAACAATGTTATTTATACAACTCCAATAACAGCTCTTTTAGTTTTAGGTATGGCCGACCTTAGATTAAACAATATTGTTATTGCAAATATTGTCATTTAATTTTAAGAACATGCCACTGATACATGCATTGCATAAGAAACTTTCTGTTTACTGATTTTGTTTTCACTATAATATACATAAAACATGCCACTGATACTTGTTTTGTAGGCTGGGAAATTAAAACAACATCGAATATGGGAAGAAAAGAGTAT
Organism: Allium sativum; assembly: GCA_030737875.1. Lineage (NCBI taxonomy): Eukaryota > Viridiplantae > Streptophyta > Magnoliopsida > Asparagales > Amaryllidaceae > Allium > Allium sativum. The sequence goes on along the minus strand of JASFAX010000029.1, from coordinate 9,178,640 downwards.
TTCTTTTTTTTTGATTCAGTGGTACAGTTTGTACAGAATGTAAACTTCTATAACGTACTGAATATCTTCTTGGGCTTGAGAAACTGTATTAAGTTCTCGTTGATGGGCTTCAGTTCAATGCTTGAGTGGCTAAGTGTATAATAGGGTTTCCAGCTTCTTCTTCTTCCTTCTGCGCTCCAATGTAAATAACTCTTGAATCTTCCCTCAACCTGTGAAAATTTCGAGCCGATAGCGCATTAGTCATGATATCGGATCGTTGACATGCTGCACTGCTTTAGCAAATAGTGAGACCGTGCTGAGATTAATTATCACACCAAATCCTTGGTTTCCTTGTGAGCTTAATGTCGAGTTTGTTAAGTAAAGATCTGATCTACAAGAGTTAGGCGGTGATGCGGGTTACAGATCTGTATTCTGTTGGAAACCAATTAACAAAAACGTCAGAAAACGTTTCTATGAACAACGTCGCTTATAAGCGTTAGCAATACAGATTCAATGATATTGCAATTTGCAACAACAATTATCAATCACAGTTTTGCAAGGAAATTAAAAGAAGCAGTACTGATTAAGTAAGAAATCAAGAAAACAAGAGTAATATTACTGATTAATGACCGAGTCAAGCGAATGTTGTTTCCTTGAAACAAAATTGCTTCCTCTACGGTGCTGGAAGGTTTGATTGAGCAATCGTCTCCTAAGATGAAACAGTTCTTGTCTGCAATGTTGTGCTGCAATCGCAGATCGACGACGAACGCAAGAAAGTTTTTATTATGCATAACAAAGCAATGGAGAAGAAGATAAAGATGAGAGAAATCATAATTAAATTGTGTATCTGGTTTGATTTTCGCAGGCCTATATATAGGCTGGAAAAGGCACATGTTCATGAAAGGATGCTTCTGTTTGAAGTGCAACAGCTATGACTGTTGGAAAGGTTGCGACCCTTTACCAACATACATTTCCGTTGATATTTGTGCGGCAATATTCAAAAGTATAACGTTTCCTTTTCGCAACCCATCAGCATTCGAACGAAAGCCCAATTGATCACGAGACCCTAAGAGCCCTAAGGCCCAAGGTCCTATCTTTTGATCATTAAATATTAATGTGAATGCTTATCATTCTATAGTTCTTGTCATTGCCTCTCTCTTCCATCTCCTCTTTCTTTTGTGATAACATATCGAGCATTGGTATAAGTAGTGGCAAAGGTGTTAGTTTTCCCCGATGTGGGACTAAATTGTAACGACCCACTTTTTAGTACAGTTTAAGCCGACATTTATCAAACCGTGTCAATTCAAATTATATAGAAAAACATATAGCTATTAGAAAGAAATTAAAGGGTGAGATAAGAAAGAAAGAAATATCAAAATAGAAGAAGAAACACATCAGAAACAGAGTCTCACATCCCAGCGGAATAAAATATAATATAGAAACAATCTTTACCGAGAGCTTGAAAATTAAAACTTACAGTCATCAGAGTACGTCAACACATCTGGACAGTTATAATAACCTGTTCTCATATACAACACACAGCAGAAAATTATATTGTATAATATCATACGTCTGAACACATCCAGCTCGTCTCTGGACTTCGTAGCATCAACCTGGACCTGTACACCTCGGTCTAACCCCAGCATTATAAACACCGGGTCAGTCTGGTGAACCAGAGTGAGAAAATACACTAAGTTTAAAGGCATCACACAACTTGATTTTAACGTTAAAATCTTTTCGAAAGAAAAGGACAATCGTAAGACCGAATCCATACATAAGTACGGACGGTTTTTACCTTACGATAACCCAAAACATTTTTGAAATCAATATTTTCTCTGATATTATAACAGTGTCTAAATACAAATAAATATCAATCTAGCAGAATGCTTGCATCTCACGCTCTACGTATATAGCATACAATCAAAACCGCGGGTTCTTATTAGAGAATGGAATTCCTGGCAAGGTATGGGACCACCTTTCCGATAATGTACCTCTGGAGATGAATACATTGGGGTTCAACAAGATCGTCTTGCAACCCAGGCTAAACATGACCGGCCCTTCACTTTCTCTTGAGAGTACTGAATATATCATTACGACGGTTAGGGGCCAGCCAGCCGAAACGATAGCATACATACAAAAAAATAAAAAGGGACAACCAAAGGCAATTGATTTCATCAGATCAGGTAATGATATACCCTTTTGATGGGTGCGACCCACACAGCCATGCGACCTACCCGATTTTATGACATTTCCCGATTGATGAGGCTAGAGATTAAGTTTATCCTTCAGAACAACATATCTCCATCTACTTTGAATGCCACATCGTCAGATCCGTCAGAAATCACTAGTTGACGTCCAAAAAAATACTCTAGTTGTTATGCTAAAGAAGTTTCCCTTCTATGCCACCAACTTGGTACGTTTGAAGAAATCAATGTATGCGATCCCTTTCGAAATACTCTGTCAGACATTCGTCTATACAAGTCATCCAGGAATAGGATGAACCGAAAGCACCCTCCTACCACATTCTAGGTATCACCCTATGGATCAGTAGCAAGTAGTCCTTGCAATTTGTAGATTCCAACCACGAAGGAATCACATGGTATCTCTGTCCGCTAAACCAGAGATAATAAGTAATCATTCCGCTTATGAAGATCTAAGGTCTTCAATGCTCCATCTTCAATCAGCATCTTCCACGTATTTGCTGGTTCGGAATGGTTTTCGAATATAAATTCAATCCCGGTCTTTCTTTACCAACAACGCGCTTGGCCAGATTTTGATAGTCGGTTATTTAGCTGTCAAATAAATAATCATGAGAATAAAATGAGTTCACAGATTTAGTACTCAGCATTATTTGGCCTCTTTAATTTAAAATAATTAAATAATGTAAACTAAACGTCTATACGGTGTTTACTTCTTATTTAACATAAGATTTATTTTCAGAACTATTTCAAATACATTAGAATTTATATATTCCCAACATTAGTTTTAATAAATTTCGCATAAAACTTTGTTACTTGAAACAATATCCAATTTCTATTCTTCGAATAAACTCATTCTGAAAACTTAACCTTTTTATTTCCTTTTACTTTTGGAAATGTTGTTATATAAATATAAAAATATATATATATATATATTCAAATCTCCCTATTTCCGTTACTTTGGAAATCTCATTATAAATATTCTCAAATCTTGCAGTTAACATTGCGTTATTATTTCATATATGGAAATAATAAATTATTCTTAAACTCTTTCCCATTACAAACCAATATCATCCTTAGATAATCCCGAAGTCGTTCAAGTTAGGGTATTTAATTAACTCTCAGACCTTGATCAACAACGTTCTTATCTTAAGATAGATATGAATTGTACTTAAAACTCATATTTCATTTTAATATTAAAAACATATCCCATTTAACTATTTTATTTAAAATACGGTTTTATTAAACCTTCTAACTTTTGGAAATCCCTTTCTCGAATATAATTATTATTTCTAAGTTCATTGATTAAGAAATGGATTATTAAAATATCACTTTCCCTTCTTCTTCTTTAAACAATTAGCTTAATAACTCGGATTTTTGTTAACAAATCCTATTACTCACTTCTTTACTAAATTCACTTTTAATACTCTCTTTCCCTGATCAATTCAACCATTTCCCGCTTTGAAAATCTTATTTCAATTTCCCAATTATACTTAATTCCATTATTAAGTAACGTTAATTTAAAATTAACGATTTAACACCTCATCTCTTTGTATAAACTTTGTTTATATAACTTTGGTTTAATATAAACCTTATATTCTCAATTTCCTTTTTCTTAATTCAAACAATTTAAGTGACATTTAATTTAAGCTATCTTATTCGCTTAATATCCCTTTTATAACTTTGTTATGAAAACTCGGGTCTTAATATAACACCTGTTCTTAAAGTCCTTTCACAATTCAATTCCATTTCAACTTCGATTACTTTTTATATGAATTCCAATTAAAAAGTAACTCCTAAATTATTATTAAGAATAATAATTTACTTCAATCATTAACTACTGCAGATGTAGTTAATTCTTTATTAACTAAAATAAATAATAAATTCCCTTTTTAAAATATTAATAAAATTAAAACAAATATTCGCTAAACTATTTCATTAGATTAATTCAAAACAAGCTAATTTAATAATCAATTCCATTTAAACCGATTGATTTAGTCAACCCAAAACATAGTAATTTCGTTAACTTATTCCAATTACTCCTTCCTTTAAATTAATTAATAATATAATTAAGTTAAATAATTCCATTTAATTATTTCTTTAAAAACAGTTATTCAACTTTTAACCGTTAGGTCAATTTTCTACTCTCTTGCTTATAAATCTGATTAACATCAGAATTTACTTTATAAAATTATTTAATAATTACTTATAAACTTAAGTAATAAATATTTATTTCTTTTAACAAACTTTTATTCAAAATAATAGATTTAAAAATCCATCTTCAGTTATAAAATAGATTTTATAACTTCGCTTCTATTGATTTACCTGACATTTAGAAACGATTGATTTATAGGTCATATACTGCCGATTACTCAACCAATATTACTTGTTGGTTTAAACAAAACAAATTATTGAATCCCAAGTCAATGATCAACAATCAAATCAATTACTAAATTTGAACAGCTCATATGATGATAATATGAGAATAAATAACATCTAATATATTTGAGGAATCCCGTTGGATCACTCCAGCCTATTCTTCCGTGCATTAAAACAGATTATCGCAAGTAAATTTATTCAATTCAAGTTAACTAATTATTTCTATAACAGTAAATGACGGCTATTTAACATCGACCAATTAACAAAACAATTCAGACAATTTAACACGTTTATTTTATAAGCGTGACCAACAAGGTAAGTTACCTCCATTGGTTCCAATCGTTAGAATAACCATTTGGGTTTTCATTGAAATTAAACAAACATTTAATTTCATTGGTTCAATAAATATATGAATATATTTTTTAACAAACAAACAAAAAGTCAACTATTAGCAACCATAACACACAATTATAAAACCCGACTTATATAAAATGTAAGTGGGAAGAATTAAGTGAGTTTAACTCACCTTGATTTGATTCTGTTGTCGCTAAGCGATTCAGTTTTCAATTAAATTAATTTGGTGTTTAATTTAATGAAAAAAATCCCAGCATTCTCCTCTTCTGTCACTATTTAAAGTTAAATGATTGTTAGACCAAAAAGTGGTTCTAACACTCAACGGAATGATAATGATTCAAAATAAAATAGAAATTAAAACAATAAGAACACCAGATTTATAATGGTTCGGCGTTAAAGAGCCTACGTCCACTTTATACTTATTTGATTGATGATTTGAATACAAATACAATACTAATTCTCACTCAATCTCACTTACGCAATTGATAGTATCTCTTCAATTTATGGAATTATACTCCAAAAGTTTGGATATAATCTGAATAAACCAAGGAAATTCGCTGGTCTAGAAGTTAGAGTTATTAATTGCCAAAAGATCCCTAAAAATGGTGCTTGTGGGGGGTATTTATAGGCTGAAAATCGATTCGGTTCGAAGGCCATGTGGGATCCATCCCGCACGTTTCGGGTTCGAGGTCCAGAGATGATGACAGCGCACCAAAAAAAAATCGGATAATGGAGTGTAACCGCTCCGAGTTCGTAGGACAGTGGGACATGACTGTTGAAAATCTAATCCTAGGTTCGGGTCGGATTGAAAGATTGCATTACGGGTTGGATGAGTATGAACAGATCCGAAAATGTTGCCTGAGGCTGGTTTATTGGCTTGCTTGTGTAGAAGAGAAGCGGTTCAGTTAAAGGATTCCGAGCTGATCCGAAGACCACCCTGCCACACTTCTTGTCTCTGAATGGATTCGTCAATTGATTTGATCCTTAGCTTTGTATAGCCTGATCACAAAGAGGGCTAACGTTTTGCCCCCTCGAAGTGCGTTCTATTGGGGATGATGGGACGTTGCTTCAAAATTGCTCATCTATTCATTTCCAAAACAACGTCAACTAACAATCATTCCCATCCATCTATAGGGTTGTGACTCTTTATAAATCCATATCTTCAAGTGTACACGTGGTGCCTATAAATACCTTTTACTGAATTAAGAATCATTTCTCTATTTCTCAATAATTTCTAGACTTCGTTGGAGATTTAAGCAACTTCTTCAGGTAATCTTTTATAATGCATATTTGTAGATTTTGATATCTTCCTTCCCATTTATTCATCTCCATATCATGTGTTGTTAAAGTATTGATACCGAATATAAATTAGCTTCACGAATCAGATCGACTTTTCCCAATCCAATTTATATCCGATCCGCAGCAGTTCTTAGGCCAAAAAGCCTCTTTTCATGCAGTTTTCCATCTCAGGAGGACCGGATCTGATGGTTATATAAATAAGAATACGAGTAGTCCTTCTCCTTACATATAAATTCACGTGTTCTCCCCTCATTCCTCACTTTCTGCTATTGTGCTCTAAGCGTGACCTTCTAGAAAATAGAACCCTAATTCCTAATTCGTCAATTTCATTTCAATCTCCAAATCCAATCGTAAGTTGGCTTAAATCTTTAATCGTATATGCTTATCTCTTCGATTTTGTTGGCATAACATCTGAATTATCGTGTTAATCCATGCTATTTTGGCTAAATTGTTGGAAAAGGAAAAAATTAGGTTAATCTCGACCATCGCCGTCGATGGTGATGTCACCGTCACCTCTAGGCGGTGGCGTAGATGGTCTGGGCTCAGCGTCGACAGGCTCGATGTTGGAACTGACTCCTAAGTCTGAAAAAAGGGGAGAACGATGGAGGTTTAATCCTCAGGGCGATAGGGGGAGAAAGAAGATGGCGAAGAAATGATGGGAGCGGATCGGAAATGAGATGTTGGTGTTAGAGAAGGCTCCCCAATGCTTGAATGAAGGAATGAGGCTCAAAAACTGTCATGTCGGTTCAGATCAGTATCATCTGAACCAAACAAATTCAATTTCATAGGATCCGAACCGACTTTGCTCCCTTGTAGCCCCGAGCCGACCCAATCGAGCTTGCTCAAGCATTCTTATTTCAGCAAGATACACGTGTATAAATTTCCGAGCCGAGCCGCTACTTAGACCTAGACTTTCGAACCGATCCGAAAATACTTAACATGGAACATCTGCATAATCGCATAACCAAGACCAAGTATAATTTATAAACTTATGGATAGTTAGGATAGAGCCTCCTTAATCAGACACTCTCGGAATGAACGAACAAACAATTGTTAACTTTTCTTTATGTCGTTTTCCATTCTGCTTATTTTTATATTATTTGATATCAGCATTGTACACATTTGTATGGTTTAGCATACATACACACATGGGGGACACGGGCAACTACACTCTAATTTTTGTTGTCTCTTGGATAGTGCAGCGATCATAACTAGAAGACGTTCAACTAGGTTAGCAGAGAGGAAAGACACTACAGGGTCATCTTAAAATCCCATTATCGAAGAGATATCCTCTACTTCGGACCTTTGTTGGAATAGTAAGGGTTTAGACTACGAAATAAAAATTCATGAGAGTGCAGCATCATCCAGATGTGAAGTCTCTAAGGATGAACAAGAGGAGGGAGAAGTAGGAGACAACCGCGCTCCTGATGAATTTGAGAATGCCATTGTCTTAGAATCACCTGGCGACTCCGTTGAATCGACAATGCTAAACTTACGCGAATATGCTTAAAGCATAGAAATCTTCGAAAAGACACTGAGCTAGCCTCTAAAACAGACCCACTTCATAATCCACCCTAAAGATATATGGCGATTAGTAGTTGATGTGCCTTGTCAGGGTGTTACCTCCGTTTCCTCCATTCGTCGTCGATTTTCTGAGACGAGTGCAAATCGCTCCCATGCAATCCCTAATGCCTATGCTTATCTGTACACTTTATATATCGCTTATAGGGAAATTATTGGGATGGAGCTCACCTTTGAAGATGTATGCTTCTTCTACAATTTCAAACACCGAACCCAAGATACCTCATCCTTTGTATATTTTGAATCAGTGCCAAAGAGGAAGATAATTATTGTGTCGTTCAGCAGCAAAGTAGGTGATGTGAAACCTGAATGGTTTTATGTCAAGCAATAATCAGGTTGTGCCAGGAGATGGCTTAAATCAAGTAAAATTTCAGACTTTAGTTTCTAAATTCAATCACTACTGTAAATGTATTGACTGTCATTCATTTTCACTTGTAGTTCCTAACCTGAAACAGGAAGTACTTCAGGTGTATTTAGATCATCTGAACCAATTGCTCAATGGTGATAAAAAAAATTCTGAATATCAGAGACTGTCTAGTGGATGAGTATCTCCATCGCCATCGCTTACTTGCTATCACTTGTAGCATAGGCCACAGAGAAGGTCCCTATGTATATATACCCCCAGTTGAAGGGCCAATTAAAACCTTAACTAAGAAGGGAGAAAGTTCGAAAGATCCAACTACGCCTCAAAATAGTCCTTCTCCCACTTCGGCTCAGGACGATATATTAGCCAACATAGCTGCCAAAGATAGGGATAAATACATCACTCCTGAGGATGTAGTTACTCCTGAAAGATTGACTTCCCAGAGAGAGATACCATTAACCACGTCCCGAGGCGATGATTCTCTTATGGACGATTCTATATATTAGGGTTTGGGAAAACTTCCCTTGTCTGACGACATTTATACTTCATAAGACTTTGGAATAGATCCTCTGTTTCTTACTTCCGAGGAAGATGTTACCCTCGTGACAGCCAGGGAAACTGCGCACACAGGTCTAACTCCAAGCTCTGGTCTGTTGGGGGGAATCACTTAGGAAATATGCGCTGCACTTGCACTTCGCGTCATAGCACTTGTGCTCTATAATCTATATCAATCTTGATTCTAATGTGTACTTATGCTGTTTTGCAGGACAAATGACACATTATCGCTACTATGTGAGGGATGTCCGCCCGAGCATGCCCCTGATTGATTCCGGTGCAGGGCACGATCAACATGAAAGTCAAGGCAGAGATGATAGGAGGAACCGACCCCCTTCACCTTACCGATCTTCTCATTCTCGATCTCTGCATCATATTGACTTAGAAAGACATAAAAGCCACTCTACTCATCATGAAGGGGACATGTACCCTCCTAAAACTACAACTTCCTCCAAGGATAAAACTCATCAGGAAAAACTGTCAAAGAAAGGTTCTGATCCGAAAGAGGAACAAAAGGAACCAAGCAAGGGAGCTGAGAATGATAGAACGTCTATTGTTCCATATAGGCGCTGCAATATTGACATTACCACCACGAGGCCAATCATACTTGACGATGAGAACAAGGCCAAATTGGAGCTTTTGAAGAGACAATTTCTTGATCATCATTTTGGGAACATGCATTTTGTTCCAGCTCTTAAGCCATTAGATTCCGACTGGGCAACAGTGGTTAAAGCCAAGATTGATGATGCAGATACTCAATACAAAGAGATGAAGAGATATTCACGGACTCTATCCAAGATCATTCAGGACTTACTGGCCGATGTTAAATACATGAAAGATAATGCTGAATATGGTGCAAAGGCCATTGAAAATTCCGAGAAAGATCTTGAGGATGCTCAAGTCAAACTTGCCCTGGTACAACATGACATAGACGCTTATATGAAGAATTACAACAGTATTACCACACCGAGCTTGAGTCCCATAGCCAAGAGCGCATAGACTTAAAGAAACAAGCCGAGGATGCTAAGTCTGCAAGCACCATGGCGAAGTTGGCTTGTACTCGTCTTGAATAGAAGAAAGCAGAGCTAGCGAGGAAGAATGTCGAATCGGAGGCCAAGCTGATAGAGGCCAAGACAAGGGCAGCCTTAGCCGAGGGAAACACGGATATTACTCTAAAGTCTGTTAAGAGTTCTAACACATAACTTGTTGCAGCCCAAAAAGAATTGGATGAGGGTGCGAAGACTGTGATAGGATTCTTTGCTCAGGTGATCTGCTATCGTGATATTTCATGGATCAAAGACTACCCGACTACTTTGATGTATGCATGGGATAAGGTACTCGAGTGGGAGGAACAAGAGCTTAAGGTGGACTCCATTAATGAGGATAAGCTCATGGAGAAATATTTGAAGGGTGAAGAGTCGACATGATTAGCTGAAGGGCGTAAATTTATTGTTGCTGCTATGGATGAGGAGAGGCGTCGGGCCAGTGGAAAAGAAACCATCGAAGCATGTTCCTCTTCCACTATACCCGGGGCTACTAAAACGAAGGGATACGATCTAGAGAATCCGGGAATTCCCAAGGAATCTATTCTGTCCCTGATTGTTGAAACAACCTCAGAGACTCCTGCTGCTCACATGGAAAAATCATCAGAAGGTGTCTCCACCTTTTCACCTCAATTTATTAGAGCTATTTCAACCTTTTTTCATATCGTTGGACAAACAATTGAGGAGCTCACTTTTTCTCCTGAGCTAATAACTATTACTTCTCGCCCTGTAGGTCCGGAGACACCCGGAAAGACTGATGAACAACCGGAAGGAGCCACTGAAGCAAAGTCTGCTGAGAAGGCCGAGAAGGAAAAGGGAGAAGTTACTGATAAATCTCTCATGTCGTCTAGCACCGAATGCTTTGAAAGAGGATGACGGTGATGATGGGAACGAGGAGGGTGATGACGACGTAGTGACTGGAAGCTTGGAGAAAGCTGATGACATGACTTTGGCTGAGATGAAGGCAAATGAAGATGCGCTTATAAAAGCCAAGGTCGAAAGGGAAGAACCTCTCAACGTTGATCCTCTTCAGGCTATTGCTCCTAAGTTAGGATTAGTTGTCAATCTATCTGCCAGGTCAATAACCAGGAGTTTAAGTCAACAACCTCCAACTGACCCAAATGTGCCTTCAGCTGACAGAGGCAGAAAGAAGCGTATTGTAACCGAAGCAGAAAATGAGGAGAAAGCAGAATCAAAGCCACCAAGAAGTCCAAAATCTCCCCTAAGCCTAAGTAGACGTAGCTTGATCTTATCTATTTTGTTTTCCACTGGCTTGCTGTTGTAGCGAGTGCTGCTCTCGCATCTTTTAACTAGTTTCCTTGTACAAGCCTGCGCATATGTGTATAGAGTATCTTGTTTTTCTGTGATGTTGCAAATTTGCATGTTTGTCATTCATCTTGACCAAATGTAAACACAAGCAACAAATAGTAAGTTAAATCATGAACTGAACAAACAGTTCTGCATGAGTTCCCTGCAAACAACAATAAGTGTAATGTCACGATATCATTAAATTAAATGGTCAACAATAGGGAAATGTAACGCGAATGTGTGTGCCCCCGATCAATCTTGAATAAATTTCCTGGATAAGGCTTGTTTGAGATTGATTAGGTTCGACATTAGATTTCCCTCAGACTTTCAGTAGGTTTAAGATTCTTTTTCATTAGCATTTGTTCTTAGCACCTTTATACTCTCCCGTCATATAGTTAGGTTAGAGTGTATTCAAGGCGGTCTCTTATCATGGCGCACCTTCACGCCTTAGGGTCTTCGTCTACCCGTCCTTTATACTCTTTCTCGAATCATGAGAGTTAGAGTTTGGGAAGTCGCCTTCCCGCATCTTGTTATGCAAAAGGTTATCTCTTTTGCTCCGGTTTCTTTCCAGACATAATTTCTTATAGTAAAGTCTCACCGGTTGGACACACGAAAAAGTCAATTCAAATTTAATATCCCATACTCAAATCACAGCAATCATAGAATATAAAGAGATTCATGTAGAAAAAGCAAATCACACACAATATTTTTATAGTACTTCAGCCAAGTCATGGCCTACGTCCACTTCATAATCTTTTGCTTATGTCAACCAGACTTTTCTAGGCAAGTCGTGCATTTTTACATGGTTCATAAAACAAAAGAAAACAATATAGATTTAAGTCAAGTACTGCCGCAAGTGTTGGGCATTCCATGCTCTGGGTACCTCTTCACCATCCACGGCTGTTAACTTGAAAGCTCCTGTATCAAGTTTCCGCTGGATGGTATATGGTCCCTCCCACTTCGGACCTAGATGGACTAGGGGAGGAAAGACACGTTTCAGTACTAAGTCTCTAGGTTCAGAGGTCCGAGGTCGAACCTTCTTGTCATAGTATCGTGCAACTTGGTGTTTGTGCCTCAAGGCGCCCAAATATGCTTCATCTCTGTTCTCTTCAACCATATCCACAGATTCGAGGAGAAGCGCTTTGTTTGTCATCAGATCGTAATACTTTATCCTATGAGAGGGAACTTTCAACTCCACTAGAATGACCATTTCTGATCCGAAAGAAAGTGAAAAAGGGGTATGACTTTTTACTCTCTTGTAAGCCGTACGGTAGGCTCAAAGTGCTAGTGGTAGTTCGTCGACCCACATAGCTTTTTCCTGCTCCAATCACTTCTTCAGTATGGACTTAATAATCTTGTTTATTGCCTCGACTAGTCCATTCGATTGTGGGTGAGCTACTATGGGGTATCTTTTGTCAATTTTATATTTTCTGACAGAAATCTCTAAAATTGGTGCTATCGAATTAAGCTCCATTATAGGTTATGATAGTTTTGGGAATCCCAAATCGACAAATGATATTTCTGATTACAAAATTATTCACCCGCTTCGTCGTGATAGTATTCAAGGGTTCGGCTTTCGCCCATTCTGTAAAGAAATCTATGGATATGATCGCATGCTTGCTCCACCTTTAGTAATTGGCAGGGTTCCAATGATGTCGATTCCCCACACAACAAATGGTCATGGGCTCACCATTGACTTAAGTTGATTCGGAGGTGCTCTGGGATTTTTTGCAAATTTCTAGCACCTGTCGCAGCGTCGTGAATGATCAGCTGCATCTTTGTTTATGGTAGGCCAGAAATAGCCATATTGCAGTATTTTCTTCGCCAATGTCTGACACCCGATGTGGTCTCCACATTCACCTTTGTGTACTTCTGTTAGTACATGTTCGATGTCGTCATGTGCAATACACTAGAGTAAAGGCATGGAAAACCCCTGGCGGTAAAGGATTCTATTTTTAAGACATATCTTGCGGCTTTACGAATCACAGCTCATCTCTCATTCTTTTTTGCTGGCAGTGTTCCAATTTTAAGGAAGTTCTTAATTGGTGTCATCCATGATTCCCTGTCCGGTTCAGCCTCCCGTACTGGGTCGACTTCCATCTGACCAAAGCTTGGTGACTTCAGTATCTCTACCGGAACCATATCCGTCTCTTTCGGATTGTCAGAACTCGCTAACTTAGCCAATCTGTCTGTTTTCTGAATTTCTAGCAGCGGGATGTGAGTTATGCTGTAATGCTCCAAGTTTTCTAACAACTCCTCTACCTTTTCAAGGTAAGTAACGAGTCGAGGTCCCCAAGCTTGAAATTCCTTTCGGACATGGAAAACAACTATTTTGGAATCACAAAAAATGTCTAGCGTGGTCACCCCAAATTCCTTAGCGATTTTTAGCCCAGCAATTAGGGCCTTATATTCGGAATCATTGTTGGTGGCATAGAATTCCAATCGCAAAGCATAGTAAATAGATCATCCTTCTGGAGTCATTAAAATGACTCCGGCGCCGGATCTTCGATCATTCTTAGCCCTATCCATATATAGTTTCCAAGGGCTAAGTTCTAAACTTAGCTCTGAGGGGTTAGCCTTATCATCTAACACATCCTCCTCGAGGATTTTAAATTCTGCGATGAAGTCAGCTAATGGTTGTCCCCTTATTGATCTCCTTGGCTGGAAATTCAAGTCGAGCTGGCTCAACTCAATGTTCCATTTAAGAAATCGTCTGGATGCTTCAGGTCGTTGCAATACTTGTCGGAGCGGTTGATTAGTATATACTACGATTGGATGAGCCTGAAAATAATGACGGAGTTTTCAGGATGCAATCAAGAGGCTATAGGCAAGTTTTTTTATCCTCAGGTAATTACGCTCTGCTGCCACTAATTTCTTTCTTACGTAATACACCGGCCTCTGAACTTTGTCTTCCTTGCGTACCAGAGCTGAGCTGATGGCATGAGATATTGCTGCCAAATATACGAACATATCCTCATGGTCCACTGGCTTGGACCAAATTGGTGGTTTCTCTAGCAGATCCAACAAGTTTTGAAAGGCCTCTTCACAATCAGGGGTCCACTCGAAGATTCGTTTCCCTTGTTTAATTAAGTCAAAGAAAGGAACACATTTGTCTATGGATTTGGAAATGAATTTGCTTAACGCTGCAAGTTTTCCGGTCAAACTTTGAACATCTCTGATCTTCCGCGGCTTTTCTATGTTCCTGATTGCTGCGATCTGGTCAGGATTAATTTCAATCCCTCGAGATCTGACTATAAACCCAAAGAACTTTCCTGGTGCAACCTCGAGTGAACATTTCAAGGGGTTCAACTTCATCCCATATTGCCTTAGGATTCCAAACATCTCCGCCAAGTCCTTTGTATGATCAGATGACTATCTTGACTTTACAAGCATATCATCCACGTAAACTTCCATAGTTCTCTCAATTTGGTTGTAGAACATTCGGTTCACCAAACGGTGATATGTGGCTCCAGCATTCTTTAGTCCAAATGACATCACCACATAACAGTATAACCCTAAATCTGTAATGAAACTTGTGTGTTCTTGACCCTGTACATGCATGGGGATCTGGTTGTACCCCGAATATGCGTCCATGAAGGAGAGAAGTTCATGTCCTATTGTTGAATCAACTAGTTGGTCAATCCTGGAGAGTGGAAAACTATCCTTTGGGCAAGCTTTGTTGAGGTCGGAAAAGTCGATACAAGTTCACCACTTCCTATTTGATTTCTTAACCAGGACAGGATTTGATATCCTATCGAGATATGTTGAGTCTCTGATGAACCCATTATTCCTTAACTTATCTACTTCTTCTTTCAAGGCTGTTGACTTCTCTGGGCCTAACATACGCCTTTTTTGTTTCACTGGATGATGCTTTGGGTTTAGGCTTAGTAAATGGCTCATGATCGAGGAAGAAATCTCACACATGTCCGCATGGGTCCAAACAAACACATCAAGGTTTACCTTCAAAAGGTTAGTCAATTCTTTCATTCAGAAAGAATCCAAATGAGATCCAATCTTCAAGACCTTTGTTAGGTCGTCGTTATCGATTGGAATGTCAATAGTTGCCTCGTTGGGCATTGCCTTCCTGGTTCCTCGTCCTCTCTAGGATCAACATCTTCAGGTTTGTCGTCAGGCGGCTCTTTTGGCGGTATTGTCTTTAGTTGCTATGCTGAGTTCTTAGCAAGAGAGGAAGTATTCTCAGACTCTGAACTCTTTCCTTACGCAACATCTTCAACTCTATCATATAGCAGGCTCTTCCGGTAACTTGGTCACCACGAATCATTCCCACCCCGACATCTGTTAGGAATTTCATTAGCAGGCACCAGAAGCAATGTAAGCTCTGAATTCTGAAAGTGTTGTCCATCCTAGGAAAGCGTTGTAAGGTGAGTCAATGTCCATGATGACGAATTACAGAATCCTCACTCTTCTATGCTCTCCCTCACCTAACTCTACGGGTAATTCTATCACTCTAATCGGGGAGATTGAGGTTCCATTAAAGCCATGAATCCATCCTTCACATGGCCTTAAGTCCTTCATTTCCAGCTTCATCTAATCGAAAGCCTTTTTAAACAGGATGTTAATAGAACTCCTATTATCCACAAGGACTTTCTTAACTATTGCAGGTCTGATAATGGTAGTTATTACTAATGGATCACTCAGAACTTCAACTCTAATACTCTCTCTGTCTCGGAAGACAATGTCATCAGTTGTTGTCTTCTGCTGTTTCACCAGTGCGGTTTCAAGCAGGTTGGTTAGATTCAGGGCTTGTCCTCCTTGCCCCCTGTCTTTCGGGATGACTTTGTATTTGTCCAATTTTCCTGCATGGAGCAGCTTTTCAATAACATCCCTCAAGTGACGACATTCGTTCGTAGAATGACCATGAGTTTCATGAAACAAGCAAAATTTCCTAGTTGCGCGTTCCTTCTCGATAGACTCCCTAGATGGAGGTTTCTTGTATTGCACGACATTGTAAGTATCTAGATAAGTGTTTGCGAACAAATTATACAATTGTAAACAACTGTAAAATCCGTTCGGTTTTCCTAAACAACAAGGATTGTTGTAGAGGGTGTCGAACTCTAGGACCAAAAATATTTTAATTAATAAATCCAATCAAGTTATCCCTAACTTTTGATTGGTTGAAAATAAAGAAAATAGCAAAAATTAAACAAAAGAGAGTTTTAACAATAAGTGAAAGAAATTAGGGGATAATGACATAGATCAGATTCATAATCATCAATAGCCAAAAGATTAACCAGATCTAATACATGTTTCTGTCACAAACATGAATCAACGATAATAGGTTTTTAGAAACAAATATGTAAATAACGACAAGCATAGCCTATGTAGGAGCTCAGCTCTACAACCATAGGCTATCAGGACAGATTCACTATTTTATTTCTAAAACCCTAAATATTAAATCTAAATCTGATAAGTGTTAGATTGAACTCGAATATACCCTGTGAAGGAGCACAGCTCTTAAACGACACAGGGTATGAAGGTTCAGATCTAACCCTTAATTCAGATCCAGATCTACATGTATACAGTCCTCATCTTTTGGCTATGTGATTCATATTGAATCATACTATCAGCGTCATCACCCCCTAATCAAAGGGGATTAGCTAGACATAGCTAAAGAAGAAAAGAAAAAGAAAATAAATAACATGAACATAAATAAAATAAGCAAAAAGTAAAAAGAAAGGGAGAGAATGATTTTATTCCAAGAAGAGAATTACAGAATAAAACCTAATGTGTTTTACAATGAATGAGATACAAGGTATTTATAGCTGATATGACAAAGGCTAGCTAGCTAATTACATAATGTGGGACTAAAGAAATAACCCAAATAACACATAAGCCAGTGTGAACGCAGCTTTAGAGTGAGTGGTTTAGCAAATAGGCTAGTGTGAACGCAACATGAGTAAGAGGCCTTCCAAATGAGCTAATGTGAATGCAGTTTGAGTCTTTATTGAGCCAAATCTCCTTAACTGAAATATAATTGCAACCGTTCTTCAAGCTTTAGATTCTTCAAGCTTTAGCAATTTTAAACTTCACTCTTTTTAAGCAAATTCTTCATGCTTTATCCATCAAATGCTCTAAACCATGCTTCTTGTCAACAATCTGAAAATACAGCTATAAATACAAAGTATCAATTATTTTAAAGGGAAAATAAGATAAATAAGCGGATAAAATATACACATTTACGTGTATATCAAATACCCCCACACTTATCTTTTTATTCGTCCTCGAATAAACTAAACTAAGATATGTCACACTTTCGTAGGAAACACGATTGCATTTAGCGTATGCAACAAGCCATTAAACCTCTGGGTGTCCCCAGTAGGACGAGTGTTGTCTCGTGAGGGTTTTCAGCGGATACTACCCACAAAATCCAAAGCGTCTTATGTACGCGGATTAATCAAACAATATATTTAAGGTCTTTCACATTCCAAGGATTTCACCTAACTTCAATAATAACGGTTTAGCCCCAAATTGTCCATCCTACAATTAGTGCAAAAATGAACAAAAAATTTCAAGCTGAATCGTAATTCCTTGATAACACTGTAATTGTCTTGAAGGTTAAGAGCGTGGTGTCAACCAAAGTTCTACACATCGACAATGTGCACCCAATCATTTCATTATTCTCTCTTTTTTTTTTTTTTTTGAATAATTTTGCACCAATGTAACTGTAATGTATTGGATATGAGTTATGCATAGATGAAGGAAAATTTTTTGTAAGTTCTAAAAATATTCTAGATAAGAGGGCAAGTGTATTAGTTGAATTTCAAGCTACAAAAGATAAAGTAATACTAAGGCACATATGGACATTTTGTTTCCTTCCATCTCCTCAACTACAATCCTTGCTTCTAAGTACGGTGTGATGGATGTGGATGGAATGGAAATGGATGCTTCATAGTCAAGAACGATGAAGGCTATTTTATTCAGAGAGACTCTCTCTTTATTTCATTTTTTCTTCTTTTTCTTTCTTTCTCTCTCTTTTTTTTTCTTTTTTTTTTCTTTTTCACATATTTTTTTTTCTTCATATTTGCATGATGAATGATGAGTGGAAATGGAATGGAATGACACCATATTTTATTTCATTTGATTACTCCTCTACTAAACCAACACTTCATGAAAGGAAAATTTTGTGCCCTAGTTACTCTACTTCTATAACCTTAATTCAACACACAAGTCTGCATTGTTGTTATACAAAAAGCTGAAAGGAATGATAAGCCAAGTTTCGTAAGATAGATAACCCATATAAAATAAGATGTGGTATATGGTTATCCTACCTTAAAACAAGTACGGAGTGGGTGGTGTAATATTGGTATAAAAAGTGACGTTTTTGACCTTTAAACAAGGTTCTTGAGTATACCAATATAAGATAAACTTGTCGAAACATGGATGTAAATCGACTAAAACTTGGGTTTGAATAATGTGGGGTATCGAAGAAGAATGCTACAATGAGTCATTTCTCCTTAATTGGGCCAAGTGGATTTTAGAACTTACGATTTTGAAAATTTGAGTGGAAAAGAAAATAGTATGCATGAAAACGAACTCAGAAAATCCAACAAATGTAAGTGCAAAATCATTATTATTTGATTTTTTTTTTTTTGTTTTTTTTTTGTTTTTGAATATTTTTACTTGCACATTCTAACATGTATAACAAAGGTTGACACGCTTACTCCAGAACACGACTAACGTCTGCACAGTCTCAAGCTAGCATCTTAAAAAGACACATTACGATTCAATGAATAAATAATGTTCATTCTCATCACCCAACAATTCAACTTATCAAACAAGAACCAAGGTGTTATTTATGAATTTTAACATAGAAAACCAAATCATAAAGGATTTTATATTACGTGTCTGATTTGGAAAAACAAATCTTGTTTTTTCAGAAGTTTGAGTTGCTAATTTTAAAATTTTGAGCTTACAATTGATCCTAAAATCAAATTGAATTTCTGTAGCAACTAAAGAGAGGTCAACGAGCTGGGGTTCAGTAAAAGTTTCGAAAACAAAATTTGATTTTTTCAGATGATGTATGAATTGAGAGACGTGCACACCACTCTCACCCCCACACTTGTTTTGAGAAATATTGTTCAGTTTTGCTTTGGTACTTGAAATTTTGTTCACTAAAGGTTCATTCATAAACCTAAAATCAAAACCAAACAAATGAATTTTCAGTAAATTTTGAAATCTTGTTTTCTCAAAAATAGTGTTATTCCAAAAGGAGTTCATATACTGCAGAAATTTATCAGTGAAAAACAAGTGATCATAGTGAGGTTCAGTTGAAACGATCAGGTCGCAAGGAGTTTCAACAATTTCAGAAAAATCGTTATTGTGCTTGAGATCACATTCAGCAGTTTCGTTGTTTTCAACCACAAGAATTTCAAAGTTTTCAAAAGTTTCATTTTCAGTTTCAGACCCAACAACATCATCGTCAATCAGTTTAAGAAGTTTTAGCTCATCAAAGTCGTCCTCACTTGAACAGTTGTTAACAACTTCATCATTTTTGTCAAGTTGACAATCTAAAATTACTAAATTTTCAGAATCTGATAGAGGAAGATCAAATTGAAGATTAACGTCTTCGTTTTCAAGATAATTTAAATTCAAATCAAGCACAGGGCTTTCAACAACATTTTTAAGATTTTCATCAATTTCAAAAGTTGTTAGTTGAAAATCGTCGATTGTGGGCAAAGGTGGATTTTTATTCGAATCGTCACAAGTTTGGATCCGATTTTGTTTCTCACGAAACTTCAAGTAATCGTCAAGTATGCTCGTTTGCTCAACAAAATCAAATTTATAATTATTTACATGAGAATTTTCACTTTGAAATTGTTGAGAACAAAAGTTTTCAGTAGCACCACAATTGAAATTATTTCCGTTACCAAAATCATTTGAAAAGTGATTTACATTTCCATTTTGAATTTGAAATTCATTTTGGAGTTCAAAATTGAATTGACAAGTGTTATAATCAGAATCATTTGAATTTGGATGTGAAATCGAATTTTGATTATTTTGAAAGCTTTCACTTGAATTGTTGCACATGTATAACTTACACAATTCATTTATTTCTTTATTTTGTTGTATGCTCATTTCAAGTAAAGATTCAACATGTGTTTCAAGAGTTGAGGGCTGATCATCATTTTGAAAATTTGGTGGTGTACAAACGGGATTATCTTGAAAATTTTGAAAAGTTGGTGGCGTAAAATCCAAATTGTTTGTACAATAGTTGTTATTAAAATATCCATATGAATTTGGTGTAAAAGTATATGGATTGTATTGATTTTCACAACTATCGTAAAATCCGTAGGAATAAGGGAATTGAGACATTTTCAAGAAAGCTCTTTTAAAAAATATGTTAAAATTAACAACTTCGGATTATATGAATACAAGTCTAGGCCAGGTCCGGACAGGGGTTATCAGTGTGCCACGAATCACCGTAGAAACACAACTGAAGGTTTAAGAACCTGTTTGAGTTCTAGACTCTACCGTTCCTTAGACACCTCAGAGAGTATCAATCCTAATTGTCAATATAACAAATATTTTGTCCTATGAGCTTTGTGGAATCCTCAATTCGATTTCAAAAATAAACTTTTCAATTATTCCCACGTTCGTTTTAAAATTTTAAACCACACAACAACAGGCAAAATATTCAGTCACAGAATGAACAGTCTCAGAACAGTCAATAAAAAAAAATTACAAGCAAGCCGATGCTTTGCAGAAGATTTTTACAAGCAATGTCTATATATATTTTTTATTTGCAGCAGCAATCCCTGTAGAGATAGAAAATACTCACCTTGATCGGCAGTCCGTCCAGTGCAATTGGGTAGCGCTAGCGCGTTCACACCCCACTTGGTGTGCAACCGCTCGAACACTGAATAGTCTGCTGCTTTTTATTGTTGTCCCCTCCTATTAATTGCTTGACTGCGCTGCGGCACGGGTTCGGGCTAGGAGCCCGAAAAAAAAAATTTAAGACCTTTTTCTAATTTTTACTGTACCTGCTTTTGAAAACTTTCGCCTTTTTTTTTCTTAATGGAGAAAAAGGCCAAATCAACAGAAGTAACAAAAGAGAAAATAAAAAACAAAATTAAAACAATTCGTCTCCCTTAGAAGGCCTAAAGCCTGGCCCAAAATAAGAAGGTCACGGACTTAAAATCCACTACCTCACTAATCCCTACCCATTTTAAAAGCACGCCGCCCCTTAGACACAATCAAAGCAAATCGCCCAACTATTTCTCTTAGAAATCCAAATTGCAGTCACAAATCCTCCTTCTTCTTTTTTTAAGATTCAAAATTGATTTCAATTCCAATTAGAATAGGCTCGGGTATTCCAAACGGGTTTCCAATCTGTATGTAATTTTTTTGGGAGACGTAGGAATCACGGTATTGTTTTGTGGTCGGAGCAGAGATGGAGGAGGCATTCGATTTGGGGCTTTCGGCTTGAATTCAAAAGGGGTTTGTTCAATTTGGGGTCCTGAATTTGCTGCAGTCGAGAGTTGCGGATTTGGGTTGCTGGGTTGTAGTTTTCGGATTTGGTTATGAAATGAGACGTGTCGACGACGGTTGAGGTGGTTTGAACTGGCTTGTTGGTTTTATGATGAAGTGTTGACGTTGGGTTTGGGGGCTGCGGTAATGGTGGAGGGCAGTGGTGTTCGAAGTGGTATGAGATTCTATGCTGATGGTTGTGATGTTTTGTTCACAGTTTTGGACTGTTGAGTGGTTATGAATGGATGAGGTGTTATGCAATTGTCGTGTATGGTGGTAATATGTTCGGGCAGAATGGTTTGTGATTTGAGCCGGGCTTTGGTTATGGGATCTTTGAAGGGTGCGTTTGAATAGACTGTTGGTTGCGCAGTAAACTTTGAAGAAGGCGTGTGAATTTGGTGCGCAAGTTGTGGTGGCGTGGAGATCGATCTGTGGTTGGTGTGGATGAATTTGTACTTGTATGGTTCGACTGACGTGGGTTGGTGCTTGTCTTGGTGAGGACAGGAGGGTGGATGGCGTATGGAATTGATTTGAGGAAGGAAAGGTGAGAGGACTGTGAGTTTGTGGTTGCGTCGAGGAGGTTTGTCACTGTTTGGTAGTTAGAATGTTGGTCAAGCTTGCATTAATGTATTGCCTGTTGACGAGAAGTGAAGAAGGATTTGTAGTGTGAGGTTAAGAAGAAATCTGTGTGAAGAGATCCTGGGTTTGGTGGTGATCCATAATTTGCAGAGTGGAAGATCTATTTTGAAGGTTTTTGATTATACTCTGGTGCACGTGTTTGTGGTAGGGAAGAGGCGGCTTTGTCAATGGTTTTGCTGATGGTCGCTGAGTTGTTAATGGACGTTGATGTTGATTTTGGTGAGTGGTTGGTGTAACTGACGTGAAGTGTGGTTTGTAAGCAGGGTATTGGCAGAGGATTAGGCAGTGCCGCAGTGGTGAACACGGCAAGGGGGTATGGTATGAAGGTGAGAAGGTTGGACGTAAAGCAATGAGGTTGAAAGGTTGAAGATCTGCATGTAGAAGGCGAAAGAGGAAGGAAGTCAAACTACAGAAGAATTTTTTTTTTTTTTAGAAAAGGAATTGTATAAAGGAAAGAAAAATTGTAAAAAACGGAAAGAGATTATATGAAGAAAGAAAGAAAGAAAAAGAGATTATAATACCAAATCACCAACCAAGAGTTTCCTTCTATATTCCAAAAAAAACAAAAACAACAGGAAGTAAAATAAAAAATATTTTTGTGGTTTTCTTTTTTATTGAAAAACTAAAAATAAAAATATAACCCGAAGGATTATTAATAAAAATTAATTTGGTCCCCGGCAACGGCGCCAAAATTTGTTTGCGAACAAATTATACAATTGTAAACAACTGTAAAATCCGTTCCGTTTTCCTAAACAACAAGGATTGTTGTAGAGGGTGTCGAACTCTGGGACCAAAAATATTTTAATTAATAAATCCAATCAAGTTATCCCTAACTTTTGATTGGTTGAAAATAAAGAAAATAGCAAAAATTAAACAAAAGAGAGTTTTAACAATAAGTGAAAGTAATTAGGGGATAATGACATAGATCAGATTCATAATCATCAATAGCCAAAAGATTAACCAGATCTAATACATGTTTCTGTCACAAACATGAATCAACGATAATAGGTTTTTAGAAACAAATATGTAAATAACGACAAACATAGCCTATGTAGGAGCTCGGCTCTACAACCATAGGCTATCAGGACAGATTCACTATTTTATTTCTAAAACCCTAAATATTAAATCTAAGTCTGATAAGTGTTAGATTGAACTCGAATATACCCTGTGAAGGAGCACAGCTCTTAAACGACACAGGGTATGAAGGTTCAGATCTAATCCTTAATTCAGATCCAGATCTACATGTATACAGTCCTCATCTTTTGGCTATGTGATTCATATTGAATCATACTATCAGCGTCATCACCCCCTAATCAAAGGGGATTAGCTAGACATAGCTAAAGAAGAAGAGAAAAAGAAAATAAATAACATGAACATAAATAAAATAAGCAAAAAGTAAAAAGAAAGGGAGAGAATGATTTTATTCCAAGAAGAGAATTACAGAATAAAACCTAATGTGTTTTACAATGAATGAGATACAAGGTATTTATAGCTGATATGACAAAGGCTAGCTAGCTAATTACATAATGTGGGACTAAAGAAATAACCCAAATAACACATAAGCCAGTGTGAACACAGCTTTAGAGTGAGTGGTTTAGCAAATAGGCTAGTGTGAACGCAACATGAGTAAGAGGCCTTCCAAATGAGCTAATGTGAATGCAGTTTGAGTCTTTATTGAGCCAAATCTCCTTAACTGAAATATAATTGCAACCGTTCTTCAAGCTTTAGATTCTTCAAGCTTTAGCAATTTTAAACTTCACTCTTTTTAAGCAAATTCTTCATGCTTTATCCATCAAATGCTCTAAACCATGCTTCTTGTCAACAATCTGAAAATACAGCTATAAATACAAAGTATCAATTATTTTAAAGGGAAAATAAGATAAATAAGCGGATAAAATATACACATTTACTTGTATATCAATAAGTGTTCCCCAGAGTATCGCTCAACGGCGTATAATTTTTGAAAGTTTGAAACCAAGGACGTTTTTCAGAATTATTCCTTCGATTCCAATTCCTTTTACCACCATTTCCATCCTGACAGCCATTTCCTCCATTTTTGTTACTGATGTTTACCTCGACTTTACCTAAATTGTCGCTGGACTGCTTCACAGTGACGTTTCTTTGAATGTCTTCTTTAGAAGCTCCATCAGATTTTTTTTTCGATTAGCGTATATTTCCTCCCGCCGCAGGCGAATATTTGCCTTTTCATACAACGATTCCCTTGTCAATGGCGGTTTTCCAGCCAGATATCCCCCGAACTCCGTGTCTGGATCTACCCCGTCTATTAATGCCATCAAAATGGTTGGCTCATATGGGTCACTTACTTCAGTAACTGCTAGGTTAAAGCGTTCTAAATACGAATTCAAAGATTCTCCAGAAGCCTGCTTGATCCTAGATAGTTCAATGACACTTTTAGATTCCTAGGAACGGAGTCGGAATTGGTTCATAAAACGTTCGCTTAGTTATTTAAAGCTTGATACTGATCGGGGAGGGAGTCGAGTGAACTACATTAATGCAACTCTTCAAGATATATCGGAAAAGCTTTACATTTCACATCGTCATAGTGTTGCCGTGACATTCATAAACCATGCATACCTCAATGTTGTCCTGGATCGATTCTTCCTCCATACTGATCCATTTGTGGTAGATTAAATCATCGGGGGAATTAGAAATCCAGGATGTCATCGGTGAATGGGGTGCGGCTGCCCTCAATACCCCAGTCCTTATTGGTATAATGTTGACTATCGGCCATGATCTGGCGCACCCTTGCTTCTGCCTCAGTGTTACTCCAAATTGGTTCAGGATCTACACTTCTATTTCTTCCAACATGCCCGGTCCCTACATCGGGTGACGTTCTTTGGTTCCTAGCTGCAGCTGAACTTCTTTGCCCTCTACGATCCCGGTCATTCATAGGACGAGTGGGCTGGAGAAGATGCCATTGAGTAGGACTATCGATATTGGGATCTCTGGGTAGAACATGTGATCCTCGCATTGGTTCCCTCAAACTAGGATCATCAGGTCCGAGGACACGGGCTGCGTCTTCGCGAGATCCCAATGATCCAAACATTAACTGACCAAGGTTCTTGGTCCTTCCATATGGCCTCTTCCGACGTGAACATTCTTTGTCTGAAGAGGATGAATGATCTACAGAGAGACGATGAGTTGGAGAGGGCATTCTTTGTCTACGAAGTTCACTTATTTCCCTACTCATAGCTTTCATGTTTTGTCGCATAAGGACGCCATCGCGTTTATGGGCCTCTAAAGCATCACTGGTTCTGTCTAACATGCCTGGTAAGCGCACGAATTCCAAAAGTATGATGGGTGTTGTAGGAGTAGGCTGATTACAAGTTGTCGCGATTGGCATTGGAGCATCTGCAGGAGCTCGAATAGAAGTACCAGCCTCAACTGTAATCAGTTCGGATCGAGTCACAGGTTTATCACCATTACGGGTCAGGAGGTATCTCCAGAAGCATTCAAGTCATCGGTTCGGTTAGGATCAACACCATCGGAACGGTTCGGATCGTCGTGTTCAGGTCGGATCGGTGGCCCTCCTCCGGACCGGTTCGAACCTGAACCATGTCCTCTTGATCTGGTGACAACTAACGCTTTCTAATCCTCGTTTGCTTCGTTTTACCGAGGAATTTGCGGTTCTTTTCCTTTTCCTTTAGCCATAAAGCTTGCTTCTCTTGAGATTAATCAGAAAATCTCCAAAAACACTGAAGAAAGTGGACTAACTTCTTTGGACTTGAGGATCCAAACAGTAGAACAATAATCCAAAATGCTGAGAATTTGAGTTTCTCAGTGAAAGCACAAAAATGTTAGACCAAAAAGTGGTTCTGACACTCAACGGAATGATAATGATTCTAAATAAAATAGAAATAAAAACAACAAGAACACCAGGTTTATAGTGGCTCGGCGTCAAAGGGCCCAGATTCACTTTATACTTTTTTGATTGATGATTTGAATACAAACACAATGCTAATTCTCACTCAATCTCACTTATACAATTGATAATCTCTCTTCAATTTGTTGAATTATACTCCAAGAGTTTGGATATAATCTGAATAAACCAAGGAAATTCGCTGGTCTAGAAGTTAAAGTGATTAATTTGCCAAAAGATCCCTTAAAATGGTGCTTTGTGGAGGAATTTATAGGTTGAAAATCGATTCAGTTTGGAGGCTACATGAGGTCCATCCCGCACGTCTCGGGTTCAGTGGTCCTGAGATGATGATAGCGCACCAAAAAAACCGGGATAATGGTGTGTAACCTCTTCGAGTTAATAGGAGAGTGGGGCGTGACTGTTGAAGATCCAATCCTCGGTTCAGGTCGGATTGAAAGATTGCGCTCTGGGTCGGATGAGTACGAATCGATCCGAAAATGTTGCCTGAGGCTGGTTTTTTGGCTCGCGTGTGTAGAAGAGAAGTGGTTCGGTTAGAGGATTCCAAACCAATCCGAAGACCACCTTGCCACATTTCTTGTCTCTGAATGGATTCGTCAATTGATTTGATCCTTAGCTTTGTATAGCATGATCACAAAGGGGGATAACAATGATTTAATTCTTTATTCATCCAATTAATATAATTTAGTTCTTTACTTTAAAATAATCAACAACATTTCTTCTTTGCTGTTTCATTTGTTCATCAGTTACCCATCATTATGTGAGTCCTACTAGCATAAATTCATGATTGTCAAAGTTATATAATTAAATTAAACTAATAACTACTTAATTCATTATTACTCTGAGTTAATTACATTACAAGAAAAATATCAGCCGACTGTTTATTTTGTTCCTTATCAGCTCCTGCTCGCACCAGATTTCCCAAAACGCCAGCACAAATTTTTAACATTCACGGTTTACCAATTTAATAAAATGGATAAGCTTAATTATAAAATTAAACTAAACTAATTTGTTTACTAATTACACTAAAATTACACGGCTAACCGGTTTCGTTAGTTTCCCTTTTGTTTCCTTTCAGGCCTTTTGTTCATTTTTTCAGATGCTTTTATCATGCACATAAATAAATATTATAATTATAAAATTTATTAACTAATTATCAGTTTCAATTAATTACAATCTAAAGAGTTAATTACTTCGCTTTGTACAAACTGGCCGAGGTTTTTCCTTCCCGTTTCATAACACCTTTGTTCCATGCGAGCTCATCCTATGCTCGTTCACAAAAAAAACCCATGCGCTACCAATCCATTCGCTAAAACTGCGCCCAACTCCATCGCTCTGGCCACCATCCACCATTGCCAGAAGTAGCGCCCCGATGGCCCCGACCTTCGCCTATGATCTTGACAGACCCGAGACCTCCCTGTGTAGTCACCTCAACTTCGAACGATGGTGGCTTCCCTCTCGATTTCGACAACGATAGATCGTATTATTCAATTACAGCCGTTGATCAGAAAGGCCTTTCCAAGCTCTAAACACTTTTAGTTGAAAGTTTCGGATTTAAATTAGTGGATTGAGAGTTTGAGGGGATTAATTATTGTGAAATTCTGGCCATACGTTGTATAGGAGGCGGCTGGTTTGTTGCGTTGACCTTGAATTAGGTTTTCTACCCGCAATATATGTTGGGGTATATATAATGGATGGACAAAAAAGTATTAGTATAATATTATTAATAGAAACTTGATGATGAAGTGTAAAGTTAAAACGAGCTTATACGATCTGTATTTTTGACAAAATAATGTAATCCTAGCATAAAAAAATATTCCGGACCCAATGGGATAGGTTTAATCAAATTTCGAGGTCGTTTGTGAAAAGTCCTTTATAAATCAAAGGCTAAAAATCACGCATTTAAATTTCCTATGATCACAAAATAAATCCAGTCAACTTGAAACTTTGAAATTCTACTTGGCCTTTTCCTAATGGATCCAATGAAATTTGTTTTGTTAAAATCGGAGTTTATTTGGCTAGTCGTTTATTCCTTTAAAGTTACCCCTGTCTAAATTGGCCAAAATAATATAAACGATTAAGGTATTTATTGTTGCCACGATCAAATGGTAAGCCCAACTGACAAGAAAATAGAAATTTTATAATAATTTATTAATACGAATCCAACGACACAAGTTTCGTCGCACTCCGATACTGTTTTCTGATACGCTATTTTTATACGCACCACAATGCTATTTTTGACACCAAATCACCCGATCTCCAAAAATAAAAAACTACCTGCCTATTAGGCTCTAAATGTTGATACGAACTCAAAGGAATTAGTTTTGTGCAATTGTTTACTCAAGTTATACACAAATACCCCTTTGTTAATTTAATTTAATTTAATTACGTGCTATAGAAAATAACTGGGCGTTTACGACCGCCGTTGTCACATACAACATAGGTTTGCCACGAAATTTGGTATTATACAATAATTTAACGTTATGGTTCCAATGAAACTAATTTCATCGACAATGGAGACCATTTGCAAAAATCAGTATTTTAAGGCTTATATAATATAAATAAAAATATTATATAAATTCCAAAATAAGCGAATTAAATAATAATAAATTTTTATTATCACGAATACCCAACTAAAAATATCATATAGTTTCAAATATAAATTATACAACTCGATATCATCAATTTTAAGTTAAACGTTATCCTGATTATATAAAAACCATTATAAATATAATAAATAAACGTTATCATTTGTTAACGAATTCCATAACATTTATTTTAAATTTTTAATTGGACATAACTAACAATTCATAACACGAAATCTGGATTTTCTCTTTCAAATGAAAATTATAATCAACAAGATTCCAACATTTCTTGTTTCACAGAATCCGACTTATATTGGATCTTGTATACTCAATTAAAGTTCAAAACTCCATATTACGAACTACCGCGCCATTTCGAGCTCGATTTATAATTATATATAAATTTAACATTTAAACATAGTTTTAATAAACGAATTAAATGTTAAAACCATTAGTATTCCAAATATAATATTTAAAATAATAAATTAAATTAAATATTTGTCTACCAAAAATACGGGACATTACAATCTTCCCCCTTAAATGAATTTCGTCCTCGAAATTACTAAGAATTTTTTAATACTTTAAATTTCTGGAAAAGTTCGTCAGAGTCTCCCCTATATGGAGTGACATCTGCGATATCGTAGGAACAAATAATATATATACATTGACTCACAACGTCGAAAAACAAAATTCAAAACCCAAAACTTTATATTTAAGCGTAGGCGTACCTTTTACAAGCGCAATGAGCATCTTTACTCAGTTTACATGCAATCTACTCAACCACTACCATTTCATAGTCTTCTGGTACCTGTACTTAACTCAATTCAATATATAAGTAACAGATATATGGAATTCTTAAATAGTATTTCATTAATCATTAAGTATACTATACCAAATTCCAAAATCAACATAAAGCATCGTTTATATGCAAATACCGGGTTAAATCATTAATTTCAATTCGTATGCAGTTTCATTCCAGTTTAATTATACTAGAATTTTATTCTTTGGTTTATAATTCATTTAACTTCATTAAATTGTTGATTATTTCTACTTAAACAATCTACCATCCAATAACAAACAATTCACAATCAACAACCAATACACAACTAAATCAACCAAATCAATTTAATTTATATTCAATATTAATATTTATTTTGGTTTCACAAATTTGAACATCAATAGGTTAATATTCGACTGATTTCTACTTAATTATTATTCATTGAATTTCTAGATTCCAAAACTAATTTATTTTAATTTCAAAATCAATTTTAATTCCACTTAACCAAGTTAAGTTTCAGTTCAAATTTTAATCCTAATTTGAATATCATTCAAATCAATCAACACAAAATATCTCAATAATTTAATAAAATTATTTCTTTTGTATACAAAAATATATTTCAAGTAAAATCATTTCATTTACCCTCTTTACAAAACAATAATGTATCCATTGATAGTTCAATGTTTCTAAACACTTGAACCGATCAAACAACACAATACAAAACATTGTATATAAAATTTACAAATATGCCCTCATATATATACACTCAATCTCGATTTAGGGTATTACTAACTCCATCTCTATCGAGTTACTCCAAAGAGCCAAGGTTATTACTAAACTAATAGCTCTGATACCAAATGTAATGACCCACTTTTTAGTACAGTTTAAGCCGATATTTATCAAACCATGTAAATTCAAATTCTACAGAAAAGTAGACAGCTATTAGAAAGAAATTAGAGGGTGAGATAAGAAAGAAAGAAATATCAGAATAGAAGAAGTAACACATCAGAAATGGAGTCCCACATCGCAGCGGAATAAAATATAATATGGAACTAGTCTTTACTTAGAGCTGGAAAATTAAAACTTATAGTAATCAGAGTACATCAACAAATCTAGAAAGTTATAATAACATGTCCTCATATACAACACAAAATGGAAATTTATATTATATAATATCATACGTCTGGACACATCCAGCTCGTCTCTGGACTTCGTAGCTGTGATAGCCCGTGACTTCCCCAGTCAGGAAAGCCCGGATTATCTTGAGAACACGACAAAATAGAACACAAACAGAAGAACATTTCATTGTATATTACAACAATTCCATCAGAATACAAGAATACATAGAGTACGAATAAATATACATTCGACAAATATTAGAGATTACAATAAATTACATAGCAGCGGAAAAATAAAATAAAACACAACTAAAAAAGATATACGGATACAGAGCTTTTCGGATGTCATTCCAGCCGTAAACCAGTTTCCTGTGAATATAAATCTACAAAACCAAAACTACTAGCTGCCCATGTAGAAAATAGGGGCACCCAGAGTTTAGATTAAAACAATAAACTCCAGGTCAGTCATGCGACTGGTGTGAGAACTAAAACAGTTATTAGTTGTAATGACCCGTATTCTACATGTCATAGGATTGTAGAATATTTATTTCTTTCCCATGTGAAGTCGTATGGTCATGTAACTTTGGGAAACATCTATTAGAGTCATTTCCCATGCTTATGATTTTTGTCGATTTTTAAATGACCATTTTGCCCCTAGTTGGTACTGTTTTGGCCATAACCTTTGATTGGAAAGGAATTTTGACCTGAAACCACTTCCATTTGATTCGTTTGATGGTTTCTCTTTCCGTAGAGTGGTCACATTAGCCAAACAGACTTACCGTTTGGGAGATATGGCTGAAACAAGGTTTGGAGGGTGAAAAACTGCTTAACCGGGCCAAATCGGGTGATTAGTGAGTAGGCCCATAACCCATTTCGGGATTAGGGTTATGGGAGGGCTGAAATGAGATGGAGAATCATTCCATTTCAGTTTTCTAGCCTCCACTTATCACCAAGGATCCCTAAAAATGGCCTCCAACCTCTAAATCACCTCCAAATCACCTTTAGGTTAAGGATTTGGCTTAGCAACCCCTAATCAAGAAGGATCTTCACCAAATCAACAAAGGAGCTGCTGTTTGGTATTGAAATTCGCATCAAATCAGAGAATCATTTCAGATCTTAGTTTATTTTGTGGCTAAGGTGAATGATTTGCTTAGTTTTGCACTAATTATGGCTAATTAGGGGTGATTAGTGTTAATTAGCGAATTTAAACATGATAAAATTCTGGAAAAATGTTTATAAAATTCGGAATGATGTTTTAGACCTCTGACATGAATTTGGGTTAATTTGGTTAAGTTTTGATAATCCTATCATTAGTTTCACCTAAGTATGCTTAAGGGGAAATTTGGGATTTTGGGTATGTTTGATCCATTTTATATGCTATGATTTGTGTTTTGATGTTTGGGATCGACACTACATGTTGCTATGACTGTATGGTATGCTTTTTGATTGTTTAGAAGTGTTAGATTGGTCGAAAACGCCGTCGAATGGCGTAGAAACAGTCGCAGGAAAACATGCAGGAAATGACCCAGAATCCGGATCGGATCGGTGGAGGGTAGAGCGACTCGAACCGTTCCAGCATGGGCGTTACGATCCGTTTAAAGGAGTAAGTCACGACTCAGCTAGGTGGCACGATCCGGTGGTAGAAGCACGATCCGAACCAACAAGTATTTCCGATCCGAACCAGAGGAGGGTGGGGAGCTCACGAGTCGATGGGTACTAGGCGAGACGATCCGACCCGATCAGAAGATACGACCCGACCCAGATGAAGCAACCCGATCCGATCCGAAGTGGTGATGCCGATCTGAATCAGGAAGAGGAGCCACGAGCTGGAGGACCACGACCCGATCCGATGCAAGAGGCGCGACCCGATCCGATGCAAGAGGCTCGACCCGATCCGAATGCAAAGGCCGATCCGATCCGATGAAGAATGTGAAGGCTGATCCGATCTGATTCGATTGTGATGACCAATAACCCGAGATGCAAAGGTAGTCCAAATGGATGTTAGAGCTCAGGATCCCGGAACTAGTTGGGAACCAATGAGTTCACTTCATGGTTGGACTTTGCTGCGGGACGTGTGCTAAGGAGTTGTCGATGTTCATAACTTCGATTCACCACTAAAAAGGAATGATGGGCTACTTATCAGTGCAGTAGGGTCATTATGACCTGAGGGGCAAAGTGATGGTAGCAAGAGTACGTTATCAGTGCAGTAGGGTCATTACGACCCGAGCGGCAAGGTGATGCGTAGTAAGACTATGAGCCAGTGCAGTGGGATTCTTGTAACTCCATGGGGCAGAGTGGACATAGTAAGGATTAGTAAGGCTATGAGCCAGTGTAGTGGGGTTCTTGTGACTCCATGGGGCAAAGTGGACATAGCGAAGAATTTGTGGCTACGTTATCAATGCAGTGAAGCCATTTATGACTTCATGGGGCAGAGTGATCGTAGCAAAGTATGTTGGGTGATCGAAGTGGTGAATATCGTATACTTTACGCACTGAGTGAGAGATGTGAGGATGGATGCTATGCTTGATTGTTTGCCATCATTATGACATGCACACCTCCCCCACCTCCGTATCTTTATACCGTTTGGTATGATACCTTAGAGTGTTGTACAGTATGTAGTGCTAACTCTTTGGTTGCAGGTCCAGATTCAGGTATGTTTTTAGTCTACTTGTTATTGTTCACTTTAGATGCTTATCGCTCATACCAGGCTTTATGTCTGACCCAGAGTTTTGTGTCTCCTCTTATTACTCTGGGTGCTCACACGAGCAGACTAGAGACAGGTTAGTTGGTGATGCGCGAGTAGCTGATTCGGAGGCGGGCAGGAGGCTTCCACGTATTATATATATATACACATTCTCCCTGTGTCGTTGGTGGTCGCTACTTGGGCATTAGTAGTGTACCTCCTTTATCTTACTTTTGCTTTGAGACAGTTTGAAAAGTTGTAATAAGCTGTATTTTGGATTTCCGCTGCTATGATGTTTAGTTCTGATTTTCAGCTTATGCACTGTCTCTCCTGTTCTATGTCAAGTATGTTATTATTATATTTTGTTCTATGCGCTGTGAGACATTCTACAGGTTCTTTGTATGTTCATTTCCTTCTTCCTTTTCCTTCTGGCGACCCGTTCCGTGCTAACTGGACATGTGTACAACGCACTTTTGGAGTAAATGTCGGTTGGTGTGGGGCGGGCCGTTACACTTGGTATCAGAGCTCTAGGTTGCGTAGTTAACCTAGGGAAAGACACTAGGGAGAGATAGTACGTATATGAGAGCTCGTATTTGTGATTACTTTGGTTTTCAAAAGCTATGTATGTATATACTATTAGTAGTATGAAGAATGAAGTCGCACTGCACTAGCACCACTATGGGGTCGTTAATCGTTTCCCTTTTTACAGATTAACGATGAGCCGAGAGACGAGGGGTGCTGGTAAAGGGACCAACCAAGGGAATGCCGCTGACATGAGGGCTATGTTTACTAACCTCATGAGAGACATGCTTAGAGAAGTTCAAGGGGCAGTTCCCAATCCCGGAGTTGGTGTTGGCCCAGTAGTGCAGGCGCCTAGGGTCGATTTCGCCAAGTTGTGCAAGGATTACACTAATCTTGGTGGAAAGCCGTTCCACGGAACGGAGTCAGCCACAGATGTTCAGGACTGGATGGATAGCTGTGACCGTATCTTTGATGACTTGGGTCTTGAGGATGCGATGAAGAGAAGGCTAGCGTCTCGTCAGCTGCAAGGGCGAGCGATGAATTGGTGGAATGCCATTAGAACAGCTACTCCAGAAGATCAGGTTACCTGGGATCAGTTCAAAGCTCGCTTTAGCGAGAAGTTCATTCCAGCTGCCCAGAAGTCAGTATTGTTCAAGAGGTTCTTGGAACTTAAGCAGAATGGAAGGGCAGTTTCTGATTATATTGCTGAGTTCGATACTTTGTCGAAGTATGGACTGTCTCTCATTGATACCCCTGAAAAGAAGAATGAGAAGTTCATCACTGGTTTGGATGGGTACTTGGGGGAAAGACTTATCAACCACATCGATGAGACTTTTGAATCGATAGTGGGAAAAGCTTTGAGGTCAGAGAGTCTTTACCCTAAGTCAAAGACTGAGGCTGCATCTGCAGAAGGGCCGAAGCCGCAAGCAGGCGGTGGAGGCAAGAATAACTCTCAGAATAAGAGGAAGCAGGACCAATCTAAAGGTGGCCAGAAAAAGAGCAAGAAGGATGTTGAGTGCTTCAGCTGTGGAAAGAAAGGCCATTATGCTAAGGAATGTCGGGCCAAGCCAGCGGAAAGGAAGTGCTACAACTGTGGTCAAGTAGGACATCAGAAGGATAAGTGTCAGCAACCTCTTAAGGAGAAGCAGATTGTGAAAGCATATGCTATTGATACTGTTCCTTCTTCGTCGAATGCCCCAACTGCGGCGGAGAAAGGAAAGAATGTTGTTATTCAAGGTATGCTTTCTATTTATGATGTACCAGTTCGAGTTTTGTTTGATACTGGGGCTTCCCATTCCTTCATATCTAGTGACCTGGTAGATAGGTTGGGACTGGAACCCGAGATAGTCGATAGGCCATTGATTGTGACGAACCCGATTGGTGGTTCGACTAGCCTTAGTATGATTTGCAGGAATTTGGTCTTATCGAGTCATGGATGTATGTTTGTATGTGATTGCTTTGTTTTGGGCTTTACTGGGTATGGCATTATATTGGGAGTCGATTGGCTCCAAAGATACGGGGTGGTGGTAGACTGTGAGGGCTTTTTGGTGACAGTGAGGGCGGATGATGGGCGGAGGGTAGTGTTTGGTAGCCTACCTAGTGATGGGGTTATGGCTAGATTTGTAAATTCCCTCGACATCCCGCAGGATGAGTTGTCAGATGTGCCCGTGGTTGGCCAGTATCCGGACGTCTTCGAGGAGGTGACCGGGCTTCCACCACACCGAGAGATTGAGTTCCGTATTGATTTAGTGAAAGATGCCGGACCTATAGTGATGCCACTTCGTCGTATGGCACCAAGGGAGCAGCGAGAGATCGGGGTGCAAGTCAGCAATCTTTTGAAGAAGGGATTGATTAGAAGGAGTGTCTCCGAGTGGGGAGCACCAGTTGTGTTTGCCACTAAGGCAGATGGTTCCCTTCGGTTGTGTGTGGATTATCGCGAGTTGAATAAGGTGACGAGGAAGAATAAGTATCCTCTACCGCGGATAGATGATTTGTTTGATCAACTGGAAGGAGCTAGAGTGTTCTCCCAGTTGGACCTCGCGACAGGATTTCATCAGCTTCGAGTAGCAGATGAGAGTGTTCCGAAAACGGCATTTAGGACACCGTCTGGATTTTATGAGTGGTTGGTCATGCCATTTGGGTTGACTAATGCACCAGCCTATTTTGTGGATCTTATGAATCGAGTATTCAGAGATCAGTTGAATAAGTTTGTTCTTGTGTTCGTGGATGATATCCTTGTTTACTCAAGGACAGGGGAGGAACACAAGGGACACTTGAGGATAGTGATGGAGGTGTTGAGAAAACACCGATTGAAAGCGAAATTCTCTAAGTGTCATTTTTGGAGAAGGGAAGTAAGATTCTTGGGTCATGTTGTTTCCGAGAGTGGTATTGCCGTGGACCCTGTGAAGGTGGCTACGATACAGGATTGGCCTACACCCAAGAATGCTACAGATGTGAGAAATTTCTTGGGATTAGCTGGATATTATCGTAAGTTTATCCAGGACTTCTCCAAGATAGCAGCACCGTTGACTCAGTTGACTAAGAAGAATCAGTCCTTCGTCTGGGACGGAGTGTGTGAGGATGCCTTCAAGAGTCTAAAAGAGAGGTTGACGCGTGCGCCAGTATTAGTCATCCCTAAAGGGAATGAAGAGATGACGGTATACACGGATGCTTGTGGTACCGGACTAGGTGCTGTATTGATGCAAGGAGGTAGGGTTGTAGCTTATGCTAGCCGACAGCTAAAGCCGCATCAGAAGAAGTATCCTACCCATGATTTGGAATTGGCAGCGATTGTATTTGCGCTGAAGATGTGGAGACACTATCTCTTGGGAGAAAGATTTGAGCTATTTACCGATCACAAATCGTTAAAGTATCTCTTCTCTCAGAAAGATCTGAATCTCCGTCAGCAGAGATGGTTAGAGTTCTTGGCTTCGTATGATTTTGATATCGCGTATACACCTGGGAAGGGTAATGCGGTAGCCGATGCCTTGAGTAGGAGACATGCCAGCTTAGGGGCAATGTTTCTTGAATGGAAGCAACTGGAATTCATCGCGGGGTTTGATTTCAGACCAAGGTGCGAATTGGATCCAGTTATGCTAGCTAGTTTGGCGATCAGACCCACTTTGATAGAGCGGATTGGTTCTAATCAGAGGGACGATCCTAACCTATTAGAAATCATCTCCAAGTTAGAAATGGGAGTTGATGAGGAGATGAATGTGTATGGGCTTGATCGAGATGGATGGCTTCGGAAGAATGGAAGACTAGTTGTGCCCAACGTGAATGGTTTGAGAGATGAAGTGCTTAGAGAATGTCATCACTCAAAACTGACTATGCATCCCGGTGGTAATAAGATGTATCGAGACATGAGACAGACTTACTACTGGGAAGGGATGAAAAGAGACGTTGGGAAGTTTATATCCAAATGCATGAATTGCCAGCTAGTTAAAGCCGAGCAAAAGAAGCCTAGTGGGTTGTTGCAACCATTAGAAATTCCCGAATGGAAATGGGAGCAAGTTTCGATGGATTTCATTGATGGCTTACCAAGGACTAGATCGGGATATGATAGCATTTGGGTAATTGTGGATCGATTGACTAAAAGCGCAAGATTTATACCAGTCAAATCGACCAGAACGGCAGCCAAGTTGGCAGAATTGTATATGAAGTGGGTAGTGAGATTTCATGGAGTACCCAAAAGCATTGTGAGTGACCGAGACCCGTTGTTCACTAGTGGGTTTTGGAAGAGCTTACAAGAGGCTCTAGGGTCAAGATTACATCTCAGTACCGCATATCATCCTCAGACCGACGGTCAGACGGAGAGGGTGAATCGTATATTGGAAGATCTCTTGAGAGCGTGTATATTGGATTTTGGTGGATCATGGGATGATCATTTGCATCTGGTAGAGTTTGCATATAATAATAGTTACCAATCCAGTATCGGTATGGCTCCATATGAAGCTTTGTACGGAAGACCGTGCAACTCACCATCATGTTGGATAGAGACTGGCGAGAAGTTTGTGCTTGGACCGGATGTGGTGAGAGAAACTTCCGATAAGATCAAGATCATTCAGCAACGAATGAAAGCTACTCAAGATAGACAGAAAAGCTATGCTGATAAGAGGAGAAGAGACTTGAAATTCTCCGTTGGTGACTTGGTGTTTGTCAAGATCTCTCCGTTGAAAAGCGTGATACGATTTGGCAGGAGAGGCAAGTTGGCACCAAGATTTGTTGGCCCATTCCCTGTTCTTGAACTAGTCGGGAATTTGGCATATAGAGTTGGCTTACCAGAGAAAATGGCGGGAGTTCATAATGTATTTCATGTTTCCCAGCTGAGGAAGTTCGTTCACGACTCAGATGTGACTATTTCACCTGATCAGTTAGAGGACTTCGAAGTAGAACCCGAGGCGGTTGGGAACCGCAAGCCGATTCGTATTGTGGGGCATGATACGAAGCAACTTCGAAGGAAGGCGGTGAAGCTAGTCAAGGTTCAGTGGGGCGAGAACGAGAATGATTGTACTTGGGAGACAGAGGAGAGCATTAGGAAGGCTTATCCAGAACTCTTTGCCTGGTAAGATTTACTTCGTAATTTAGTTTTTCCGCATGCTAGGATAGACTTGCTTTGCTTGTTTGCTTGTTTGATTGTTGTTTTATGATTGATAGGCATGCGGGAACCTTTGTGTATGTTTGGATTAGGGAATTTGGGGGGCGAAATTTCTTAAGGGGGGGAGAGTGTAATGACCCGTATTCTACATGTCATAAGATCGTAGAATATTTATTTCTTTCCCATGTGAAGTCGTATGGTCATGTAACTTTGAGAAACATCTATTAGAGTCATTTCCCATGCTTATGATTTTTGTCGATTTTTAAATGACCATTTTTCCCCTAGTTGATACTGTTTCGGCCATAACCTTTGATTGGAAAGGAATTTTGACCTGAAACCACTTCCATTTGATTCGTTTGATGGTTTCTCTTTCCATAGAGTGGTCACATTAGCCAAACGGACTTACCGTTTGGGAGATATGGCTGAAACAAGGTTTGGAGGGTGAAAAACTGCTTAACCGGGCCAAATTGGGTGATTAGTGAGTAGGCCCATAACCCATTTCGAGATTAGGGTTATGGGAGGGCTGAAATGAGATGGAGAATCATTCCATTTCAGTTTTCTAGCCTCCACTTATCACCAAGGATCCCTAAAAATGGCCTCCAACCTCTAAATCACCTTTAGGTTAAGGATTTGGCTTAGCAACCCCTAATCAAGAAGGATCTTCACCAAATCAACAAAGGAGCTGCTGTTTGGTGTTGAAATTCGCATCAAATCAGAGAATCATTTCAGATCTTAGTTTATTTTGTGGCTAAGGTGAGTGATTTGCTTAGTTTTGCACTAATTATGGCTAATTAGGGGTGATTAGTGTTAATTAGCGAATTTAAACATGATAAAATTTTGGAAAAATGTTTATAAAATTCGGAATGATGTTTTAGACCTCTGATGTGAATTTGGGTTAATTTGGTTAAGTTTTGATAATCCTATCATTAGTTTCACCTAAGTATGCTTAAGGGGAAATTTGGGATTTTGGGTATGTTTGATCCATTTTATATGCTATGATTTGTGTTTTGATGTTTGGGATCGACACTACATGTTTCTATGACTGTATGGTATGCTTTTTGATTGTTTAGAAGTGTTAGATTGGTCGAAAACGCCGTCGAATGGCGTAGAAACAGTCGCAGGAAAACATGCAGGAAATGACCCAGAATCCGGATCGGATCGGTGGAGGGTAGAGCGACTCGAACCGTTCCAGCATGGGCGTTACGATCCGTTTAAAGGAGTAAGTCACGACTCAGCTAGGTGGCACGATCCGGTGGTAGAAGCACGATCCGAACCAACAAGTATTTCCGATCCGAACCAGAGGAGGGTGGGGAGCTCACGAGTCGATGGGTACTAGGCGAGACGATCTGACCCGATCAGAAGATACGACCCGACCCGGATTAAGTAACCCGATCCGATCCGAAGTGGTGACGCCGATCCGAATCAGGAAGAGGAGCCACGAGCTGGAGGACCACGACCCGATCCGATGCAAGAGGCGCGACCCGATCCGATGCAAGAGGCGCGACCCAATCCGAATGCAAAGGCCGATCCGATCCGATGAAGAATGTGAAGGCTGATCCGATCCGATTCGATTGTGATGACCAATAACCCGAGATGCAAAGGTAGTCCAAATGGATGTTAGAGCTCAGGATCCCGGAACCAGTTGGGAACCAATGAGTTCACTTCGTGGTTGGACTTTGCTGCGGGACGTGTGCTAAGGAGTTGTCGATGTTCATAACTTCGATTCACCACTAAAAAGGAATGATGGGCTACTTATCAGTGCAGTAGGGTCATTATGACCTGAGGGGCAAAGTGATGGTAGCAAGAGTACGTTATCAGTGCAGTAGGGTCATTACGACCCGAGGGGCAAGGTGATGCGTAGTAAGACTATGAGCCAGTGCAGTGGGGTTCTTGTAACTCCATGGGGCAGAGTGGACATAGTAAGGATTAGTAAGATTATGAGCCAGTGCAGTGGGGTTCTTGTGACTCCATGGGGCAAAGTGGACATAGCGAAGGATTTGTGGCTACGTTATCAGTGCAGTGAAGCCATTTATGACTTCATGGGGCAGAGTGATCGTAGCAAAGTATGTTGGGTGATCGAAGTGGTGAATATCGTATACTTTACGCACTGAGTGAGAGATGTGAGGATGGATGCTATGCTTGATTGTTTGCCATCATTATGACATGCACAC
This sequence comes from Allium sativum, assembly GCA_030737875.1. Taxonomy (NCBI): domain Eukaryota; kingdom Viridiplantae; phylum Streptophyta; class Magnoliopsida; order Asparagales; family Amaryllidaceae; genus Allium; species Allium sativum. The sequence goes on along the minus strand of JASFAX010000029.1, from coordinate 9,138,104 downwards.
CTCCCCCACCTCCGTATCTTTATACCGTTTGATATGATACCTTAGAGTGTTGTACAGTATGTAGTGCTAACTCTTTAGTTGCAGGTCTAGATTCAGGTTTGTTTTAGTCTACCTGTTATTGTTCACTTTAGATGCTTATCGCTCATACCAGGCTTTATGTCTGACCCAGAGTTTTGTGTCTCCTCTTATTGCTCTAGGTGCTCACACGAGCAGACTAGAGACAGGTTAGTTGGTGATGCGCGAGTAGCTGATTCGGAGGCGGGCAGGAGGCTTCCACGTATTATATATATATATATATACACATTCTCCCTGTGTCGTTGGTGGTCGCTACTTGGGCATTAGTAGTGTTCCTCATTTATCTTACTTTTGCTTTGAGACAGTTTGAAAGTTGTAATAAGCTGTATTTTGGATTTCCGCTGCTATGATGTTTAGTTCTGATTTTCAGCTTATGCACTGTCTCTCCTGTTCTATGTCAAGTATGTTATTATTATATTTTGTTCTATGCGCTGTGAGACATTCTACAGGTTCTTTGTATGTTCATTTCCTTCTTCCTTTTCCTTCTGGCGACCCGTACCGTGCTAACTGGACATGTGTACAGCGCACTTTTGGAGTAAATGTCGGTTGGTGCGGGGCGGGCCGTTACATTAGTCTTTATTTTCAAAGTCAGGTAAATCAAGGGACCACGCCGTATAACACGGAATGGGTTTCCTCCCAAGAACACCAGTGCATAAAACAAATAGCGCAATGCTAAATAAAGAAAAATGAAGCTATTATAAGACCCAGGTCCCATCACACAATGCAACGCAAGCCGGAGGATAGGGTTTTTACCTTATAATAGCCAAAGCATGCTTGATACGTTAAAAACACAATTATTTGATACAATTATAAATGTATAGTGTCAAAACAATTTCAATCATAAATATCAATCATAGGCGGCATGAATGACCCATACCACTATGTCGCCATACTAGGTTCTTCAAATAAAACCGCAATATCACGTATTGGAAATTGGATTTCCGTCATGAGTCGAGGCAAGGGGCAAGCTCCTCTCCGATTCGAGACACTCTAGCAAATGTCTCAGGACCCCACTATGATCCTTTGGAACCTCCAAGGTCGGTCCTCTCTTACTTTTGAGGATTAATTATTCCTGAACACACGTTTCCCTGTCCTAACAGACCTATATCCGAGGCACCTCGCATTCCAACAACCACACAGGTGAAATTATATAAATGTCGGCCAGTTAAAGCACCGACACCACCGCTAGCTAGAAAGAAACGTCGTGCAGTCCTTGGGTCCTTATCCCGTTTTTGACTCATACCGAGGTGTGAGGCTCGCGAATTCACGCTATACCCAAAGCTATGCCACAAAAGTCGTGCTTTGATCATCAACCACAAGACTTTGCTTTTCAACAGAAGCCTTGATCATCTGCCACTTAGGCGTGCCACACAGGCAATTCATGCCATGCGACCGATATCCATCGATATACAACCTCTGATCTCGTACGTCTAAGAGAAGGGCGTTAAGCAAGAGAATAAATTCTCCGCCGCCAAACAGATGTATATTTAATAGAGATCAATCAACACAGAATAAAATCCAATGTCAAACACACAGTCCATTTACAAGTTCGTTCTGGGTCTGAACGAAACCGGAGGCACTTTCCTCGCATATCCATCGGTCTCCAAGTACGTCTGGACGACTACCGACTGATTCCCTCCTCTTGGGTGTACAACCCAATCAAGATCATCAGTTGTAAGGACCCGTAACTTCCCCGTGAAGGAAAGAGCGGATACTTTGAGAACAACACACAAAAGAACGCAGACAGAAGAACATTTCATTGTTATTCACAACAATTCCATCAGATACAAGAATATACAGAGTATAACTGAATAAATTACATTCGATAAATATCATAGATTACAATAAATTACATAGCAGCGGAAAATACTACAAAGCACAACTGAAGGTGATATACGGATACAGAGATTTCCAGATATCATTCCAGCTGCAAACCAGGATCATGTGAAGATAAATCTGCAAAACCAAAACTACTAGCTGCCCGAGTCGAAAATGAGGGCACCCAGAGTTTAGGTTAAAACAATAAACTCCAGGTCAGTCATGCAACTGGTGTGAGAACTAAAACAATTATTTAAAACTTTACTTTAAAAGAGAGTAATTCAAGGGACCACGCCGTATAACACGGAACGGGTTTCCTCCCAAGAATACCAGTGCATATAAATAAACAGCGCAATGCTCTTTCTAAAAATGAAGCTATTATAAGACCCGAGTCCCATCACACAATGCAACGCAAGCCATAGGATAGGGTTTTCCCTTATAATAGCCAAACATGTTTGGTACGTTTAAAACAAATCATTTGATACTATTGTAAGTGCATAGTGTATAAAACAACTTCAAATCATAAGTATCAATCATAGACGGCATAGCATCCCATGCAACTATGTCGCCATACTAGGCTCTACAAATAAAGCCGAAATATCTCGTATTGGAAATTGGATTTCCATCATGAGTCAAGGCAAGGGGCAAGCTCCTCTCCGCTTCGAGACACTCTAGCAAATGCCTCGGGACTACACACTCTGGGCAACCCCTGGATGCTTCAGGGCCGGTCCTCTCTTACGTTTAAGGATTGGCAATTCCTGAACACACGTTTCCCGGTCCTAACAGACCTAAAATCTAGGCGCCTCATCCAACAACCACATAGGTGAAAAGTATATAAATGTTAGGGCTGGTAAGTCACTGACACCACCAAAGCTAGAAAGAAACGTCGTGCTCTCCCTGCAGTCCTTATCCCGTTTTTAACTCATACCGAGGTATGAGGCTCGCGAATTCACGTTATACACAAAGCTACGCCACAAAGGCCGTGCTTTGATCATCAACCACAAGACTTTGCTTTTCAACAGAAGCCTTGATCAATTGCCACTTAGGCGTGCCACATAGGCAATTCATGCCATGCGACTGATGTCCATCGATATACAACCTCTGAGCTCGTACGTCTCAGAGAAGGGCGTTAAGCAAGAGAATAAATTCTCCGCCGCCAAACAGATGTGTATTTAATAGAGATCAATCAACATAGAATAAAATCCAATGTCAGACACACAGTCCATTTACAAGTTCGTTCTGGGTCTGAACGAAACCGGAGGCACTTTCCTCCCATATCCATCGATCTCCAAGTACGTCTGGACGACCACCAACTGATTCCCTCATCTTGGGTGTACAGCCCAATCAAGATCATCAGTAATCACCCAAACGATGTGAAGACTTCCGATCTTCGACCACCGTCATCATCTTCGACTTATCGTCGAATCGGTTATTCAGAATGGATATAACCCGGCCTTTCTGAATAACCCGCGTATATAATAAACAAATGTTATACAAACACAACATACGCCTCATTCCAATTCATCAGTCACTAACCGTAAATTAGCAAGAGAACAATTCCCCAAATATTAACCCCGAAGGCCGAAACCAACATCAAATCAATACCCAGGAAACCATTCTTCTTAACTAACCTACAGCTAGTTTCTAAATTTCATATTCTTAGGGAAAGGTTCCCAATAATCTTATCAAAGATAAATTCTTTAAAATTTATTCTTTAATCTTCCTTTGGATATCATTTCAAACCAGCTTATGGTTTTCCAAACTAGTTGAGATTAGCGAACCACACCGAAGTAATTATTTATTTTATTTCCCAATCCCAACCTATTCATCCCATGAAGAAAACTGGTAATACTCCATATCTAACACCACGGTGTTATCGGTAAAATTAATTACCATTTCACGTTCAAATCTAATTAAAGATTTAACTATCGCTTTGGAGCAAAACTGGTAATACTCCATTCTCGCTCACCTTCCAAATTTGATAATTTAAATTATCAATTCACATTTCAATCTAATTGCAGATTTATTAAAACTCCTTTTACTGGGTTAAAGAACTAATGTCATTTAAAACACAGTTCACGATAAACCCAAATCACATTCTATTTATTATCGGGTTAAAGAACAAGTGTTATTTAAAACACCCTTCACGATAAACCCAAATCACATTCTATTTAAAACCCATTTCAAATCCAATTTATTTATTTAAAAATAAATGGGTTTTTAATTTTAGTTCAAAACTAGTTCATTTCGATAAAAATCTATTTTTATCTTTTCGAATATGAAGTTTTTCATCCCAATTTTTCCCAAATCATTTCTTATGATTTTACACAAATTATTGATATTTTTACTAATTTTATCAAGGCCCGTACAGTCGATTTCCACCAATGGCCATCGAACTACACTTACAGCGACCTTTTCCAAATTTGATTTGGACTTATCTCCAAATCCAACCGTTAGATTTCAAATTTCTAATATTCGTTAGAAAGCTCTTTTCGATATGAACCCAACGGTTTCGGTTTTAGGAGAATCCGACGGTCGGATCTCCCGTAATGTCCGTTCGAAATCAATGGTCAAAATTCACGAACTGCCGCGGCGCGGCGCGTTCTATTCAGGCCATTATATTATATATATAATATATATTTTGTCGATTTCTATTCAAAACGAATTTTATAAATAGTTTTAAATTCGTTTCAAAAACAATTTCAACTTCCATTTCAAATTCAAATCAAAATTGAATTTTTCCTTATAAATTCGTTTTAAATTCATTTCAATTCAATTCAAATTTCAATTCAATTTGAATTCATTTCAAATTGATTTTTATTCTATTTCAATTCTTTTTCAATTCAGTTCGAATTCGTTTTATATTCAATTCAATTCGAATTCGTTATATATTCAATTCAATTCGAATTCGTTATATATTCAATTCAATTCGAATTCGTTTTATATTCAATTCAATTCGAATTTGTTATATATTTAATTCAATTCGAATTCGTTATATATTCAATTCAATTCGAATTCGTTATACATTCAATTCAATTCGAAAAATGAATATAATCGATATAAATATCGTTCGCGTCAAAATAGCGCATCTCTAATCAACATGGCTTTATATATTTCAATAATTTCGTTATTCTATTCAATAAATGAATATTTATCCTATTCAATATTTGAATCTATATTTTTGTCAACACATGACTAATCTCAACGAATGAGTACTGTCCGCGTGTAACTATGTTTGTTATTTAATATATTTTATAAAAATTATGGTATATATCGTTTGATTTCAAATCAGACTCCAACCGTAAATTAGTAAGAGAACGATTCCCTAAATATTAACCCCGAAGGCCGAAACCAACATCAGATCAATATCCAGGAGACCACTCATCTTATCTATTTTCCAGTTAGTTTCTAATATCATATATGATAAAGATGTAAATTTTATTGTTAAAATATTTCGTTCAACACATGACTAATCTCAAAGTGAGTACGGTCAACACATGAACCTTTATTTTATAATGATAAAGATGTAAATTTTATTGTTAAAATATTTCGTTCAACACATGACTAATCTCAACGGATGAGTACGGTCAACACATGAACCTTTATTTTATAATATTCTTTGTTTTTCCAGTTGGAATGAGGCCCAATCAATTACCGTATAAAGTTAATTATATGGATTCCATACAACTCATGTATATAATAGCAACGATAATAATCAACCATCATCCAAAGTGCACTACACTGTATAAGCATCAAATATAGATATCTAACGCTTATAACAGCCTGTCGATCCATTGATCGACATACAACTAATTATTGGGATTAGTGTATGCCGTATTTTATCCCAATACTCGTGTGGGGTTTCAAACAATCAAACATAGATTTTATTTGTGTAGTTGGGCGATGTGTAAAATTTATCGACCCAATCAATATCAGTCAAATCATTGTATATAAACGAATCGGCCGATTTGTTTATAAGTATTTTTTTATTCACTTTCACGTTAAAAATTATATTTTTAACGATAATTAATTTATTTCAACCATCTACATTTTATTATCGATTTCACATCAATATCACAAACCATTTTCACAACACATCAATCATACAAACAAGCCATCCATGGTCTGTGGATGACGGGCGTCGGGTGCTACTAAGCACCGTCTGCATCCTAGTATATATATATATATATAACTAGAAAAAGAAATTTAAAGTGAGAAGTTCTCACCAATAGCTATCCCAATTCCACGACACTTCAAATGTAGGGAATCATCACGGTTCTCGCCTTTTGTCACTTTTGTTGCCCGTAGCCACTACATATATAAAAATCACAATTTTATATTGTTGCTATGTATATAAAAATTCTACTTTTATAATCACTCCATATGGATAAAAATTCTATTTTTACATCGATACTATATAGATAAAAATTCCATTTTTACACCGCTACTATATAGATAAAAATTCCATTGTTACATCGCTACTATATAGATAAAAATTATATTTTACATCGATGTTCATACAATAATGATTATATTTTTATCACGGTATTCTCTATATAAAGATTCCGCCTTTTCAAATATAAATTAAAAATCGAATTTTTATCCTTTCTAAACTATAAAAATTATAGTTTTAACCTTTGTATAATATAAAAAATTTATTTTTACTCTTTCTATATTATAAAAATTATATTTTTATTCTCTTCATCATATAAAAATTATATTTTTATTCTCTTCACCATATAAAAATTATATTTTTATCGTCTTACATATATAAAAATCATATTTTTATATGAATAAAAATCTCATCTTTATATAATTAAAAATCCCATCTTTTCTAAATCAAAGATCTAATCTTTCAAATATAAAGAAGCAAATCCTTTTCAAATTAAAAATCTAACCTTTAGAGTAATAAAAATCCTATCTTTACTTTGCTTTGCTTTTATATCTTAAACTATAAAAATCAAATCTTTCATAAACAAAAACCATTTGATTTTTATATACAAAGTAGATAGGGGAAGCGGCGGTCAGATGGGTTCGGGAGGCCCAGGGTTTCTCGACGCAGGCACTACACGAGGAGAGAGAAGGGGCGTAGAAGGAGGAGGATCGGAAAGAGGGGGAGGGCACGCCCTGAGGCGTGGCGGCACTGGCCAGAGCTACGGCGGAGGGGGCGAGCGGTTTTCTTCGATGTCGGGTTTTTTTTTATTTCTGTAAAGCGAAAGAGAGATGGAGAGGGGTAGTGGTAGGAGAATATATATTATAATATATATATATATATATAATTATTTTATTTTAAAAAGCAACTTTTTCATTTGAACTCGAAACGAGACCCACCGCCTGTCGTTCCTAGCGTTTCACCCCCATTCCGAACACAATGGGATATGTACCATAAGCTGATTCGACTATTTCGATCAGTTTTCGTCAAAATCAAAATATAACTCTATATATTGAATTTGAACGCGCATTTCATTTTACCGGTGTCACAGCCTAACTCTAAAAATTCCAGAAAAATATTTCCTAGCTTCGTATTGATGATACGGTCCTAACAAAACTAGTTTCGTCGAATTCTGAGACCGTTTGAAAAATGGCCATTTTCCAGTCGACTAAAATCAACTAAAACTAGTCAAACGCGTTTTCCTTTGCCACGCTCACATATTGATTTGAAAAATTACGAAATTTGAAACCTAGCAATAACTTGACATCGCGGATCCAACAAAAGTGGTTTCGTCGAAATCCGAGGTCGTTTGCAAAATTTCCATTTTTAAGGGCCTGAATTCCATAGCGACTATTCAGAATTTTCAACTGGAGTTTGCATCCGACACATTCAATTGAAGTTTGAAATCGAATTATCGAACTACCGCGCCATTTTCAATTCCTTTTATAATTATATATAATTATTATATTCTAACGACGACGTATATAAATATATACGTTCTAAATATATTCAAAATAAATTTCTCGTCGATATTATTTAAAATAATTCATTTTAAATATTCAAAATTCGCTAAAATTGCCAAAATAAAAATTTTAAATTGGCTCGCATTTCCGGGTTATTACATCAGTAATCACCCAAACGATGTGAAGACTTCTGGTCTTCAACCACCGTCTTCATCTTCGACATATCGTCGAATCGGTTATTTAGAATGGGTTTAACCCGGCCTTTCTGAATAACCCGCGTATATATTTAACACGTGTTACACAAACATAACATACGCCTCATTCCAATTCAGAATATTCTTTTATTCAAAAATTCACATTCACAGGGAAAGGTTCCCATTAATTTTATCAAAGATAAATTCTTCTAAATTTATTATTTAATCTTCCTTTGGATATCATTTCAAACCATATTATGATTTTCCAAACTAGTTGGGATTATCGAACCACACCGAAGTAATTATTTATTTTATTTCCCAATCCCAACCTATTCATCCCATGGAGCAAAACTGGTAATACTCCATATCTAACACTACGGTGTTATCGGTAAATATTAATTACCATTTCACGTTCAAATCTAATTAAAGATTTAACTATCGCTTTGGAGCAAAACTGGCGGTACTCCATTATCGACCACTTTTCAGATTTGATAATTTAAATTATCAATTCACCTTTCAATCAAATACAGATTCATTAAAACTCCACTTAGTTTTAATCTTCTCAAAAATCAATATCCTGCCTTTAACTGGGTTAAAGAGCCAATGTCATCTAAAATACGATTCACGACAAACCCAAATCACATTTGATATTAAATACAAGGCTCTGAATAGAAAATATACCGGCTTATATTCAATATAAAATTCCGAAACCAACAAATATCGTATTGGGAATAACGATATAAATATATCTTTCAAATTCCCATAACAATATCTTTATAATCACGGAATCCAACATCGAAATATTCCAAAGACAATTTCGATTCAAATCCACTTCTACTTTATATATATATATATATATATATATATATATTGGAAATTCTGGTTATTTTCAAAACCAATTCAAATTCAATTTATTTATTTCAAAAATAAATTGATTTTAATTCTAGTTCAAAACTAGTTCATTTCGATAAAAATCTATTTTTATCTTTTCAAATATGGAATTTTTCATCTCAGTTCTTCACAAATCATTCCTTATGATTTTACACAAATTATTGATATTTTAATAATTTTATCAAGGCTCGTACAGTCGATTTCCATCAACGGCCATCGAACTGCACTTACAGCGACCTTTTCCAAATTTGATTTGGACATAATTCCAAATCCAACCGTTAGATTTCAAATTTCTAATATTCATTGGAAAGCTCTTTTCGATACGAACCCAGCGGTTCCTGTTTTAGGAGAATTCGACGGTCGGATCTCCCGCAACGTTAATTCAAAGTCAATGGTCGAAATTCACGAGCTACCGCGGTGCGTTCTATTCAGGCCATTATATATATAATATATATATTATATATTTCGTCGATTTCCTTTTAAGGCGTATTTTATAAATCGTTTTAAATTCGTTTTCAAAACCATTTCAACTCTATATTCAATTTCAAATCAAAATTGAATATTTCATATCATTACTATATAAATGATAATATTTTCAAAACGTTATATTTTAATATCACTTTCTTTTCTATATTCATTATAAAAACGAATATAATCGATATAAATATCGTTCGCGTCAAAATGGCGCATCGCTAATCAACACGGCTTTATATATTTCAATAAATTTGTTATTCTATTCAACAAATGAATATATATTTCTTTCAACACATGAGAACTGTCACCACATGACTATTTTTGTTATGTAATATATTTTATAAAATTATGGTATCTATCGTTTGATTTTTTAATCAGACTCCAACTGTAAAGTAGTTTCTAATCTTAAATATGATAAAGATGTAGATTTTATTGTTAAAATATTTTACTTAACACATGAATAGTTTCAACACATGAATATTCTCAACACATGAGCATCGTCAACACATGACTATTTTTGTATTCTAATATTCTTTATTTTCCCAATTGGAATGAGGCCCAATCAATTACCATATAATGTTAATTATATGGATTCCACCCAACACATGTATATAACGGCACAGACAAATAATCAACCATCATCCAAAGTGCACTACACAACTGCATAAGCATTGAATATAAATAATTAACACTTACACAGTCTGTCAACCAATCGATCGACATACTATTAAATAATTGGGATTAGTGTACGCCAAACCTCATCCCAACACCCGTGTGGGGTTTCAATCCACAAACACTGAATATTATTTGTGTAGTTGGGCGATGTGTAAAATTTATCGTCCCAATCAGTATCTTTCAAATAGGTGTACATAAACAAACCGTCCGGTTTGTAAATTAATATTTATTTATTCACATTCACTATATTGATATTTACGTTAAAAATTACATTTTCAACGATAATTAATTTATTTCAACACATGAATATTTTATTATCCACTTCACATCAACATCACAAACAAACTTCACAACACAACAAACAAGCATACAAGCCGTCCATGGTCTGTGGACGACGGGTGTCGGGTGCTACTAAACACCGTCTGCATCCTAGTATATAATTTAAACTAGAGAAGAAAATTTAAAGTGAGAAATTCTCACCAACTAGCTAATCCAATACCACGACTCTTCATATGTAGAAGTCTTCGTCGTGCTTGCCTTTTGTCAAATTCGTCGCCCGTAGCCACTACATATATAAAAATCATATTTTTATATTGTTACTATATAGATAAAAATTCTATTTTTATACTACTGTTCATATAATAAAGAATATATTTTTATCACGCTATTCTCTATATAAAAATTATATTTTAATATATATAAAGATCGTATTTTTATATCACGGCTATAAAAATCACATTTTTACAACATCTATATAATAAAGATCAGATTTTTATTATCTATATTGTACAAAAATTATATTTTTAACCTTCCTATCATATAAAAATTATATTTTTAACCTGCCTATCATATAAAATTATATTTTAAAAATCTCAACTTTACGTTTTAAAAAAATCATAATTATATATATATATATATAAATGATAACTTTTATCTACATAAACATGATAGCTTTTTTCTAGATTATAAACCAAAACTTTATTTAAATCTAATGTGATTTGTTCATACAAACTGATTTCTACAATAAATTAAAGTAAAATAAAGGGGAAAAACTTACAGCGAAGTAAAGGGAAGGGCGTTGGGTCGTGGGTGGTCATTGGTGGCGCTGTGGAGGGCTTTAGGGGGTCGGCGCAGGCGGCTGGGGGTCTTCGTGGTGGTGGGTTGTCTTGGGGAGGGCGCGGATTACAGAGGGGGGGCTCGCGTGTGGCGCTTGAGGGAAGGAGGGAGGACGGAGACGCAGAGGCTGGAGGGGGTCGTGACCGCTGGTGGCGCGGTGGGCGACGCGCCCTCCTGGAGGCGCAGCTCCGATTTTTTTATTTCTTTATTTTGATTTCTGAACTAACGGGGGCGGGGGGGGGGGGGGGGGGGAGGGAAGAAGGATATGGGGGGTTTATAAAATAATATATTTTTTTAATTTACTTTCAAAAAGGGTTGACTTTTTGTTCGGACTCCAATCGAGGCCCACCGACTGTCGTCCCTAGCTAATTACCCCCATTCTGAACACAATGGGATATGTCACATAGGCTGATTCGATCGTTACAATCAGTTTTCACTGAAATTAAAATATAAATAATTATATTGAATTTTAAACGTACATTTCAATTTACTGGGCCCACATACTAATTAGAAAAATTCCCAAAAAAATTTCCTAGCTTCGTATTGACGATACGGTCCTAACAAAATTAATTTCATCTAATTCCGAGACCGTTTGAAAAATGGCCATTTTCCAGTCGATTAAAATCAACTGAAACTGGTCAAATGCGTTTTCCTTTGCCACGCTCACCTATTGATTCGAAAAATTACGAATTTTGGAATCTAGCAATAATTTGACGTCACGGATCCAATAAAAGTGGTTTCGTCGAAAATTGAGGTCGTTTGCAAAATGGCTATTTTTAAGGACCCGAATTCCATAACGACTATTCTGAATTTTCAACTGGACATAACTTTTTATCCCCGCTATGAAATTTCGATTTTTCGGACGTTGGAAAGATATTCTCAATCAAATTCTAATATTTTTGGTTTCGCTAAAATCCGGTTTATTATGCACCCGGTATGTTCAATTGAACTTTGAAATCGAATTATCGAACTACCGCGCCATTTTCAATTCCTTTTATAATTATAAATAAATTATTTATATTTTAACGATGATGTATATAAATATATACGTTCTAATCTATTCAAAATAAATTTCTCGTCGATATTATTTAAAATAAATCATTTTACATATTCAAAATTCATCAAGATTGCCAAAATAAAAATTTTAAAATTGGCTCACATTTTCCGGGTTGTTACAATCTCCCCCACTTAAAACTTTTCGTCCCCGAAAAGGAATGAAGCCGAAAGTTGTTTAACTAATCAACTCAGCTTTCAATATTTTCATTACGGCTTAAGTTCTTCAATTTTTCAGTTTCTAAGAACCTTTCAAATTTTCCAAAAATTTGGCTAACACCCTAAATTTTCAAAAAATTTCGCCATAACCTCCCCTGCACCGGGGATTTCGGGATATTTCATATAGCCTCCTATGGCCTTCTTCAATCAAAAAGAAAAAGAAAAAGCCAATCAGCTCATAAAATCATTATCGCCCAAACAAAACAGTAAATTATGGTAAACATGTAACTATTTGTCAAGCAAACAATTTTATTTCTCTGCTCTAGCCTCCTTGCTATGACCTGTTCAATGTTAGTACATGTATATGCATGCATTTCCAAACAATTTTCCAACACAGTTCAATATTTAATTCCATTAGGCTAAACGGTTTAAAATTATCAAACAAATAAACAAACAACACAACCATCAATCAATTAGTGGATTATTGTTTCAAATTCATATTGATACATATACAAAAAATCATCTTTTTGATGCCAATTCACAACAATGTATTCTAGCTATATTTTGGTTCTCACACCAGTCTAATGGAAATATATAGAAATCACACCTTCGTCACTCGAATATAAATACTGATAACGCTGCAGCCTTATCAGAATCATCCCCGGGCAACTAGAATGTGATTCTATATCTATCCATTATATTAAAACTTCTAACATACGTTCATGACGCGTATATGAAAAATCGTTATATATTGGATTGTCCAAATTCAATACAAATAAAATATTCATATACGAATAAAACGATTTAAATTTTCAAAACAATATTGTTTTATTTGAAAAATATACTCTTCACACTCGTTCTAGGATACTACTGATCCTATCTCTAACAAGTCATTCTAATTGGATATTACTGATCCAATATCTGATGAATTCTTTCGTTTGGTTCAAATGTGTCTTGTTCTCGAGCTCTGTAAACCAAAGCTCTGATACCACTGTGATAATACCGCGAAATCCGGTAGGCTTTGCAACCATCCCTTCATCCTCCAGTACAGCAGGTAAAACCTACCGTGGCTAACACTGGTCCCCCAGTCCCTTGTTTTACGGCGACCCTCTCGAGCCTCCCGGCCACTGCCTAACCAACCCCCGCAAGGGACATGTGGGGGTAAGAGTCTCCCGTTCGCCACCAAACCACGAAGCGAGAACCCCCCATCATGACTGCAACAAGAACTGGTGATACTCCATTATCGATCACTTTTCAGATTTGATAATTTAAATTATCAATTCACCTTTCAATCAAATACAGATTCATTAAAACTCCACTTACTTTTAATCTTCTCAAAAATCAATATCCTTCCTTTAACTTCATCTAAAACACGATTCACGACAAACCCAAATCACATTTGATATTAAATACAAGGCTCTGAATAGAAAATATACCCGCTTATATTCAATATCAAATTCTGAAACCAACAAATATCGTATTGGGAATAACGATATAAATATATCTTTCAAATTCCCATAACAATATCTTTATAATCACGGAATCCAACATCGAAATATTCCAAAGATAATTTCGATTCAAATCCACTTCCACTTTATATATATATATATATATATATATATATATATATTGGAAACTCTGGTTAATTTCAAAACCAATTCAAATTATTTATTTATTTCAAAAATAAATTGATTTTAATTCTTGTTCAAAACTAGTTCATTTCGATAAAAATCTATTTTATCTTTTCAAATATGGAATTTTTCATCTCAGTTCTTCACAAATCATTCCTTATGATTTTACACAAATTATTGATATTTTTAATAATTTTATCAAGGCTCGTACAGTCGATTTCCATCAACGGCCATCGAACTGCACTTACAATGACCTTTTCCAAATTTGATTTGGACATAATTCCAAATCCAATCGTTAGATTTCAAATTTCTAATATTCACTGGAAAGCTCTTTTCGATACGAACCTAGCGGTTCCGGTGTTAGGAGAATCCGACGGTCGGATCTCCCGCAACGTCAATTCGAAGTCAATGGTCGAAATTCACAAACTACCGCGGCGCGGCGTGTTCTATTCAGGCCATTATATATAATATATATATATATATATATATTATATTTCGTCGATTTCCTTTTAAGACATATTTTATAAATCGTTTTAAATTCGTTTTCAAAACCATTTCAACTCTATATTCAATTTCAAATCAAAGTTGAATATTTCATATCATTACTATCTAAATGATAATATTTTCAAAACGTTATATTTTAATATCACTTTCTTTTCTATATTCATTATAAAAACAAATATAATCGATACAAATATCGTTCGCGTCAAAATGGCGCATCTCTAATCAACACGGCTTTATATATTTCAATAAATTCGTTATTCTATTCAACAAATGAATATATATTTCTTTCAACACATGACTAATCTCAACACATGAGTACTGTCACCACGTGACTATTTTTGTTATGTATTATATTTTATAAAATTATGGTATCTATCGTTTGATTTTTTAATCAGACTCCAACCGTAAAGTAGTTTCTAATCTTAAATATGATAGAGATGTAAATTTTATTGTTAAAATATTTTACTTAACACATGAATAGTTTCAACACATGAATATTCTCAACACATGAGCATCGTCAACACATGACTATTTTTGTATTCTAATATTCTTTATTTTCCCAATTGGAATGAGGCCCAATCTATTACCATATAATGTTAATTATATGGATTCCACCCAACACATGTATATAACGGCACTGACAAATAATCAACCATCATCCAAAGTGCACTACACAACTGCATAAGCATTGAATATAAATAATTAACGCTTACACAGTCTGTCGACCAATCGATCGACATACTATTAAATAATTGGGATTAGTGTACGCCAAACCTCATCCCAACACCCGTGTGGGGTTTCAATCCACAAACACTGAATATTATTTGTGCAGTTGGGCGATGTGTAAAATTTATCGTCCCGATCAATTTCTTTCAAATAGGTGTACATAAACAAACCGTCCGGTTTGTAAATGAATATTTATTTATTCACATTCACTATATTCATATTCACGTTAAAAATTATATTTTCAATGATAATTAATTTATTTCAACACATGAATATTTTATTATCCACTTCACATCTCATCACAAACAAACTTCACAACAGAACAAACAAGCATACAAGCCGTCCATGGTCTGTGGACGACGGGTGTCGGGTGCTACTAAATACCGTATGCATCCTAGTATATAATTTAAACGAGAAGAAAATTTAAAGTGAGAAATTCTCACCAATTAGCTAATCCAATACCACGACTCTTCATATGTAGAAGTCTTCGTCGTGCTTGCCTTTTGTCAAATTCGTCGCCCGTAGCCACTACATATATAAAAATCATTTTTTTATATTGTTACTATATAGATAAAATTTCTATTTTAACACTGCTGTTCATATAATAAAGATTATATTTTTATCACGCTATTCTCTATATAAAAATTATATATATATATATATATATATATCGTATTTTTATATCACGGCTATAAAAATCACATTTTTACAACATCTATATAATAAAGATCAGATTTTTATTAACTATATTATAAGAAAATTATATTTTTAACCTTCCTATCATATAAAAATTATATTTTTAACCTGCCTATCATATAAAAATTATATTTTAAAAATCTCAACTTTAAGTTTAAAAAAATCATAATTTTATATATATAAAAATGATAACTTTTATCTACATAAACATGATAGCTTTTTTCTAGATTATAAACCAAATCTTTGTTTAAATCTAATGCGATTTGTTCATACAAACTGATTTCTACAATAAAATAAAGGGGAAAATCTTACAGTTAAGCAAAGGGAAGGGCACTGGGTTGTGGGTGGTCATTGGTGGCGTTGTGGAAGGCTTCAGGGGGTCGGTGCAGGCGGCTGGGGGTCTTCGCGATGGTGGGTTATCTCGTGGAGGGCACGGATTACAAAGGGGGGCTCGCGTGTGGCGCTTGAGGGAAGGAGGGAGGACGGAGACGCGGAGACTGGAGTGGGAGGGCATGACCGTTGGTGGCGCGGTGGGCGATGCGCCCTCCTGGACGCGCAGCTCCGATTTTTTTTCTTTATTTTGATTTCTGAACTAACGGGGGGGGGGAGGGGGGAAGAAGGATATGGGGGGTTTATAAAATTAAATATATTTTTAATTTATTTTCAAAAAGGGTTGACTTTTTGTTCGGACTCCAATCGAGGCCCACCGACTGTCGTCCCTAGCTAATTACCCCCATTCCGAACACAATGGGATATGTCACGTAGGCTGATTCGATCGTTATAATCAGTTTTCGCTGAAATTAAAATATAAATCATTATAATGAATTTTAAACGTACATTTCAATTTACTGGGCCTACATACTAACTAGAAAAATTCCCGAAAAATATTTCCTAGCTTCGTATTGACGATACGGTCCTAACAAAACTAATTTCATCTAATTCTGAGACCGTTTGAAAAATGGCCATTTTCCAGTCGATTAAAATCAATTGAAACTGGTCAAACGCGTTTTCCTTTGCCACGCTTACCTATTGATTCGAAAAATTACGAATTTTGGAATCTAGCAATAATTTGACGTCACAGATCCAACAAAAGTGGTTTCATTGAAAACCGAGGTCGTTTGCAAAATGGCTATTTTTAAGGGCCCGAATTCCATAGCGACTATTCTGAATTTTCAACTGGACATAACTTTTTATCCCTGCTTTGAAATTTCGATTTTTCGGATTCGTTGGTAAGATATTCTCAATTAGATTCTAATGTTTTTGGTTTCGCTAAAATTCGGTTTATTTTGCACTCGGTATGTTCAATTGAACTTTGAAATCGAATTATCGAACTACCGCGCCATTTTCAATTCCTTTTATAATTATAAATAAAATATTTATATTCTAACGATGACGTATATAAATATATACGTTCTAATCTATTCAAAATAAATTTCTCGTCGATATTATTTAAAATAAATCATTTTAAATATTCAAAATTCATCAAGATTGCCAAAATAAAAAATTTAAAATTGGATTGCATTTTCCGGGTTGTTACAGCAGCATCTAATAATCTAGACATGTACACCTCGGTCTAACTCGAGCATTACAAACACCGGGTCAGTCTGGTGAACCAAAGTGAGAAAAACATACTAAGTTTAAAGGCATTACACAACTTGATTTTAACGTCAAAATCTTTTCGAAAGAAAAGGGCAATCGTAAGACCGAATCTACACAAAAATACGGACAGTTTTTGCCATACGATAACCTAAAACATTTTTGAAATCAATATCTTCTCTGATATTATAATAGTGTCTAAATACATACAAATATCAATCTAGCAAGAACGCTTGCATCTCACGCTCTACATCTATAGTATACAATCAAAACCGCGGGCTCTTATTAGAGAATGGATTTCCTGGCAAGGTATGGGACTACCTTCCCGACAATGTACCTCTGGAGATGAACACATTGGGGTTCAACAAGAACATTTTGCAACCTAGGCTAAACATGATCGACCCTTCACTTTCTCTTGAGAGTACCGAATATATCATTACCACGATTAGGAGCCAACCAACCGAGCCAATAGCATACATACAAAAAAAAAAAGGGACGATTAAAGGCATTTGATTTCATCAGATCAGGTAATGATATACGCTTTTTATGGGTGCGACCTACCCGATTTTATAGCATTTCCCAGTTAATGAGTCTAGAGGTTAAGCTTATCCTTCAAAACAACATATCTTTATCTACTTTGAATGATACATTGTCAAATCCATCAGAAATCACTAGTTGACGTCCACAAAAAAAACTCCAGTTGTTAAGCTAAAGAAGTTTCCCTTCTATGCCACCAATTTGGTACATTTGAAGAAATCAATGTATGCAGTCCCTTTCGAAATACTCTGTCAGACATTCGTCCATACAAGTCATCCAGGAATATGATGAACAGAAGGCACCCTCCTACCACATTCTAGGCATCACCCTATGGATCAGCAGTGAGTAGTTCTTGCAATCCGTAGATTCCAACCACGATAGAATCATAGGGTATCTTTGTTCGCTAGACCAGAGATATAAGTAATCATTCTGCTTATAAAGATCTACGGCCTTCAATGCCCCATCTTTAATCATCATCTTCCACGTATTTCTGTTTCGGAATGGTTTTCGAATATAAATTTTACCCTGGTCTTTCCGTACCAACTACACATTTGGCCAGATTCTGATAGTCGGTTATTTAACTATCAAATAAGTAATCATGAGAATAAATGAGTTCACTGATTTAGTACTCGGCACTACTTGGTGTAAAAACCCGTAACTTCCCCGTGAAGGAAAGAGCGGATAGTTCGAGAACAACACACAAAAGAACGCAGACAGAAGAACATTTCATTGTTAATTACAACAATTCATCAGAATACAAGAATATACATAGTATAAACAAATAATATATATCAGGAAAATATCAGAGATTACAATACATTACATAGCAGCGGAAAAATGATACTATACACAACTAGAAGAGATATATGGATACAGAGCTTTTCGGATATCATTCCAGCTGTAAACCAGGTTCCTATGAATATAAATCTGCAAAACCAAAACTACTAGCTGCCCGTGTCAAAATAAGGGCACCCAGAGTTTAGGTTAAAATAATAAACTCTAGGTCAGTCATGTGACTGGTGTGATAACTAAAACAGTTATTTAAAACTTTACTTTAAATCAGATATATCAAGGGACCACGCCGTATAACACGGAATGGGTTTCCTCCCAAGAATACCGGTGCATATAACAAAACAGCGCAATGCATTTTGGAAAAATGAAGCCATTATAAGACCCAGGTCCTATCACATAATGCAACGCAAGCTAGGGGATAGGGTTTTCCCTTATAATAGCCAAACATGCTTAGTACGTTTAAAACAAATCATTTTATACTATTATAAGTGCATAGTGTATAAAACAACTTCAAATCATAAATATTAATCATAGATGGCATGGGTACCATATATCAAGTCGCCATACTAGGATCTACAATCAAAACCGCAAATGTCATGTATTTGGAAATTAGATTTTCGTTTGTGAACCGAGGCAAAAGATAGTCCTCTACCGATTCGAGACGGGCTAGCCCGAGCCTCAGGATCAGAGCTCGAGTGACCCTTGGACCATCAGGGCCGGTCCACCGATGTGGATTAAAATGCCTGAACACTACGTTTCCCCGCCCTTTGGGGCGTAAATGAACCAACAAATGACTCCATCGGCTTCATATAGTCACCGATATATCCGAGGCGCCTCGCAACAGCAACAACCACATAAGTCAAACTCATCAGGGCGTGTAAAACCACTGACGCCACTTCTAGCTAGAAAGAAACGCATGTCCTCCCTGAGGTCCTTCTCCCATTTTTAGTTCACAACCGGGGTGTGAGGCTCGCGAATCAACGCTACACAAAGCTATTTCACACAGGCTGTGCTTTGATCATCAACCACAAGACTCTGCTTTTCAACAGAAGCCTTGATCATTTGCATCTTAGCATGCTACACAGGCAAACCACTCCATGCAACCGATGTCCATCAATCACACAGAATGATATCCAATGTCAGACACACAGTCCATTTACAAGTCCGTTCTGGGTTTGAACGAAACCAAAGGTACCTTGTACCTCGCATATCCATCGATCTCCAAGTACATCTGGACGACCACTGACTGATTCCCTCCTCTTGGGTGTACGGTCCAACCAAGATCATCAGTAATTATCCAAACGACGTGAAGACCTCCGGTCTTCAACTGTAACGACCCGGAAAATCTGAACCAATTTAAAAATTTTAAATTGGCTATTTTAGTGGATTTTAAATATTTCAAATAGATATTTTAAATAATAACGATGAAAAGTACGTTTGAGTCAACATTTGAAAACGAATATAATTAATTCTAATTATAAATAAGGCCTGAAATGGCGCGGTAGTTTCAAATTTTGAATTCAAATTTTGACTGACTGTACCGGGTGCAAAACAAAACGGATTTGAGTGAAACCAAAAATATTTAAATATGTTAGTGAATACCTTTCTAACGAATCTGAAAAATCGAAGTTTCATAGCGGGAAGCAAAAGTTATGGCTAAATGAATTTTCTGAAAGGTCGCTATAGAGTTTATATAGCCCGTGAAAATGGCCATTTTGCAAACGACCTCGGAATTCGACGAAACCACTTTTGTTGGATCCGGGATGTTAAACTATTGCTAAGTTTCTAATTTCATAATTTTTGAAGTTAGTAGGTGAGCATGGAAAAGGAAAATGTGTTTGGTCGATTTTTATTAAATTGGATCGACCAGAAATGGGCCATTTTTCAAACGGTCTCAGAATTCGACAAAACTAGTTTTGTTGGGACCGTATCGTCAAAACATAGCTAGATTTATTTTTCTAGAATTTTTCGAATCAGTATGTGGCCCCGGAAAATTTGAAATGTACGTTCAAATTAAATAGTGAATGTTTTATATTTTAATTTGAAGGAAAACTGACTGAAACAGACGAATGGGCCTACGAAACATATCCTATTGTGTTCAGAATGGGGGTAAAACGCTAGGGATGACAGTCATTGGGTTTGAATTGGAGTTCGTGTGTGACAAGGGGTATTTTTGGATTTTTAAAATTTATAAATATAAAAAATATCATTGGTCAACGTTCATTTCTCTCTCTCCCCAAATAACAGCTGATCGACGACGATGAGGCTTCAAACCTTCCTTCCTCAATTCCTCCTACACGCACCGAAGAGCCATGGCCCAGTTGAAATTTTTGTAGATCCCTCCGAGCTCTTCAAATCCGCACCTAGAGCACCCACACCGTCGCCCCTACCTCGAGTTATTCCCTTCGAAAGAGGCGTCATTCGAAGCCCTCTACCACCCCCTAGGCGTGCGCGAGTTCATCAGGAAGGGTACCCTCTGGTGCGTCTCTCCAAGGCCGACAGCATGGCATAGGCCGATCGCCCTCAAGCTCCACCGTTTGCGCGCAAATCGAAGACCTAGTTTTGAAGGTTTTGTGGAGGTAACGACCTATTTTAATTTCAATTATATTATAGCACTTTAAAGCGCTACGGTTTTTGATTTCACTGTAAAAATCATATCTTTTTCTTTTCTTGACGAAATTTAGTGAAACAAGAGACAGTGGACTCGTGTTGACGTCTTCTACATTCTAGAAGAGACCGCATATTTTTCTGAGCCTTCTGCTATTTTTGGTGGAGTGGAACCCAATGTGAGATTTCTAAATTATAAACGATATGGAAAACGACGATGTATAAATTATATAATCGATGTATGAGTTATATAAGCATTGTACACCTCTTGTATAAGCGTTGTATAAGTTGTACGTTCGATGTATAAGTTGTATATGCGTTGTAAAAATTATATATGTGTTGAAATAGAAGTGAAATGCTATACATAAATATATATATATATATATATATATATATATATATATATATACGCCCCTCGTCCACAAACCATGGACGATATTTATTGGTTGTGATTGGTGTGAAAATTGATTGATAGCGAATGGTTGATTGAAATTGTTTATGGTTGAAAAATACCCGTTTGTGGTTGAGAAATATTTGGTTGAAACCACATGGGATTAGTTTGTGGAAATGAAAAAAATATACATGTCGCCTGCGTGCGAACTAGATGCATGATTCCCCATTGTCAAAAGATGCGAGGCTTTAAGGTAGAGCGAGGAGCTGTACTAGGGATGGTCCCGGTTTTAACTACCCTGCCGTTATGCTGCCGAAATTTTGAATAATATTCATGTGTTAGAATTATTTTCCTATGTTGAAACTATATTCGTGTGTTGAATAGAAAACCTTCATGTGTTGAATAGAAATTCATTCGTTGAATAGAAATTCATGTGTTGAATGGTATTCGTGTTTTGAATAAATTGTTTTAACAATAAAAATCACATTTTTACTCTATATATACAAACTATAGAAAACCTTTGTGTGTTGAATCGATATTCATTCGTTGAATAGAAATTCATGAGTTGAATGGTATTCATGTTTTGAATAAATTGTTTTAACAATAAAAATCACATTTTTACTCTATATATACAAACTATAGAAAACCTTCATGTGTTGAATCGATATTCATTCGTTGAATAGAAATTCATGTGTTGAATGGTATTCATGTTTTGAATAAATTGTTTTAACAATATAAATCACATTTTTACTCTATATATACAAACTATAGATAACCTTCATGTGTTGAATCGAAATTCATTCGTTGAATTGAAATTCATGTGTTGAATGGTATTCGTATTTTGAAAGAAATTGTTTTATAATAAAAATCCTATTTTTATCATCAATATGAACTATATAAAATAATCTTGTTTTGAAATAAATTGTTTGAAAGAAATTGTTTTATAATAAAAATCCTATTTTTATCATCAATATGAACTATATAAAATAATCTTGTTTTGAAATAAATTGTTTTGTAATAGAAATCGTATTTTTATTACCTATATGAACTATATAAAATAATCGTGTTTTGAAATGAATTGTTTTACAATAAAAATCACATTTTTATTATATACATGAATTGTTAAAAATAGTGAAGTGTTGAAATAGTAGACAGTTAGATAAAAATATCATTTTTATCAAATGTATGAAAATCATATAGTTTTGAAATCGAAGAATCGATATATATATATATATATATATATAAATAGAATTGAAATATATCGAATAACGAAGCTACAGTTCGTATTTTGAAACCGTGATTTCAAACGATTAGTGCGGGAGATCCGACCATCGGATTTTCCCGAAACCGAAACCGTTGGGTTAGCTTTGGAAATACCTTTCCAACGACACCAACTTTGTAAAGATCCAGCAGTTGGATTGTCTGGAATGTTTAATTCAAATCTGAAGAAAAACAGCGCCAGAATCGATTCTATATATATATATATAATTATATTAAATCGAATAACGACGCTGCAGTTCGTATTTTGAAATCGAAACTTCAAACGATTATACCGGGAGATCCGACCGTCGGATTTTCCCGAAACTGGAACCTTGGATTCGTTTTGAAAAGATCTTTCTAATGATGTAAATTTTGTGAAAATCCAACGGTTAGATTTTCAGATATGTGTAAATCAAATCTGAAGAAAAACAGCGCCACGGCCGCGTTATGGCCCGAAGCGTTGTTTGAATAAATTGGCTATTTTAAAATAAATAAAACTGGCAATAAATCGTTATAAAATATTATAAACGATATGGATGTGAAATTTAGAAACTAACAGAAGGTTGGCTAAGTTGAATGGTTTCCTGGGTGTTGATCTGATGTTGGTTTCGGCCTTCGGGGTTAATATTTGGGAAATCGTTCTCTTACTGATTTACGGTTAGCGACTAATGAATTGAAATGATGCGTATGTGTATTTGTGTTGCACTTGTTTATTATATACGCGAGCTTCTCAGAAAGACCGGGTTTATCCCATTCTGAATAACTGAATCGACGATAAGAAATTGAAGATGAAGACGGTGGTCGAAGACCGGAGATCTTCACCTCGTTTGGATGGTAACTGATGTCCTGATTGGAAGGCATCCTGAAATATGGATAATGAGTGGTGATCGTCCAGATGTACGTGGAGGTCGATGGGTTTGCGAGGTATATAGTGCCTCCGGTTTCGTTCAGGCCCAGAACGGACTTGCAAATGGATGGTGTGTCTGACATTGGAATTTATTCTGTGTGATTGATAGCCATCAGTTGCATGGTGTGAATTGCATGTGTGGCATGCTAAGATGCAGTGATCAGGGCTTCTGTTGAAAGGCAAAGTCTTGTGGTGATGATCAAAGCATCGCCTGTGCAGCGTAGCTTTGTGTATAACGTGAATTCGCGAGCCTCACACCCCGGTATGAACCAGAAATGGGAGAAGGACCTCAGGGAGGACATGCGTTTCTTTCTAGCTAGAAGTAGCGTCAGTGGTTTTACACGCCCTGACGAGTTTGACTAATGTGGTTGTTGCTGTTGCGAGGTGCCTCAGATATATCGGTGACTATGTGGAGCCGATGGAGTCATTTGTTGGCTCATTTACACCCCAAAGGGTTGGGAAACGCAGTGTTCAGGAATTTTAATCCACATCGATGGACCGGCCCTGACGATCCAAGGGCCCACCTGAGTCTGGGTCCTGAGACTCGGGCTAGACAGTCTCGAAGTCGGTAAGGACTATCTTTTGCCTTGGTTCATGACGGAAATCCAATTTCCAAAAACGACACCGTGCGGTTTTGATTTTGTGTATATATATATATATATATATATATATATATGGCAACATGATATATGGTACTCATGCCGTCTATGATTGATAGTTATGATTGAAATTGTTTTCAAAACCTATAAACACTAGTAATAATATCAAATGCTTTTGTTTTATTCGTATCAGCATATTTTGGTCATTATAAGGTAAAACTCTATCCTCTGGCTTGCGTTGCATTGTGTGATGGGAACTGAGTCTTATAATGGCTTCATTTTGATAAAAAGCATTGCGATGTTTAAAAGAATTATTTGTTTTAAAGCACTGGCAATCCGATGGAGTAAACGCATTCCACGAAAGTGGCGTGGTCCTGTGATTAGCCATATTATAAAGGTGATAAGTAGATTTCTCATATCAGTCCCATGACTGACTCGTAGTTTGTTTCACTTTCAAACTCGGGTGCCCCTTTTTCTACACGAGCAACCTTGTATTCAGGTTTTAGCTGGCTTTCTCTGGATAGCTGAAGCTGAAGATGGATTCTATCATTTATCTCTTTTTATGCTGTTCAGCTCCTATTGTACATTATGTTTTGTTTTCCACTGTAGACATTTAAGTATAGCTGAACTGTATATGTACTAAGTATGATTTTGTATACTGTGTGACTCTGATGATTATGTTTATCCAGGGTATTATTTGTGCGTTATCTGGTGTATTTATTTAATTCTGTTCTGCTATTATCTGTTTATGTGTTATATTCCAAAGATTACCCTTGCCACCGTCAGTACGGGGTTCGGGGTCGTCTCATCAACCACCGCCTTCATCTTCGACTCACGTCAAATCAGTTATTCAGAAGGGGATAAACCCAGTCTTTCTGAATAACTCGCGTATATAATAAACAGGTGTTACACAAACACAATATACACCTCATTCCAATTCATCGGTCGCCAACCGTAAATTAGTAGGAGAACAATTCCCCAAATATTAACCCTGAAGGCCGAAACCAACATCAGATCAATACACAGGAAACCATTCTTCTTAACTAACCCACAGTTAGTTTCTAAATTTCACATTCTCAGGGAAAGGTTCCCATTAATTTTATCAAAGATAAATTCTTTAAATTTATTCTTTAATCTAATTTGAATATCAATTCAAACTAGTCGGGATTAACGAACCTTACCGAAGTAATCATTTGTTTTAATTTCTCAATCCCAACCTATTCATCCCACAAAGTAAAACTGGTAATACTTCATATCTAACACCATGGTGTTATCGGTAAATTCAATTACCATTTCACGTTCAAATCTAATTAAAGATTTAACTATCGCCTGGAGCAGAACTGGTGATACTCCATTCTCGATCTTTTCAATCTAATTAAAGATTCATAAAAACTCCACTTAGTTTTAATCTTTAACTGGGTTAAAGAATCCATGTCATTTAAAACACGGTTCACGATAAACCCAAATTCACCTCACATTTCAATCAGTCTCTAACCGTAAATTAGCAAGTGAGCAATTCCCTAAGTATTAACCCCGAAGGCCGAAACCAACATCAGATCAATACCCCAGAAACCATTCATCTTAACTAATATCCAGTTAGTTTCTGATTTTCTTAACTCCTTTGGGTCTAAGAACAGTATTATTGAAGATACCTTTCACGACAACCCAAAATCACATTCCATTAATTATCGGGTTGAAGAACAAGTGTTATTTAAAACACTGTTCATGATAAACCCAAAATCAATACCATACCAATTCAATTCCAATTAAATATTATTTAATCGGTACACTTCATTAAATCTAAATAAAAAGATTTACTCTTTTTCTCAACTAGGTTTAAAAACAGTGTTAATTAAGACACCGTTCACGACAAACCTAAATCCTATTTGATATTAAATACAAGGCTCTGAATAGAAAATATATCGGCTTATATTCAATATCAAATTCTACGACCAACAAATATCGTATTGGAAATAACGATATTAATATATCTTTCAAATTTCCATAACAACATCTGTATAATCACGAAATCCAACATCGAACTATTCCGAAGATGATTTCGATTCAAATCCATTCCAATTCAATTATTGGAAATTCTGGTTATTTTCAAAACCATTTCAAATCTAATTTATTTATTTTAAAAATAAATAAATTATAATTCTAGTTCAAAACTAGTCTATCTCGATAAAAATCTATTTTTATCTTTTCAAATATGGAGTTTTTCATCCCAATTCTTCCCAAATCATTTCTTATGATTTTACACAAATTATTACTATTTTTAATAATTTTATCAAGGCCTGTACAGTCAATTTCCATCCACGGCCATCGAATTAAACTTACAGCGACCTTTTCCAAATTTGATTTGGGCATGATTCCAAATCCAACCGTTAGATTTCAAATCTAATATTCATTAGAAAACTATTTTCGATACGAACTCAACAGTTCCGGTTTTAGGAGAATCCGACGGTCGGATCTCCCGCAATGTCAATTCGAAGTCAATGGTCGAAATTTGCGAACTACCGCAGTGCGGCGCGTTCTATTCAGGCCATTATATATATAATACATATTATATATATTTCGTCGATTTCCTTTTAAAACGTATTTTATAAATTGTTTCAAATTCGTTTTCAAAACGATTTCAACTTATTATTCGATTTCAAATCAAAATTGAATTTTGCTTTATAAATTCCTTTTTACATTCATTTCAATTTGATTTCAATTCGATTTCAATTCGATTCAATTCAATTTCAATTCGATTTGAATTCTATTCAATTCAACTTAAATTCGATTTCAATTTGATTTAATTCAATTTTAATTCGATTTGAATTCGTTTTCTATTCAATTTAATTCGAATTCATTTTCTATTCAATTCAATTCGAATTCATTTCTATTCAATTTCAATTCGAATTCATTTCTATTCAATTTCAATTCAAATTAAATTCTATTCAATTTCAATTCATTTCTATTCAATTTCAATTCAAATTCAATTCTATTCAATTTCAATTTAATTCGATTAATTCGAATTTCAAATCATCTCAATTTAATTTGAATTTCAAATCTATTCAATTTCAATTTAATCCAATTAATTCGAATTTCAAATCATTTCAATTTAATTCGGATTTCAAATCTATTCAATTTAATTCGAATTTCGAAATCACTTTCAATATTCATTGAAAAATGAATAAAATCGATATAAACATCGTTCACGTCAAAATGGCGCAAATCTAATCAACACGGCTTCATATATTCCTATTTCAAATATTCTATTTCAAATATTTCTTTTTCAAATATTTCTATTTAAATATTTCTTTACAAATATTTCTATTCAAATATTCCTTTTTCAAATATTCTATTCAAATATTTCTTTTTCAAAACCGGAATGAGGCCCAATCAATTACCATATAATGTTAATTATATGGATTTTCTACAACACACGTATATAACAACAACGACAAATCATCAACCATCATCCAAAATGCGTTCTACACTGTATAAGCATCAAATATAAATATTTAATGCTTATAACAGTCTGTCAATCTATCGATCGACATACAACTAATTATTGGGATTAGTGTATGTCATATATCATCCCAATACCCATGTGGGGTTTCAAACAATCAAACACAGATTTTATTTGTGCAGTTGGGCGATGTGTAAAATTTATCGTCCCAATCAATATCAGTCAAATGTGTGTATATAAATAAATCGTTCGATTTGTTTATATTAATTTATTTCATTTCATATACAAGTTAAAAATTCTATTTTTAACTATAAAAATATTTTTATTTCAATCCACATCACACAATCAACTACACATCAAAATCAAACATACAAACAAACAAGCCGTCCATGGTCTGTGGACGACGGGTGTCGGGTGCTACTAAACACCGTCTGCATCCTAGTATATATTTTAACTAGAAAATTAAATTAAAAGTGAGGAGTTCTCACCGACTAGCTAAACCAAACGCCACGACTCTTCATATGTAGGAAATCTTTGCCGTGCTCGCCTTTTGTTAATTTCGCCATCCGTATGCACTACATACATAAAAATCACATTTTTATCTTCCCTAGTATATAAAAATCATATTTTTATAATATCTACTATATAAAAATTATATTTTTATTATCACTGCCATATAAAAATTATATTTTTATTATTCCGCTTCTTATATAAAGATCGAATTCTTATCCCGCTTCATATATAAAAATTATATTTTTATGTCTTTACTTCTATAAAAATTATATTTTTACTTCGTTTTCATGATAAAAATCGAATCTTTATTTCGCCTCATATAAAATAAAGTTTATATCTTTATTCTAAACCTTTTCTGTAAAACTCATATGGTCATTCTATATATAAAGATTATATTTTGATATCGTTAAAAAAATCACATCTTTCCTATCTACAAAATCTTATCTTTAAACAAATAAAGGTCTCTTCTTTCTTCCTAGTTTAAAAAAAATCGTATCTCTCTAGTTATAAAATCAAAACTTGTTTTAAATAAAAATCTAAACTTGTTTTACATAAAAATCAAAATTTTCATGTTTAAAAAATATATCTTTCACATTAAAAAAAAAATTGCTATACAAATATATTAATAAAAATTATTTTTTTATCCTAAAATTATATATATATAAACCATATAAACAAAAACCATAGTGTTATAGCCTAAAGAAATCATATTCGAAGAGAATAAAATAGAAGAACTCACATCAAAGGTTTAAAAAAAGAGGTTCGCTGTTGAAATTGGAGAGAGGAGGGGTTCGCAGTCGCTCGCGTTGGTGGTGGCGGGTCTGGAAGGTGGCACAGAGGTCAGGCGGAGGTCGCGGGTGTGTCGAGCTTCAGGGAGAGGGCTGCGTCGAACGGTTGCCTCAATTTAGGGGTGATGGATTTCATCGGAGAAGGGGGCGATTGGAGGAGGAGATGAAGAGGAAGGAGCCGATGAAGAGTGGGGAGGCTGTCAGAGGAGCGGAGCCACCCAAGCGCGGAGGCGCTGCTTGCGATGGGGGGAGGGAAGAAGAATCCGTCGATCGTTTTTTTTCATTTTCCTGAAGTCGGGTTTTAACGATTTGGGGGTGGGGGCTGCTTAAGGAAAGGATATTTAGGGGGCATTATATAATTTTATTTATTTTTGAATCATAAAAGGTAACTTTTTATTTGAACTCGAAATCAAACCCACCGACTGTCGTCTCCAGCTAATTACCCCCATTCCGAACACAATGGGATATGTTTCGTGAGCCAGTTCGGCTGTTTCGATCAGTTTCCATTAAAATCAAAATATAACTCTATATATTGAATTTGAACACACATTTTATTTTACCGGGGCCACATACTAACTAGAAAAATTCCCAAAAAATATTTTCTAGCTTCGTATTGACAATACGGTCCCAACAAAACTAATTTCGTCAAATCTGAGATTGTTTGAAAAATGGCCATTTTCCAGTCGATTAAATTCAACTGAAACTAGCCAAACGCGTTTTCCTTTGCCACGCTCACATATTGATTCGAAAAATTACGAATTTTGGAATCTAGCAATAACTTGACATCATGGATCCAACAAAAGAGGTTTCATCGAAAACCGAGGTCGTTTGCAAAATGGCTATCTTTAAGGGCCAGAATTCCATAGCGACTATTCTGAATTTTCAACTGCACGTATCTTTTGATTCCCGCTATGAAATTTTGATTTTTCGGATTCGTTGGAAAGATATTCTCAGTTAGATTCTAATATTTTTGGTTTTGCTAAAATCCGGTTTATTTTGCACCTGGTACATTAATTTGAAATTTGAAATCGAATTATCGAACTACCGTGCCATTTCCAATTCCTTTTATAATTTAAAATAAATATTTATATTCTAACGACGATCTATATAAATATATACATTCTAATTCTATTCAAAATAAATTTCTCGTCGTTATTATTCAAAATAATTCATTTTAAATATTCAAACTTCGTTAAAATTGCCAAAATAAAATTTTTAAATTGGCTCGAATTTCCAGGTTATTACAATCTCCCCCACTTAAAACTTTTCGTCCCCGAAAAGGAACGAAGTCGAAAGTTGTTTAATTAACCAACTCAACTTTCACTATTTCTATTACGATTTGAGTTCTTCAACTTTTCAGTTTCTAAGAACTTTTCAAATTTTTCAAAAATTTGGCTAAAACCCTAAATTTTCGAAAAACTTCGCCATAACCTCCCTTGCACCGGGGACTTCGTGATATTTCATATACCCTCCCATGACCTTCTTCAATCCAAAAGAAAATGAAAAAGCCAAGCGGCTAGCCAAGCGGCTAGCCAATCGGCTCATAAAATCATCATCACCCAAACAAAACAGTAAATTATGGTAAACATGTACCTATTTGTCGGGCAAACAATTTTATTCTTGTGCTCTAGTCTCCTTGCTATGACCTGTTCAATGTAAGTACATGTACATGCATGCAAATGCAACAAATTTTCAATACAACTCATTATTTGGTCAATTTGGTTATATGATTCAACATTTAATTAATCAAACAATAATCAAACAACACAACCATCAATCAATTAGTTGGTTAACGTTTCAAATTCTTACTTTGATATATAGTCAAAAATCACATTTTTGATGCCAAATCACAACAATGGGCCCTATCTAATTTTGGTTCTCACACCAGTCTAATGGAAATATATAGATATCACACCTTCGAAACTCGAATACCAATTCTGATGATGTCTAGACTATCATCAGAATCGTCTCTAGGCGACTAAAGTGTGATTCTATATCTATCCAGTATATTAAAACTTCGAATATACATTTGCAAGGCGTATATGCAAAATCTTTATATACTGGATTGTCCAAATCAATCTAAAATAAATAATCAAATATGAATAATTGATTTAAATTTTCAAAACAAAATTTGTTTTCATTTTAAAAATATACTCTTCACACTCGTTCGAGGATACTACTGATCCCATCTCTAACGAGTCATTCTTATTGGATATTACTAATCCAATTTCTGATGAATTCTTTTGTATGGTTCTAATGTGTCTTGTTCTCTGAGCTTTGTAAACCAAAGCTCTGATACCAAATGCAAAAACCCGTAACTTCCTCGTGAAGGAAAGAGCGGATAGTTTGAGAACAACACACAAAAGAACGCAGACAGAAGAACATTTCATTGTTAATTACAACAATTCATCAGAATACAAGAATATACAGAGTACAAACCAATAATATATATCAGGAAAATATCAGAGATTACAATACATTACATAGCAGTGGAAAAATGATACCATACACAACTAGAAGAGATATACGGATACAGAGCTTTCCGGATATCATTCCAGCTGTAAACCAGGTTCCTGTGAATATAAATCTGCAAAACCAAAACTACTAACAGCCCGTGTCAAAATAAGGGCACCCAGAGTTTAGGTTAAAATAATAAACTCCAGGTCAGTCATGTGACTGGTGTGAGAACTAAAACCGTTATTTAAAACTTTACTTTAAATCAGATATATCAAGGGACCACGCCGTATAACACGAAACGGGTTTCCTCCCAAGAATACCAGTGCATATAACAAAACAGCGCAATGCTTTTTGGAAAAATGAGGCCATTATAAGACCCAGGTCCTATCACACAATGCAACGCAAGCCGGGGGATAGGTTTTCCCTTATAATAGCCAAACATGCTTAGTACGTTTAAAACAAATCATTTGATACTATTATAAGTGCATAGTGTATAAAACAACTTCAAATCATAAATTTAATCATAGACGGCATGGGTACCACATATCTTGTCGCCACACTAGTCTCTACAATCAAAACCACAAATGTCACGTATTTGGAAATTGGATTTCCGTCTGTGAACCGAGGCAAAAGATAGTCCTCTACCGATTCGAGACTGTCTAGCCCGAGCCTCAGGATCAGAGCTCGAGTGACCTTTAGATCGTCAGGGTCGGTCCACCGATGTGGATTAAAATGCCTGAGCACTACATTTCCCCACCCACAAAGGGGCGTAAATGAGCCAACAAATGACTCCATCGGCTTCATATAGTCACCGATATATCCGAGGCGCCTCGCAACAGCAACAACTACATAAGTCAAACTCGTTAGGGCGTGTAAAACCACTGACGCCACTTCTAGCTAGAAAGAAACGCATGTCCTCCCTGAGGTCCTTATCCCGTTTTTAGTTCACAACCGGGGTGTGAGGCTCGCGAAACAATGCTACACAAAGCTATGCCACACAGGTTGTGCTTTGATCATCAACCACAAGACTCTGCTTTTCAACAGAAGCCTTGATCATTTGCATCGTAGCATGCCACACAGGCAAACCACTCCATGCAACCGATATCCATCAATCACACATAATGATATCCAATGTCAGACACACAGTCCATTTACAAATCCGTTCTGGGTCTGAACGAAACTAGAGGCACCTTGTACCTCGCATATCCATCGATCTCCAAGTACGTATGGACGACGACTAACTGATTCCCTCCTCTTGGGTGTACTGTCCAATCAAGATCATCAGTAATTATCCAAACGATGTGAAGACCTCCGGTCTTCAACCACCGTCTTCATCTTCGACTCACGTCGAATCAGTTATTCAGAATGGGATAAACCCGGTCTTTCTGAATAACTCGCGTATATAATAAACAGGTGTTACACAAATACAACATACGCCTCATTCCAATTCATCAGTCGCTAACCGTAAATTAGTAAGAGAACAATTCCCCAAATATTAACCCCGAAGGCCGAAACCAACATCAAATCAATACACAGGAAACCATTCTTCTTAATTAACCTACAGTTAGTTTCTAAATTTCACATTCTTAGGGAAAGGTTCCCATTAATT
Organism: Allium sativum; assembly: GCA_030737875.1. Classification (NCBI taxonomy): domain Eukaryota; kingdom Viridiplantae; phylum Streptophyta; class Magnoliopsida; order Asparagales; family Amaryllidaceae; genus Allium; species Allium sativum. The sequence goes on along the minus strand of JASFAX010000029.1, from coordinate 9,104,681 downwards.
TTATAAAAGATAAATTCTTTAAATTTATTCTTTAATCTTCCTTTGAATATCAATTCAAACTAGTCGGGATTCACGGACCTTACCGAAGTAATCATTTATTTTAATTTCCCAATCCCAACTTATTCATCCCATGAAGTAAAACTGGTAATACTTCATATCTAACACCACGGTGTTATCGGTAAATTCAATTACCATTTCACGTTCAAATATAATTAAAGATTTAACTATCGCCTGGAGCAGAACTGGAGATACTCCATTCTCGATCTTTTTAATCTAATTAAAGATTCATTAAAACTCCACTTAGTTTTAATCTTTAACTGGGTTAAAGAATCCATGTCATTTAAAACACGGTTCACGATAAACCCAAAATCACCTCACATTTCAATCAGTCCCTAACCGTAACCCCGAAGGCCGAAACCAACATTAGATAAAAAGCGCAGAAACCATTCGTCTTAACTAATCTCCAGTTAGTTTCTGATTTTCTTAACTCCTTTGGGTCTGAGAACAGTATTACTGAAGATACCGTTCATAACAACCCAAAATCACATTTCATTAATTATCAGGTTAAAGAACAGGTTTTATTTAAAACACTGTTCACAATAAACCCAAAAATCTATACCAATTCAATTCTAATTAAATATTATTTAATTGGTAAACTTCATAAAATCTAAATAAAAGGATTTAATCTTTTTCTCAACTGGGCTTAAAAACAGTGTTAATGAAGACACCGTTCACGAAAAACCCAAATCCCACTTGATATTAAATACAAGGCTCTGAATAGAAAATATATCGGCTTATATTCAATATTAAATTCTACGACCAACAAATATCGTATTGGAAATAACGATATTAATATATCTTTCAAATTTCCATAACAACAACTGTATAATCACGAAATCCAACATTGAACTACTCCGAAGATGATTTCGATTCAAAACCATTCCAATTCAATTATTGAAAATTCTGGTTATTTTCAAAACCATTTCAAATCAAATTTATTTATTTTAAAAATAAATAAATTATAATTCTAGTTCAAAACTAGTCCATTTCGATAAAAATTTATTTTTACCTTTTCAAATATGGAGTTTTTCATCCCAATTCTTCCCAAATCATTTCTTATGATTTTAAACAAATTATTACTATTTTTAATAATTTTATCAAGGCCCGTACAGTCGATTTCCATCCACGGCCATCGAACTGCACTTACAGCGACCTTTTCCAAATTTGATTTGGACATAACTCCAAATCCAACCGTTAGATTTCAAATCTTTTCAATTTAATTCGGATTTCAAATCTATTCAATTTAATTCGAATTTCGAAATCACTTTCAATATTCAATGAAAAATGAATAAAATCGATATAAATATCGTTCACGTCAAAATGGCGCAAATCTAATCAACACGGCTTCATATATTCCTATTTCAAATATTCTATTTCAAATATTTCTTTTTCAAATATTTCTATTTAAATATTTCTTTACAAATATTTCTATTCAAATATTCCTTTTTCAAATATTCTATTCAAATATTTCTTTTTCAAAACCGGAATGAGGCCCAATCAATTACCATATAATGTTAATTATATGGATTTTCTACAACACACGTATATAACAACAACGACAAATCATCAACCATCATCCAAAATGCGTTCTACACTGTATAAGCATCAAATATAAATATTTAACGCTTATAACAGTCTGTCAATCTATCGATCGACATACAACTAATTATTGGGATTAGTGTATGTCATATATCATCCCAATACCCGTGTGGGGTTTCAAATAATCAAACACAGATTTTATTTGTGCAGTTGGGCGATGTGTAAAATTTATCGTCCCAATCAATATCAGTCAAATGTGTGTATATAAATAAATCGTTCGATTTGTTTATATTAATTTATTTCATTTCATATACACGTTAAAAATTCTATTTTTAACTATAAAAATATTTTTATTTCAATCCACATCACACAATCAACTACACATCAAAATCAAACATACAAACAAACAAGCCGTCCATGGTCTGTGGACGACGGGTGTCGGGTGCTACTAAACACCGTCTGCATCCTAGTATATATTTTAACTAGAAAATTAAATTAAAAGTGAGGAGTTCTCACCGACTAGCTAAACCAAATGCCACGACTCTTCATATGTAGGAAATCTTTGCCGTGCTCGCCTTTTGTAAATTTCGCCATCCGTATGCACTACATACATAAAAATCACATTTTTATCTTCCCTAGTATATAAAAATCATATTTGTATAATCTCTACTATATAAAAATTATATTTTTATTATCACTGCCATATAAAAATTATATTTTTATTATTCCGCTTCTTATATAAAGATCGAATTCTTATCCCGCTTCATATATAAAAATTATATTTTTATGTCTTTACTTCTATAAAAAATATATTTTTACTTCGTTTTCATGATAAAAATCGAATCTTTATTTCGCCTCATATAAAATAAAGTTCATATCTTTATTCTAAACCTTTTCTGTAAAACTCATATGGTCATTCTATATGTAAAGATTATATTTTGGTATCGTTAAAAAAATCACATCTTTCCTATCTACAAAATATTATCTTTAAACAAATAAAGGTCTCTTCTTTCTTCTTAGTTAAAAAAAATCGTATCTCTCTAGTTATAAAATCAAAACTTGTTTTAAACAAAAATCTAAACTTGTTTTACATAAAAATCAAAATTTTCATGTTTAAAAAATATATCTTTCACATTAAAAATTAAAAATAATTGTTATACATATATATTAATAAAAATTATATTTTTATCCTAAAATTATATATATATATATATAAACCATATGAACAAAAACCATAATGTTATAGCCTAAAGAAATCATATTCGAAGAGAATAAAATAGTAGAACTAACATCGAAGGGGAAAAAAAGAGGTTCGCTGTTGAAATTGGAGAGAAGAGGGGGTCGCAGTCGCTCGCGTTGGTGGTGGCGGGTCTGGAATGTGGCGCGGAGGTCGCGGGTGCGTCGAGCTTCAGGGGGAGGGCAGCGTCGAACGGGTGTCTCGATCTATGGGTGATGGATTTCATCGGAGAAGGGGGCGACTGGGGGAGGAGATGAAGAGGAAGGAGGCGATGAAGAAGGGGGAGGCTGTCAAAGGAGCGGCGACCACCCAAGCGCGGCGGCGCTGCTCGTGATGGGGGGGGGAGGGGAAGATGAATCCATCGATCGCTTTTTTTCTTCATTTTCTTGAAGTCGGGTTTTAACGATTTGGGGGTGGGGGTTGACTTAAGGAAAGGATATTTTGGGGGGCATTATATAATTTTATTTATTTTTGAATCTTAAAAGGTAACTTTTTTATTTGAACTCGAAATTAAACCAACTAACTGTCGTCCTTAGCTAATTACCCCCATTCTGAACATAATGGGATATATTTCGTGAGCCAGTTCGGCTGTTTCGATCAGTTACAGTTAAAATTAAAATATAACTCTATATATTGAATTTGAACACACATTTTATTTTATCGGGACCACATACTAACTAGAAAAATTCCCGAAAAATATTTTCTAGCTTCGTATTGACGATACGGTCCCAACAAAACTAATTTCGTCAAATTCTGAGACTGTTTGAAAAATGGCCATTTTCCAGTCGATTAAATTCAACTGAAACTAGTCAAACGTGTTTTCCTTGCCATGCTCACATATTGATTCGAAAAATTACGAATTTTGGAATCTAGCAATAACTTGACATCACGGGTCCAACAAAGTGGTTTCATCGAAAACCGAGGTCGTTTGCAAAATTTCCATTTTTAAGGGCCAGAATTCCATAGCAACTATTCTGAATTTTCAACTGGACGTATCTTTTGATTCCCGCTATGAAATTTTGATTTTTCGGATTCGTTGGAAAGATACTATCAATTAGATTCTAATGTTTTTAGTTTCGCTAAAACCCGGTTTATTTTTCACCCGGTACATTAATTTGAAATTTGAAATTTGAAATCAAATTATCGAACTACCGCGCCATTTCCAATTCCTTTTATAATTTAAAATAAATATTTATATTCTAACGACAATCTATATAAATATATACGTTCTAATTCTATTCAAAATAAATTTCTCATCGTTATTATTTAAAATAATTCATTTTCAATATTCAAACTTCGATAAAATTGCCAAAATAAAAAATTTAAATTGGCTCAGATTTCCGGGTTATTACACTTGGCCTCTTTAATTTAAAATAATTAAATAATGTAAATTAAACTTCTACACAGTATTTACTTCTTATTTAACATAAGATTTATTTTCTGAACTATTTCAAATACATTAGAATTAAGTCATATATATATATATATATATATATATATATTCCCAACCTTAGTTTTAACAAATTTCACGTAAAACTTTGTTACTTGAAACAATATCCAATTTTTATTCTTCGAATAAACTCATTCCAAAAACTTAACCTATTTATTTCTTTTTACTTTTGGAAATATCGTTATATATATAAATATATATATATATATTCATAAATTTTCCTTCGAAAATCTCATTATAAATATTCTCAAATCTTGCGATTAACATTGCGTTATTATTTCACATATGTAAATAATAAATTATTCTTAACCACATTCCCATTGCAAACCAATATCATCCTCAGATAATCCCGAAGTCGTTCAAGTTGGGGTATTTATTAACTCTCAAACCTTGATCAATAGCGTTTTTATCTTAAGATAGATATGAATTGTAATTAAAACCCATATTTCATTTTAATATCAAAAAAAAATCTCATTTAACTATTTTATTTAAAATATGGTTTTATAAAACCTTCTTACTTTTGGAAATCCCTTTCTCGAATATAACTATTATTTCTTAATTCATTGATTAAGAAATGAGTTACTAAAATATCACTTTCTCTTCTCCTTATTTAAACAATTCGTTTAATAACTCGGAATTTTATTAACAAATCCTATTACTCACTTCTTTACTAAATTCATTTTTAACACTCTCTTTCCCTAATCCATTCGACCATTTCCTACTTTGAAAATCTTATTTCAATTTCCCAATTATACTTAATTCCATTATTAAGTAACGTTAATTTAAAATTAACGATTTAACACCTCATTTCTTTGTATAAACTTTGTTTATATAACTTTGTTTTAATATAAACCTTTTATTCTTAATTTCCTTTTTCTTAATTCACACAATTTAAGTGACATTTAATTTAAGCCATCTCATTAGCTTAATAACCATTTTATTACTTTGTTGTAGAAACTCAGGTTTTAATATAACACCCGTTCATAAACTCCTTTCACAATTCAATTCCATTTCAACTTCGATTAAAATTAATTCAAATAAAAAAGTATTCTCCTAAATTATTATCAATAATAATAATTTACTTCAATCATTAACTACTGTAGATGTAGTTAATTCTTTGTTAACTAAAATAAATAATAAATTCCCTTTCTAAAATCTTATAAAATTAAAACAAATATTCGCTAAACTATTTCATTAGGTTAATTCAAGACAAGCTAATTTAATAATTGATTCCATTAAAAAAGATTGACTTAGTCAACCCAAAACACATTTATTTCGTTAATTGATTCTAATTACTCCTTCCTTTAAATTAATTATTAATATAATTAAGTTAAATAATTTCGTTTAATTGTTTCTCTAAAACAATTATTCAACTCTTAACCGTTAGGTTAATTTTCTACTCTCATGCTTATAAATCTGATTAACATCATAATTTACTTTATAAAATCATTTAGTAATTACTTATAAACTTAAATAATAAATATTTATTTCCTTTTAACTAACTTTTATTCAAAATAATAGATTTAAAAATCTATCGTCAGTTATAAAATATATTTTATAACTTCGCTTCTATTGATTTACCCGACATTTTAAAACGATTGATTTATAGGCCATATACTGCCAATTACTCAACCAATATTACCGGTTGGTTTAAACAAAACAAATTGTTGAATCCCAAGGCAATGATCAACAATCAAATCACTTACCAAAACCGAACAGTTCATATGATGATAATATGAGAATAAATAACATCTAATATATTTGAGGAATCCCGTTGGATCCCTCCAACCTATTCTTCCCTGCATTAAAATAGATTATCTCAAGTAAATTTATTCAATTCAATTTAACTAATTATTTCTATAATAGTAAATAGCGACTATTTGACAACAACCAATTAACAAAACAAATCAAACAATTTAAGATGTTTATTTTATAAACGTAACCAATAAGGTAAGCTACCTACATTGGTTCCAATCGTTAGAATAATGATTTGGGTTTTCACTGAAATTAAACAAATGTTTACTTTCATTGGTTCAATCAATATATGAATATATTTTTAACAAGCAAACAAACAGTCAACCATAGCACACAATTATAAAACCCGACTTATACAAAATATAAGTGGGGAGAACTGAGTAAGTTTAACTCACCTTGATTTGATTTCGTTGTCCCTAAGCGATTCGATTTTCAATTAAATTAAGCTGGTGTTTAATTTAACAAAAATATCCCAGCAGTCTCCTCTTTTGGCCCAGCAAAATTCCAAAATGTTGTGCTCAGCAGTACGGACCCATTGCTTCTTATTTGGTCCGATTCTAATCATATTTGAATAAGTCATCAATATTTAAAGTTAAATGATTTAATTCCTTATTCATCCAATTAATATAATATAATTTATTTCCTTACTTTGAAATAATCAACAACATTTCTACTTCGCTGTTTTGTCTGTTCATCAGTTACCCGTCATCATGTGAGTCCTGCTAGCATAAATTCACGGTTGTCAAAGTTATATAATTAAATTAAACTAATAATTACTTAATTCATTATTAGTCTGAGTTAATTACGTTACAAGAAAAATATCTACTGACTGTTTATTTCGTTCCTTATCAGGTCCTGCTCGCACTAGATTTCCCAAAACGCCTGCACAAATTTTTAATGTTCACGCTTTACCAATTTAATAAAATGGATAAGCTTAATTATAGAATTAAGCTAAACTAATTAGTTCAATAATTACACTAAAATTACATGGCTGACCGGTTTCGTTAGTTTCCCTTTTGTTTCCTTTCAGGCCTTTTGTTCATTTGTTCAGAACCTGTTATCACGCACATAAATAAATATTATAATTATATAATTTATTAACTAATTATCAATTTCAATTACTTATAATCTGAAGAGTTAATTACTTTGCTTTGTACAAAATGGCTGAGGTTTTTCCTTCCCGTTTCTAACAACTTTGTTCCATGCGAGCTCACCCTATGCTCGTTCACAAACAAAACCCATGTGCTTCCAATCCGTTCGCCAAAACTGCGCCCAACTCCATCGCCCTGGCCACCATCCACCATTGCCAGAAGTAGGGCCCCGATGGCCCTAACCTTCGCCAGTGATCTTGAAAGACCCAATACCTCCCTGTGCAACTACCTCAACTTCGAATGACGGTGGCTTCCCTCGCAATTTCGACCACCATAAATCATATTATTCAATCATATTCACTGATCATAAAGGCCTTGACGAGCTCTAGATATTTTCAGTTGAAAGATTCGGATTTAAATTAGTGGATTGAGAGTTTGAGGGGATTAATTATTGTGAAATTCTGGCCATACGTTGTATAAGAGGCGGCGGGTTTGTTGCGTTGACCTTGAATTAGGTTTTCTACGCACAGTATATGTTGGGGTATATATAATGGATGGACAAAAAATATTAATATAATATTAATAGAAACTTTGTGATGAAGTATCAAGTTAAAACGAACTCATATGATCTTTATTTTTGACAAAATAATGTAATCCTAGCTTAAAAAAAATCCAGATCCAATGGGACAGGTTTCGTAGAATTCTGAGTCGTTTGTGAAAAGTCCTTTATAAATCACAGGCTACAAATCAAGCGTTTAAATTTCCTATGATCACAAAATAAATCCAATCAACTTGAAACTTTGAAATTCTACTTGACCTCTTCCTTACAGATCCAATGAAATTTGTTTCGTTAAAATCGGAATTTATTTGGCCAGTCGTTTATTCCTTTAAAGTTACCCCTGTTTAAATCGACCAAAATAATATAAATGATTAAGGCTTTTATCGTTGCCACGATCAAACGGTAAGTTCGACTAACACAAAAATCGAAATTTTATAATAATTAATTAATACGAATCCAACGGCACAAGTTTCATTGCATTCCGAGACTATTTTCCAATACGCTATTTTTATACGCACCATAATGTTATTTTGGATGCCAGATTACCCGGTCTCCAAGAATAACAAACTACTTCCCTATTCTGGGTCTAAATGTCGCTACGAACTCGGGAGGATTGGTTTCTCGATCGTCTGCTCAAGTTATACACAAATACCCCTTTATTAAATTAATTTAATTACGTTATATAGAAAATAACTTGGCGCTTACGGCTACCGTTGTCACATACGACATCGGTTTGCCATAAAATTTGGTATTGTACAATAATTTAACGTTATGGTTCGAATAAAACTAATTTCATCGACAATGGGGACCATTTGCAAAAATCACTATTTTAAGGCTTATATATTATAAATAAAAATATTATATAAATTCCAAAATAATCGAATTAAATAATAATAAATTATAATTATCACGAATACCCAACTAGAAATATCATATTGCTTCAAATATAAATTATACAACTCGATATCACCAATTCCGAGTTAAACTTTATCCAAATTATATAAAAACAATTATAATATGTTAAATAAGCCTTTACGTTTATTAACAAATTCCATAACGACTATTTTAAAATTTGAAATGGACGTAACTAATAATCTATAACACGAAATCTAGATTTTTCTCTTTTATAGGAAAATTATAATCAACAAGATTCCAACGTTTCTTGTTTCTCAGAAATCCGACTTATATCGGATCTTGTATAGTCAATTAAAGTTCAAAACTCCATATTACGAACTACCGCGTAATTTAGAGCTCAATTTATAATTATATATAAATTTAACGTTTAAAGTTTGTTTTAATAAACAAATTAAATATTAGAAACCATTAATATTCCAAATATAATATTTAAAATAATAAATTAAATTAAATATTTGGCTATCAAAAATACGGGACATTAGATAAAAGATTTTGCCAAACCCACTTATTCATTTTTCAATAATCCCCAACATGAATGAGTGGTAATCTAATTTGTTCTTAGAATTTGTGTAACATTTATCGTATTGGTAAAAGTAGCACAAAGGCCTTGAACTTTTCCTATTGTTTTATCGTTATAACTAACTGGTGAATCAGTGGACAAGACTTTATTTGAACTGTAAGTCGTTTGTGTATGTTTATAAAGATAACACATGATAATTGCTCTTTAACTCCTTGGTTTTGTTTGTGTTCGTTTTTTCCATGAACACCGCCTTGGTTTCATGAGTGCTTGAAGAATTCGACCTTACAATTCTACTTGAAGCGGCGCCTTCGCACTCACATAGGTGATTCTATCAAGAGTACCCCGTAATACCCCACTTATTTCTTTATAACACCACAATATAGCCATTATTAAAAGCTAAGCTTATCCTATTATCCGATGGGTTGTGCACTGACTTATCATAGGAATGGTTTGTATTTAACAGTGTCGTCAAGTATATCTTAAACTTAGTTGCCCCTTTGAACCTAGATCTTGGGATTTCCAGTCAACTAGGTGGGGTTTCCGTTTCTAGAAAACTTTTAATTCATAGGTCTTAAGCCCATTCCCATCGATAAGGTTTGAACTTTCTCTCTTGGCAAGACTTTTGTTAGTGGATCCGCTATGTTATCCTTTGACCTTACATAGTCTATAATGATAACTCCATTAGAGTGAAGTTGTCTTATGGTTTTATGTCCATGACAAATATGTCAAGACTTACCATTATATAATGTACTATTTGCCCTTCCTATAGTAGATTAATTGTCACAACGTGTACATGTTGGAGCTACAGGTTTTTCCCAATTTGGAATGTCTTCCAAGAAACTCCTAAGCTAATCTGCTTCTTCTGCGGCTTTATCTAAAGCAATGAACTCCGATTCCATAGTTGACCTTGCTATGCAAGTCTGTTTGAATGATTTCCATGAAATTTCTCCATTTCCTAATGTAAACACATGTCCACTTGTGGATTTTGTGTCATTAGAGCCAGTTATCCAATTGGCATCACTGTATCCTTCTACCACTGAAGGATACTTCTCATATTGCAACACATAGTTTTGTGTGCACTTTAGATATCCTAGGACCCTGATTATTGCTTTCCAGTGATGTTTGCCAGGATTACTGGTATATCTACTAAACTTGCTTATAAGCGTATGCAAAATCAGGCCTAGTACATTTCATGACATACATAATACTTACTAGTATATGAGAGTATTCAAGCTGATATATTCCATCATCGATGTTCTTTACCCAATTTTGGTTCATATCCACTAGTGATTTTGCAATAGTTATATTATACTTCTTGAATCTTTCAAGTAATTTAGCAATGTAATGTGACTGAGACGGTGCATATCCTTGTGATGTTTTTATAATTTTTACACCCAAGATTACATCAACCACTCCTAGGCCTTTCATGTCGAATCTAGAGGATAACATATCTTTCGTAGATTTTATTATGACCTTATTATTCCCTAGGATTAACAAATCATCAACATAAAGACAAACAATGACATATCCAATATCCGTGTATTTTATATAGACGCATTTATCTGATTCATTTATTTTGAATCCATTTGATAAAATAGTTTCATCAAATTTCTCGTGCTATTGTTTTGGTGCTTGTTTAAGGCCATAAAGTGGTTTACTAACTTGCACACCTTATTTTCATTTCCTGGAATTAGAAACCCTTCAGGTTGTTGCATATATATTTCTTCTTCTAGTTCACCATTCAAAAACGCAGTTTTCACATCCATTTGGTGCATTTCCAAATTTAATATGGATGCAATTACAATAAGCATCCTAATCGATGTTATTCTAGTTACTAGTGAATACGTATCAAAGTAATCTAGATCTTCCTTCTATCTAAATCCTTTTATTACAAGTCTCACTTTACTTGCCAATTGAGCCATCAACTTTTAGTTTTTTCTTAAATATCCATTTATATCCTAGTGGTTTTGATCCTTCGGGTTGATCCATAAGTTCCCACGTATGGTTTTGTAAAATGAATTCTATTTCACTTTTGACAACCTCCTTCTAGTATGGAGCCTCAGGAGATGACATTGCTTGTTGGTAAGTAAGAGGTTCATTTTCTATCATATATGCATAGAAATCGGGTCCAAAGGTTTTAGAAGTCCTTTGACGTTTGCTCCTTCTGGGTTCCTCTACCTCTGTTTCAACATTTCTCTCGTTCGAGTTTTGAGTAACATTATCCTCAAGTGTATATGTATCTCCTGATCTCTTTTGAACAATAGTTTCGATAGAGGATTTTAGAGGATAAACGTGTTCAGAAAATCTTGCATTTCATGACTCAATAATGGTGTTTTCATGAATGTCATCAATTTCAGATTTGTACATCAAAAATCGATATGCACTACTATTATGAGCATATCCAATGAATATGCAATCTATAGTCTTTAGTCCAATTTTGATTTTTTTTCGGTTTTGGTGTCCCTACTTTGGCAATACACGCCCACACTTTCAAGTATTTGTAGGATGGTGGTTTGTTTTTCCAAAGTTCATGTGGATATTTAGAAGTTTTCTTTCATGGTATTTTATTCAAAATATGGTTTGCCGAAAGAATAACTTTCCTAAAAAGTTTTCTGGCAATCCAGAACTAATTAGTAAGGCATTCATCATTTCTTTAAGAGTTCTGTTTTTTCGTTCGGTTATACTGTTGGATTGCGATGAATATAGTTTGATGTATAATCCATGCTAAGCACATAATTCTTCAAACGGAGACTCATATTCTCCTCCTTTGTCACTTCTTAAAGATTTTATCTTCTTATTGAGTCGATTCTCAACTTCTGTCTTATACTGTTTAAACATGTTGATTGCTTCGTCCTTGCTTCTAAGGAGATATACATAAAAATATCTGGTATAATCATCAATGAATGTCATAAAGTACCTCTTTCCACCTCTAGTTTGACACATTTTCAAATCGCATACATCAGTATGTATTAATTCTAGAGGTTCGGTTTCTTGTTCAACGTGATGAAACGAGGTTCTTGTCAATTTTGCTTCCACACAAACTTGACATTTAAAGTTGGAATCTATATTGCATTTTGGTATAAATTTTAGATTAATCAATTTTCGCAATGTATCAAAATTTACATGCCCTAATCTGGAATGTCATATGTTAGAAGAGTCAATAATATAAGCAGCAGATTCAATTTTATTCATATCATTGCTTGGTACAACAGCGTTTATATTTGCTTTAAACAAGCCATCACACACATGTCCTCTTCCAACATACACTCCTTTCTTTGATATTACAAACTTATCAGCAACAAATGTTAGTTTGAGACCATTTTTACTGAGAAACAATCCTGAAAGCAGGTTCTTACGGATTTCTGGAACATGGAGAACATCATTCAATTTTAGTTCTTTTCCAGGAGTTAACTTCGTACAATATTTACCTTGCCCTCCACCTTTGAAGCGAATGAGTTGCCCATGAACAATTACTCGTCATTAGTGACAGGTTTGTAGGTTGTAAACATTCACTTGTTGGCACAAATATGACAAGTGGCTCTTGTATCTAGAAACCACTCCTTGTTATTGCCAACAAGGTTGCATTCAGAAACAACCGCACATAAATCCATATCTGCAACATCATCTGAATTATCTACCATATTTGCTTTAGGTTTCTTATTTTTGGGTGCGTGACACATGGCTGCTTTGTGGCCTTTTTTCCATAATTGTGGCAAGATCCTTGAAACTTCTTTTGTTTCTTTACCCTAGGATTTTGTTCGCGCTTTCTTTTATTTGTCTTTTCATCCTCAAACATATTAGCCTTTTCCTATAATGAACTAGTAGCCTTTTTCTCTGATTTTTCGTTGTCTTCTTCGATTCGTAGACGAACAACCAGATCCTCCATGGTCATTTCCTTGCGCTTATGCTTCAAATAGTTTTTGAAATCCTTCCATGATGGAGGCAACTTTTCGATAGCGCCAACCACTTGGAATGACTCACTTAACTCCATCTTTTCGTCATGAATTTCATGAATAATTACTTGAAGTTCTTAAATCTGACTGACGACTGTTTTGGAATCGACCATTTTGAAGTCAAGAAACTTCCAAACAATGAATTTCTTCATTCCGGCGTCTTCATTCTTGAACTTCTTTTCAAGAGATAACTAGAGCACCTTTGCAGTCTCAACGGTACAATATACATTATATATACTATTATCTAAACTATTGAGAATGTAATTCTTACAAATGAAGTCAGAATTCTTCCATGCAGTAAGAGCCTTGACTTTGGTGGCATCAGGCTCCAGTTCTTCAACAAATGGGGGACCCTCCGAAAGGTATTTGGCCAACCCCAAGGTTGTTAGGTAGAAAAGCATCTTTGGTTTCCATCGTTTGAAATCCTGGCCATTAAACTTCTCTGGTCTCTCGCCATGTGAATAGGGAACAACTGGTGGAACTAGAGGCAGAGCCGGTGGCACGGTCTGTGTGGGCATAAATTTGTTGTTGCTACTTTGTGACATCGTCATTTGCAAACAAAAGAAACAACCAAGATTTTGATTTAAGATTGTTAGAAACCAATCAACATAATCGTCAGAAAACGTTTTTATGAACAACAACGCTTATAAGCATTAGCAATATTGATTCAATGATATTGCAATGTGCAACAACAATTATCAATCACAATTTTGCAAGGGAATTAAAAGAAGCAGTACTGATTAATTAAGAAATCAAGAAAATAAGAGTAATATTACCAATTAATGACCGAGTCCAGCGAATGCTATTTCCTTGAAACAAAAATTCCTCCCTCTACGGCGTTGGAAGGTTTGATTGAGCAATCGTTTCCCAAGGATGAAGCGGTTCTTGTCTGCAATGTTGTGCTACAATCGTAGATCGACAACGAACGCAAGGATGTTTTTATTTTGCAGAACAGAGCAATGGGGAAGAAGATAAAGACAAGAGAAATCAGAATTAAATTGTGTATCTGGTTTGATTTTTGCAGGCCTATATATTGGCTGGAAGAGGCAACTGTTCATGAAAGGGTGCTTCTGTTTGAAGTGCAATGGCTATGACTATTGGAAAGGTTGCGACCTTTACCAACAGACATTTCGTTGGTATTTGTGCGGCAATATTAAAAAATATAACGGTTCCATAGCGCAACCCATCAACATTCGAACGAAGGCCCAATTGATCAGGAGACCCCAAGAGCCCCCAAGGCCATATCTTTTGATCATTAAATATTAATGTGAATGCTTATCATGCCATGGTTCATGCCATTGCCTCTCTCTTCCATCTCCTCTTTCTTTTGTAGTAACATATCAAGCCTTAGTATAATTAGTGGCAAAGGTGTTAGTTTTCCCCAATGTGGGACTAAATGATTATGCCAAACCCACTTATTCATTTTTCAACATATTCTACCTTTTGTACTTGAGCGATATTTTTTGGTTATTTCTTCAAGCACCAAGAAATAGGGTTTAGACCCATATACACGTAGTACCCTAATGTTGATCTCTGACCATCAGGGTCTGATGCCCAATATGCGTCATTGTAAGCTTGAATATTTATCTCTTTACTTATTTTAGCTGTAATCGGTAATTCCAGCGCCTCTTAAGTATTTTATATTCATTTTTATAGCCTTCCAATGTTCACTTGATGGCCACTGCATAAACTGACACACTTTATTCACACTATAACTTAGTTCTAGTCTTGTTATAGTCATATATTGAAATGTTTCAACTATGCTTCGATATTGCTTTACATTATTGATAAATTTTCCACCATTTTTGGATAACATTAAGTTACTGATCATTGGCATGAAGAATAGTTTTTATCCATATCATTATGCATGAGTATTTCCGTGATGTACTTTCTTTGAGATAAAAATAATTCTAGGACTTGTATAATTCCCAGAAAATAGTTGAATTTTACCATAACAGAAGAGACTTTGTTTAGATGATTTATAATGCTATCCACTTCAACTTCATTGTTTCCAGTTATCAATATATCATCCACATACACCAATATGTAGATTGTGTCATGGTTTGATGTTATTATATATAATGGACAATCTGACTTTGTGGCAGTGAATCCCATGTTTTTATGAAAGTAACTCTGAGTTTTTCATACCAGACCGTTGATATCTGCATTAATCCATATATAACTTTATGTAGCTTGCATACAAGTTCATTGTTTTCATGGTTGTTGTATCCAATGAGTTATTGCATGTACACCTCTTCTTGTAGATTTTCATTTAAAAAAGAATTATGAACATCTAATTGCTTTATGTTTCATTCTCTGCATGTAGCAACGGTTAATCTGATTCTGATAGTAGCTGTCTTTATGACTGATGAAAATGTTTCAATAAAATCAAACCCAAATTGCTGCGAATATCCTTTAACAATCAGTCTAATTTCATGTTTAGCAATACTTCCATCTGGATTTCTTTTGAGTTTGTAAGTCTATCTGCATCCTATCAAATTTTTGTGTTTCAGTGGAGGAACAAGACTTCAGGTTTTGTTTTCAGTAGTGCCTTGTATTGTTCATCCATTGCTTTTCTCCATTCATTATTATTAACTGCTTTATCATAACATAGTGGCCCTCTTTCTTATACAGTAGTGGTGTAAGCTTTAGGGTTGAATATTCCCCTTTTTCTCTAGTAATCATAAGAAGATCATTTATGTTAAGTGTCTATATTTCTTCTTGTGTTTCACCTTCTAATGACTCTTCACCATTTTGATTGTTGGATGTTGTGTGTTAGTCGCTCTCTTGATTTTCTATCTGGTTGTCATTAGGTCATTTGAATATAATCAGATTTTGTGCTGGAAATTGACTGACTTAAATCACGTTTGTCTTGTTGTGATTTATTATCTCTATGCTCGGTAAGTTCAGTCGGAACTGGTGGCGGTAGCGTTGTTATGGTTGAGTATATGATTATGTTAGTTGTTTTAATTTCTTATTTGCAAAAGGAAAAACAAACACATTAAAAACAACATGTCTAGAAATATATAACTTACCATTTCCATCCAAACACTTGTATACTTTTTGATTACTTGTGTATGCCAAAAAGTTATATGGAGTAGATCTTAGGCTAAGTTTATGTAACGACCCGCATTTTACGTATCGAAGGATCGTAGAATATTTATTTCTTTTACATGCGAAGTCGTATGGTCATGTAACTTTGGGAGACGACTATTGGGGTCATTTCCCATGCTCATGATTTTTGCCGATTTTTAAATGACCATTTTGCCCCTAGATGATCTTGTTTCGGCCATAACTTTTGATTGGAAAGGAGTTTTGACCTGAAACCACTTCCATTAGATCCTAATGATGGTTTACCTTTCCGTAGAGTGGTCACATTAGCAAATGGACTCACCGTTTGGGGAGATATGGCTGAAACAAGTTTCAGGTGGTGAAAAACAGCTTAATTGGGCTCAACCGGGTGATTAACAACTAGGCCCAAAGGGGAATTTCAGGATTTGGAGTACTTAAGGGCTGTTAGGGTTTAGAGAACACCGTTTTTCTCTCTTTCATAGCTGCCACTTTCATTCTTGGAACCCTAGTAATGGCCTCGAACATCTAAAACACCCCAAATCACCTTCTAATCGCTAATTAAGCCAAATCCACATCAAATCAAGGAAGATCTTCACCAAATCGGTATTAGAACTGCTGTATTGCCTTGGTATTCAAGCCCAAACAGAGATAATTTCGGATTTGGTAATTTATTTTGGCTAAGGTGAGTGATTTGCATAGTTCCTCACTAATTATGGTTAATTAAGGGTAATTAGTGTTAATTAGTGAATGTAAACATGATAAAATTATGGAAAAATATTTAGAAATTTCGAAATATTATTTTAGACCTCTGTTAGAAGTTTGGGTTGATTTGGTTAAGTTTTACTAATCCTATTATTAGTTTTGCTTAAACATGTTTTAGGGAAAATATGTGATTTTGGCTATGTTTGATCCGTTTTAATATATCAAATTGTTATTTTAGTGTTTGTGGTCAATTACACATGTTGCTATGACTATTTGGAATGATTTGTGATTGCTTAGAAAAGTTAGATTGGTCGAAAATGCCGTCGAATGGAGTAAAACAGTCGCTGGAAAGAAGTGCAGGAAATTACCCGAACCGGATCGGATCGAAGGGGGAAAGCACGAAACAAACAGCCCCAATCTGTTGCATCACGACCCGCTCGCCCTGGAAGCTCCACGATCTGACCCGCTTGAGAGAAGGAGCTCCAATCCGAACCGATGCCGCTCACGAACTGCTTCATTCGATCCGACCTTAACATGGAGGCACGATCTGAAGAGAGCACCCGACCCGAACCATGGGACTTGACTGAACCAAAGGCGCCTCAGGGACGGACCGATCCAATGTCTGGAGGGGACCACGACCTGAGCCGCTTCTCCGAACCGAAGCACCACACCTGGATCATCACGATCGAACCAGATGGAGAATGAACTGATGGATGATCACGATCTGAAGCGACATGAAGGACCGAACCGATCCGGAGATGATAACCAAAACCCGAGATGCAAAGGTAGTCCAAATGGGAAGTTTGTACCCAGGATCCAGTTGGGAACCAATGGGTCAACTTCATGAGTTGGGCTTTGCCGCGGGACGTGTGCAAAGGGGTAATCGACTTCTATAGCTTTGATCTACCACCAAGGCGGATGTTACACTACGTATCAGTGCAGTGGGTTAGTTATTACTCCATGGGGCAGAGTGATCGTAGCATGGCTATGAGCCAGTGCAGTGGAGTCGTCATGACTTCATGGGGAAGAGTGGACATAGCAAGTATTAGTGGCTATGGATCAGTGCAGTGGTGTCACTATGACTCCATGGGGCAGAGTGATCATAGCAAGGAATGGGTGGTCAGAGCGGTGGATATCATATGCTTTACGCATTGAGTGAGAGATGTGAGGATGGTTGTTATGCTTCATTGTTTGCCATCACTATGTCATGCACACCCCCACCCCCATATTCTTTACACCATATGTTAGTGGCACCTTAGAGTATTGAGCGGTATGTTGTGCTAACTCTTTGGTTGTAGGTCCAGATTCAGGTATGGTTTAGTATACCTGTTATTATTCTGTTTTGCTGTTTATCGCTCATACTAGACTTTTGTCTGACCCAGAGTTTTATGTCTCTTCTTATTACTCTGGGTGCTCTTAAACGGGCAGATTAGAGACATGTTGGGTGGTATGCACGAGTAGATGTACCGTAGACAAGCAGGAGGCTCCCACGTATTATCTACATATGTTCTCCCTGTGTCGCTGCTAGTCACTACTTTGGGCATTAGTAGTGTACCTTTCTTTTCTTTTGCTTTAGAGACAGTTTTAAAGTTGTAATAATGATGATGGGACGTAAGTTGTATCTGAATTTTCCGCTGCTATGATGTTTAATTTTCAGCTTATGCACTGTCTCGCCTGTTTTATGCTAAAGTATGCTATTATTATATTTTATTCCATGTGCTGTGAGATATTCTACAGGTTCCTTGTTAGTTCAAATCCCTTTTTTCTCTTTGGCGACCGTCCCGTGCTAGTTAGACATTGGCACATCGCACTTTCATGGGAAATGTCGGCTGGTGCGGGGTGGGCCGTCACATTTGGTATCAGAGCTCTAGGTTGCGTAGTTAACCTAGGGAAAGGAACCAGGGAGAGATAATACGGATATGAGAGCGCGTATTTGTGATTATTTTGGTTTTCATGACATGAGGGCTATGTTTACTGACTTCATGAGAGAGATGCTTAGAAATGTGCAAGGAGCAGCTCCCAATGCTGCAAATGGTAGTGGTGCAGGCGCCTAGAACCGATTTTGCCAAGCTTTGCAAGGATTACGCTAGTCTTGGTGGAAAGCCGTTCCACGGAACGAAATCGGCTACAGAAGTTCAGGATTGATTGGATAGTTGTGAGCGTATCTTCGAAGACTTGGGTATCGAGGATGCGATCAAAAGAAAGTTAACGTCCCGTCGGCTGCAAGGACGGGCAATGAATTGGTGGAACGCTATTAATGCAGCTACTCCAGAGGATCAAGTTACATGGGATCAGTTTAAGGCCCGATTCGGTGAAAAGTTTATCCCAGCTGCTCAGAAATCAGAGTTATTTAGAAAATTTCTTGAGCTTAGGCAGAATGGTAGGGCAGTCTCGGAGTACATTGCTGAGTTCGACACTTTATCGAATTATGGATTATCCCTCATTGACACTCCCGAAAAGAATAATGAGAAGTTCATAACAGGTTTGGATCGATACTTGGAGGAAAGGCTTATTAACTACATCGATGAGACGTTTGAATTGATCGTGGGGAAAGCATTGAGGTCAGAGAGTCTTTACCCTAAGTCGAAGACTGAGGTTGCATCTGCAGAGGAGCCAAAGCCGCAAGCAAGCGGTGGAGGCAAGAATGGTTCTCAGAATAAGAGAAAGCAGAATCAGACCAAGGATGGCCAGAAGAAAAAGAATAAGAAAGATGTTGAGTGCTTCAGCTATGGTAAGAAGGGTCACTATGCCAAAGAATGTCGGGCCAAGCCAGCGGATAGGAAGTGCTTCAACTGTAGCCAAGTGGGACATCACAAGGACAAATGTCCGCAACCCCCTAAGGAAAAGCAGATTGTGAAAGCATATGCTATCAATGTTGTTCCTTCTTCGTCGAATGCCCCAACTGCGGCGGAGAAGAGAAAGAATGTCGTTATTCAAGGTATGCTTTCTGTTTATGATGTTCCTGTTCGAGTATTGTTTGATACCGGAGCTTCCAGTTCCTTCATATTTAATGACCTGGTAGATAGGTTGGGATTGGAACCCGAGATTGTCGGTAGACCTTTAGTAGTGATGAACCCGATTGGTGGTTCGACTAGCCTTAGCATGATTTGTCGTAATGTGGTCTTATCGAGTCATGGATGCATGTTTGTTTGTGATTGCTTTGTTTAGGGCTTTACTTTGTTTGGCATTATTTTGGGAGTCGATTGGCTCCAAAGATACGGGGTGGTGGTAGACTGTGAGGGCATTTTGGTGACAGTTAGAGCAGATGATGGACGGAGGGTAGTGTTGAGTGGTCTACCTAATGATGGGGTAATGGCTAGTTTTCTGAATTCCCTCGACATCTTGCATGATGAGTTGTCAGATGTGCCCGGGGATGGCCAGTATCCGGACGTCTTTGAGGATGTGACCGGAATTACACCACATCGAGAGATTGAGTTCCGTATTGATTTAGTGAAAGATGCCAGACCTATAGTGATGCCACTTCGTCGTATGGCACCAAGGGAGCAGCGAGAGCTCAGTGTGCAAGTGAGCGATCTATTGAAGAAGGGATTTATCAGAAGAAGTGTTTCTGAGTGGGGAGCACCAGTTGTGTTTGCTACCAAGGCAGATGGTTCCCTTCGATTGTGTGTGGACTACCGCGAGTTGAATAAGGTGACGAGGAAGAATAAGTATCCTCTACCGCAGATAGATGATTTGTTTGACCAGTTGAGTGGCACGAGAGTATTCTCCCAGTTGGATCTTGCGACAGGTTTTCATCAGCTTAGAGTGGAAGCTGAGAGTATAGCTAAAACGGCCTTTCGGACGCCATCTAGATTTTATGAGTGGTTGATCATGCCATTCGGGTTGACCAATGCTCCAGCATATTTTGTGGATCTTATGAATAGATTATTCAGAGATCAGTTGAATAAGTTTGTTCTTGTGTTCATGGACGATATACTTGTTTATTCGAGGACAGAGGAAGAACACAAGGAATAATTGAGGATAGTGATGGAGGTGTTGAGAAAACACCAATTGAAAGCAAAGTTTTCTAAGTGTCACTTCTGGAGAAGGGAAATGAGATTCTTGAGCCATGTTGTTTCAGAAAATGGTTTTGCCATGGACCCTACGAAGGTGGCTACGGACAAGATTGGTCTACGCCCAAGAATGCAACAGACATAAGAAGTTTCTTGGGATTAGCTGGATATTATCGTAAGTTTATCCAAGACTTCTCCAAGATAGCAGCACCGTTGACTCAGTTGACCAAGAAGAACCAAGCTTTCGTCTGGGACGAAAAGTGCGAGAATGCATTCAAGAGCCTAAAAGAAAAGTTGACATGTGCATCGGTGTTAGTCATTCCTAAGGGGAACGAAGAGATGACAGTATATACGGATGCATGTGGTACAGGGCTAGGTGCTGTATTGATGCAAGGAGGTAGGGTTGTAGCTTATGCAAGTCGGCAATTGAAACCGCACGAGAGAAGATACCCTACCCATGATTTGGAATTAGCAGCGATCGTGTTTGCATTGAAGATATGGAGACATTATCTCTTGGAGAAAGATTTGAGCTGTTTACCAATCATAAATCGTTAAAGTATCTCTTCTCTCAGAAGGATCTAAATCTCCGACAGCAAAGATGGTTAGGATTCTTGACTTCCTATGATTTCGACATCACATATACACCTGGAAAGGGCAATGTGGTGGCTGATGCATTGAGTAGAAGACATGCCAGTTTAGGGGCTATGTTTCTAGAATGGAAGCAACTGGAGTACATCACTGGGTATGATTTCAGACCAAAGTGCGAATTGGATCCAGAAATGTTAGCAAGTTTGACGATCAGACCCACTTTGATTGGGCGGATTGGTTCCCGTCCGAGGGACGATCCTAACCTATTGAAAATCATCTCCAAGTTAGAGATGGGTATCGATGAGGAGATGAACAAGTACGGGCTTGATTGAGAAGGATGGCTTAGAAAGAGTGGAAGATTTGTTGTGCCCAATGTCAATGGATTGAGAGATGAAGTGCTTGGGGAATGTCATCACTCAAAACTGACTATACATCCCGTGGTAACAAGATGTATCGAGACATGAAGCAGACCTACTACTGGGAAGGGATGAAAAGGGACGTTGGGAAGTTTATATCCAAATGCCTGAATTGCCAGTTAGTTAAAGCTGAGCAAAAGAAGCCTAGTGGTTTGTTGCAACCATTAAAGATTCTAGAATGGAAATTGGAACAAGTCTCAATGGATTTCATTGATGGGTTACCAAGGACTAGATCGGGCCATGATAGCATTTGGGTGATTGTGGACCGATTGACCAAAAGTGCAAGATTTATACCCGTCAAGTCGAATAGAATGGCAACTAAGTTAGCTGAACTATAAGTAAAGTGGGTAGTGAGATTTCATGGAATACCCAAAGGCATTGTGAGTGACCGAGATCCGTTGTTTACTAGTGGATTTTGGAAGAGCTTACGAGAGGCGTTAGGATCAGAATTACATCTCAGTACCGCGTATCATCATCAAATCGACGGACAGACAGAGAGGGTGAATCGAGTATTAGAAGATCTCTTGAGAGCTTGCATATTAGACTTTGGTGGATCATGGATGACCATTTGCATCTAGTAGAGTTTGCATATAATAATAGTTATCAATCCAGTGTTAGTATAGCTCCATTTGAAGCTTTGTATGGAAGACTGTGCAACTCACCGTCACGTTGGTTAGAAACTGGTGAGAAGTTTGTGCTTGGACCAGATGTGATAAGAGAAACTTCAGCTAAGATTAAGGTTATCCAACAGCGAATGAAGGCTGTCCAAGATAGGTAGAAGAGTTATGCTGATAAGAGGAGAAGAGAATTAAAGTTCTCCATTGGCGACTTGGTGTTTGTCAAGATTTCTCGGTTGAAGAGCGTGATACGATTTGGCAGGAGAGGCAAATCAGCACAAAGATTTGTTGGACCATTCCTAGTTCTCGAGCAAATTGGGAATTTGGCATATAAAGTTGAATTACCAGACAAGATGGTAGGAGTTCACAACGTATTTCATGTTTCCCAGTTAAGGAAGTTCATACACGACCCCGATGTAACTGTTTCACCTGATCAGACGATATCGAGGTTGAACCCGAGACGGTTGGGAACCGCAAGCCTATGCGTATTGTTGGGAACGATACGAAGCAACTTCGAAGGAAGGCGGTGAAATCAGTCAAAGTTCAGTGGGGCGATAATGAGAATGACTGTACTTGGGAGACGGAGGAGAGCATTAGGAAAACATATCCAGAACTCTTCGCCTGGTAAGATTTCAGTTTCGATTTAGTCTTTCCACATGCTAGGATAGGCTTATTATGTTTGTTTTGCATGTTTGATTGTTGTATGTGGCTGGTAGGCATGCAGGATCCTTTGTATTTTTGGGTTAAGGAATTTCGGGGATGAAATTTCCAGGGGGGAGGGGGTGGGGGGGGGGGATGTAAAGACCCGCATTCTACGTATCAAAGGATCGTAGAATATTTATTTCTTTTACATGCGAAGTCGTATGGTCATGTAACTTTTGGAGACGACTATTGGGGTCATTTCCCATGTTCATGATTTTTTCCAATTTTTAAATGACTGTTTTGCCCCTAGATGATCTTTTTTTGGCCATAACTTTTGATTGGAAAGGAGTTTTGACCTGAAACCACTTCCATTAGATCCGGATGATGGTTTACCTTTTCGTAGAGTGGTCACATTAGCCCAACGGACTCACCGTTTGGGAGATACGGCTGAAATAAGTTTCAAGCGGTGAAAAACAGCTTAATTGGGCTTAACAGGGTGATTAACAGCTAGGCCCAAAGGGTAATTTCGGTATTTGGAGTATTTAAGGCCTCCAACATCTAAAACACCCCAAATCACCTTCTAATCGCTAATCAAGCCAAATCCACATCAAATCAAGGAATATCTTCACCAAATCAGTATTAGAACTGCTGTATTGCCTTTGTATTGGCGCCCAAATAGAGATAATTTCAGATTTGGTAATTTATTTGTGGCTAAGGTGAGTGATTTGCATAGTTCCTCACAAATTATGGTTAATTAAGGGTAATTAGTGTTAATTAGCGAATGTAAACATGATAAAATTCTGGAAAAATATTTAGAAATTTGGAAATATTATGTTAGACCTCTGTTAGTGAAACGACCAGAAAATCGCCCTTGCGGGAAATCGCCGGATACGCTTACTTTGGGCTACAACACATCAGAACAACAGCAGACTTTTATAAACATTACAATAATGTCCATTAGAGTACAGAATATCAGAGTACATCGAATAAAATTACAGCGGAAGGTAAATTACAATAAATTATTGTACAATACAGTGCAGCGAAAATAAAATAACTAAGGTAGTGGAAGGCAACTATTCTCTGGACACAGCTTTAAGCTTCAATCCAGCATCCTGCTCGAGATAAGAACCTGTAGACAAACTACTCGACTACCCATGTGGAGAAGAGGGTACCCGAGTTTGTAAAGGTGGAAACAAACAACGGGTCAGTCATGGGACTGGTGTGAGAATTGTTAATTAATTTAACTAATAGCAATAAGGCAAATCCAAGGACCACGCCGCTAACGCGGAACGGGTTTATTCAAATGGATTGCCGTGCAAAACTTAGAGTAAATCGTAAAACACACAATGCTTTTTGGAAAATTGAAACCATCATAAGACCCAAGTCCCATCACACAATGCAACGCAAACCGGAGGATAGGGTTTTACCTTATAATGGTCAAAAGATGCTTAATACGATAAAAACGGATTTGATATTATTATTAGTGTATATATGTTTTAAAAACATTTCAATCATAATGTATCAATCCTAGGACACATAGATACCATAATACTATGCTTCCATACTAGTAATACAATCAAAACCGCATGAGGTCGTATTGGAAATTGGGTTTCCATCATGAGTCAAAGCTAGGGAGGAGCTCCTTACCGATTCGAGACACTCTAGCTAATGTCTCAGGATCCCCCGCAGTGAACCCTTGGATAGCTGCACGGCCGGTCCACACATACAGCTTCATGGATTGGCAATTCCTGAACACACGTTTCCCGGTCCTATAGGACCAATCATCCGAGGCGCCTCATTCCATCATCCACATAAGTAAATATGTCGGACCGTGTTAAAACCCAAACACCACTTCTAGCTAGAAAGAAACGTGCTGCTCTCCCTGCGTTCCCTTCTCCCATTTTAGACTCCGCCGGTGTGTGAGGCTCGCGAAGTCACGTTATACACAAAGCTATGCCTAAACAGGCTATGCTTTGATCATCCCACAAGGCCTTCTTTTCAACAAAGCCTTGATCATATGCATCTTAGCATGCCACATCGTCAATCCATACCATACTATTGATTTCTACCAACATATAACCTCTAAGCTCGTACGTCTCAGAGAAGGATGTAAAACACCAAACAGATATATGTTTAGCAGAGATCAACGAATACAATTTAAAAGAATACAATGTCAGACATACAATCCATTTATAAGCTTATGCTCTGGGTCTGAGCGAAAGCCAAATCCGTACAAATCAACACTACGTCCGGATAGCTACCATCTTAGCCCCGTCTTGGGGGCAAATCAATCAAGGGCCTCAACACTAGTTACCCATTCGATGTGAAGATCGTCCGTCTTCAATCGCCGTCTTCAATTCTTCGAACGTCGTATCATTATTTGGAATGAGAGTAAACTCGGACTTTCCAAATAACTCTCGCATATATAAATTTGAAAACCATTTCATATCGTTGTTAATAATTTATAACGATCTATCGCTATTTTTACAATGAAAATCCATTCCTTAGAAATGTAAATTTCTAATCTTATTATTTATATTGAAAAATGTAAATTTCTATTCCTATTTTATTTACATTGAGAAATGTAAACTTATGCTTCAATATATTATTATATTGAACATGTAACCTCTATTTCATATTCTATTTACAGTGGAAAATATAAATTCCTAATCATTCTTTTGTTTACATTGAAAAATGTAAACTCTTTTATTTTCATATAAAAATATAATTTCTATTTCATCCTTATTTACATTGAAAAAATGTAGGTTTCTATATTACATCAATTATATATAAAAATGTAACTTCCTATTTTCCTTTTATTTACATTAAGAAAAATGTAACTTTTCTAATATTTACATTAATAAAAATGTAAAACTTTTATAATCCTTATCTTATTATATTAAAAATGTAACATTCTTTTATAACAAACTTGGAGGTGAAAATATTCATTTCATTATTAACACATAACGGTGTGAAAATAACGTCAATTTCTAAGTTATCTATTTATATTTTAATATGGGCCAGACCTCTCACATTAGGCCTACAACTTGTGGATGCTGGATAGGCCGGTCGGTTCCGGGCAGACTTCTCCCACAAGATGGGCTTAACCTCGTGTCTTGGACCAATTTGTATTTGCGTACTTGGACCTCTCACATTAGGCCCAACATTTGTGGCTACTGGATATGCCGGTCGGTTCCGGGCAGACTTCCACCACAAATGTGACCTAACCTCGTGTCCAAGTACCATTTTAATTAATCGTATAATTGTTCTACTAAAATTATTATTTCAAAATGTTTCACATTTCAAAATATCTTGATTTTGGAATATTCTATATTTCCAAAATAACTTAATTTCAGGTACTACAACTTAACCTTTTCAAATCTTAATAAAACTTGGTACTTTCTCAATTCCTATACTTACATATGAAAAATGTGATTTTAATACATGTCAAATCTACTTTTTAATTACATTAAAGAACATAAATAAAAGATCGTTTATTTTTCTAAGTTATATTTGTGTTAAAGGACACAATTAAAAAGACATTCATTTTTATGTTAACACAATTCCATCCTGATTTGAATATTTTAATGAATTCCCTTTTAGCATAAAAATGTGATTTTTATGTTAACACAATTTCATTCTAATTTGAATATTTTAATAAATTCCCTTTTTAATCTGACATAAATGTTCTTTCAAATTTTTATCATAAATGTTCTTGCTAATTTCACATAAATGTTCCTTCAAATTTAACATAAATGTTCTTGCTAATCTAACATAAATAATGGTTTTAACTACTATAGCCTTTTATAAAAAATGAATTTTTTTTAATGGCATGATTCTAATAAAACAATGTATTTCATTAACATGACATGATTCTAATTAACGTGCATTTTCATAATCTAACTAAAATGACAATTTATATTATCTCTAACATAAGTGACCATTTTTATTCTAATGCGGCATTTTAACCAAAATAATAATTTCTATCCTAATGTGCCATTTAAACCAAAATGACAATTTCTAATATAATGACATTTCCATTTAACATAACATTATTAATAAAATGTCCTTCTTATACTAAATAACCATTTTAAACAAAAGTGACATGTTTATCTAGTTTAACACTTCTAATATAAGTGACGTTTTTAATCAATTTTAACACTTCTTACATAAGTGACATTCTTTTATCTCATATAACATGTTATAAACAAAATGATATTTTTATTATGCTAACCTCTTATACAGTAAAAATGGTATTTTTATAATGTATTAACATTGTGGGCTAACATAAGAAAATGACACATTTTAATGATAAGCATGTATTAACATTTTTAAGTAACATATCTACATAGCATGTTATATAACTCTAATGACAAAAATAAAAGATAATTTTGTCTACAAAACATGTTATATAATTCTAATGACAAAATAAAAGATAAATTTTATTCGTATACCATTTCAATGTATAACGTGACATAAAAATGCCTATTTTTGATTCGTTTATGAATTCTCATGTATAAACATGATATAAAAATGATTTTTCTTATTTGTATACAATCCTAAACTTCAGCATGATAAATAAAAAGAAATATATTTATTTGCATACCAAATTCCATGTTTAACATAACAAATAAAAAGTGAATTTTTATTTTGACAATTATGATTAACACAAAAATGTGAATTTTTGTTTCCAACCAATTTATTTTGACAACAACAACAAATTTGTTTTCAACTAATTTATTTTGATAAAAATAACAAATTTATTATTTTGACAAAATGACAATTCTTTTATTCAGCAACAAAAATGATCTATTTGTGTTTACAAATTTTATTATAACAAAATATCATAAAATTAACAGATCTATACACACATCAATCATAGAATCAAATCACGTCTCATAACAAACCTATTATTTTAAATCTAATAAGACATTTTCAACATTTTATTATAACACAAAATTATTGAATTGGCAAACTAATTCAATTCAACAGTAAAAACAAGATGGTATTTTAACAATTTAATGTCAATAAAATAAACATGACAAAATATGATATTTTATTTGGATTAAAGATTCTAATCTAATCCAATTCACAAACAAGATAATATATTTAATTGGATTAAAAATTCTAGTTTAATCCAATTTACAAACCATGATGACTTTTATTTGATTCATCAGATCCGAATAATACAATAACAGATCTAACTAACACAATACAATCCAATTCATCACAACAACAATCACAATTCATCACAGCGCAAATCTAATTAAATAATATACAAACAATTATTTAACAGCGATAATACAATCAATTAATTGAATTAAATTGTAAAAATCAGAGAATCTCACATCGATTTGGCTGAAAATTCAAAGTGCTTGTTTTCAGATCCGGTCAGCGCCAACGCGAAGATCTCGGAAAGACGAATCCAACGCAACAAACGGTTCACAAAAAGGACCTCATATGGAGAAGTTATGGATTTTTAAAGATTGTAAATTTAAATTATAAAAATAATTAACCCATGAACTCACCCACTAAGGTGCTGCCAAGTCACCTCCCCCCAAACCCCTTTCTTCTTCTTCTTTCATGTTGATTTCCATGCACCGTCTAAACCCAAAGCCCCCTCCAGTCCTTCATCACCGCACACAATACGAGACACCGCAACAAGATCAGATCGCACCACACGAACGTCGTCGACCACCTCTTCCTGCGCCAGCCATGGGGCCCAGTCGCGCCCCCTAGGACCCGCCAACCACCCCTAAACGCAACCACTTCAGGCTGAGAATTCGCGAAATCCATGCACTGAAACCTGATCTTAACCGTATGGATTGAAAGGTCTTGAAAATCTCTTCGATTCGGTATATAATATGTTGAATTTCACTGAGTGGATCAAAAGTTATTGAGGTTTGAATTTTCCGTCATTCATGGCCTTCGGTTTTGGATGATGGCGGCTGGTCATTTTTTAGGGTTTTAAATAATTTTTTATTAATTTAATCATCGTAAAGCGTGTTATAAAGGTAAAAATGCGGGTTGTCTCCGAATTGGGCCTGTTTACTATCATTTTTTAAGGTTTAGACGCCTTCTTAATGCAATGGGACAGGTCTCGTGGCCCAATTCCGAAATCTGTAAATAAATTATTTATATTTATATTAAAAATTAATTAATTAAATATTTACTTTACATTTAAATACGTCGGGGCCACATACGGACTCCGAAAATTACGGAAAATTATTTCTGGCTTTCTTTTGTCGATACGGTCCTAACAAAATTAATTTCGTCCAATTCTGAGCCCGTTTGAAGAATGACTATTTTCAAGTCGATTAAAATTGACCAAAATTGACAAAACTGAAATCTTTTTGCCACGGCTACAATTTAATTCTAAAAATTATGAAAAATTAAACTTAACTATATTTTGACATTCCGAATCCAACAAAAGTGGTTTCGTCGAAAACAGAGGTCGTTTGAAAAATTGTTATTTTCAAGGCGTATATATTTAATATTAAAAATACATTTTTAAACAAATAATTTTTGAAACTGGAAATATATAAGTGTTTACTGTTTTTCAATGTAGAAATATCATTCTGAACTCAATGGAAGTGGTTTCGAGTTCAAATTCCTTTGTATGCAAAAAGTAGCATTTTGACCTTTGTAAATTTCATAGCGACCTTTCTAAATTTTAATTTGGGCATAACTTTTGATTCATGATATGAAATTTCAATTTTTCAGATTCGTTAGAAAGATATTTTTAAATAGATTCTAATATTTTTGATTTCACTAAAATCCGTTAAATTTTGCATCCTGTACGATCAGTCAAAATTCAAGTTTGACTTTTCAAACTACCGCGCTATTTCTAATTCCTTTTATAATTAGAATTAAATTATTCATCCTAACTTCAATTTAAATCAATTTTTAATCATTATTATTTTAAATAAGTTATTTTAAATATCAAAAACTCATTAAAATTACTTAAAATAAAATTTTAAATTGGCCCCAAAGTTCAGGGTAGTTACAGTCTCCCTCACTTAAGAACTTTTCATCCTCGAAAAGGAACGAAGCTAAAGTTGTTTAAGTATCCTATTTCATCTTTCATTCTTTAATTTGTTTCTATAATTTTATTAGTTGATTAACCTTTAAAGTATATATAACTTTTATATATTCAAAAATCATATTTTCTAAAATAGATTATAATTACAAATACGTATATTATAGGCTTGTTACTCTCAATTCATTCTAGAGCATTACTAACCTCATCTTTAATGAGTTTTCTCATTCTAGGATACTGCTGATCCTATCTCTAATGAGTATTTTTATTGGATATTACTAATTCAATCTTTGATGAGTCTTTTGTTCAGTTCTAACAAGTTGTACACAAAGATTTGAGCAAACCAAAGCTCTGATACCAAAATGAAACGACCCGAAAATCGCCCTTGCGGGAAATCACCGGATACGCTTACTTTGGGCTATAACACATCAGAACAACAACAACAGACTTTTATAAACATTACAATAATGTCCATCAGAGAACATCAAATAAAATTACAGCGGAAGATAAATTACAATAAATTATTGTACAATACAGTGCAGCGGAAATAAAATAACTAAGGTAGCGGAAGGCAACTATTCTCTGGACACAGCTTTAAGCTTCAATCCAGCATCCTGCTCGAGATAAGAACCTGTAGACAAACTACTTGACTGCCCGTGTGGAGAAGGGGGCACCCGAATTTGTAAAGGTGGAAACAAACAACGGGTCAGTCATGGGACTGGTGTGAGAATTCTTAACTAATTTAACTAATAGTAATAAGGCAAATCCAAGGACCACGCCGCTAACGCGGAACGGGTTTACTCAAATGGATTGCCGTGCATAACTTAGAGTAAATCATAAAACACGCAATGCTTTTTGGAAAAATGAAACCATCATAAGACCCAAGTCCCATCACACAATGCAACGCAAACCCGAGGATAGGGTTTTACCTTATAATGGTCAAAAGATGCTTAATACGATAAAAACGGATTTGATATTATTATTATTAGTGTATATATGTTTTAAAAACATTTCAATCATAATGTATCAATCCTAGGACACATAGATACCATAATACTATGCTTCCATACTAGTAATACAATCAAAACCGCATGAGGTCGTATTGGAAATTGGGTTTCCATCATGTGTCAAGGCTAGGGAGGAGCTCCTTACCGATTCGAGACACTCTAGCTAATGTCTCAGGATCCCCCGCAGTGAACCCTTGGATAGCT
This sequence comes from Allium sativum, assembly GCA_030737875.1. Lineage (NCBI taxonomy): Eukaryota > Viridiplantae > Streptophyta > Magnoliopsida > Asparagales > Amaryllidaceae > Allium > Allium sativum. The sequence goes on along the minus strand of JASFAX010000029.1, from coordinate 9,073,302 downwards.
GCAGGGCCGGTCCACACATACAGCTTCGTGGATTGGCAATTCTTGAACACACGTTTCCCGGTCCTATAGGACCCATCATCCGAGGTGCCTCATTCCATTATCCACATAAGTAAATATGTCGGGCCGTGTTAAAACCCAAACACCACTTCTAACTAGAAAGAAACGTGTTGCTCTCCTTGCGTTCCCTTCTCCCGTTTTAGACTCCGCCGGTGTGTGAGGCTCATGAAGTCACGTTATACACAAAGTTATGCCTAAACAGGCTATGCTTTGATCATCCCACAAGGCCTGCTTTTCAGCAAAGCCTTGATCATATGCATCTTAGCATGCCACATCGTCAATCCATACCACACCATTGATTTCTACCAACATATAACCTCTAAGCTCGTACGTCTCAGAGAAGGGTGTAAAACACCAAACCGATATATGTTTAGCAGAGATCAACGTATACAGTATAAAAGAATACAATGTCAGACATACAGTCCATTTATAAGCTTATGCTCTGGGTCTGAGCGAAAGCCAAATCCGTACAAATCAACACTACGTCCGGATAGCTACCATCTTAGCCCCGTCTTGGGGGCAAATCAATCAAGGGCCTCAACACTAGTTACCCATTCGATGTGAAGATCGTCGGTCTTCAATCGCCGTCTTCAATCCTTCGAACGTCGTATCATTATTTGGAATGAGAGTAAACTCGGACTTTCCAAATAACTCTCGCATATATAAATTTGAAAACCATTTCATATCGTTGTTTATAATTAATAACGATCTATCGTTATTTTTACTTTACATACACATCCTAAACATAACAATGTATATTTTACTCTTCCATTTTTCAATTTACACCAAATGTATATTTGGTTTCATTATTTTTCTAATGAAAATCCATTCCTTAGAAATGAAAATTTCTAAACTTATTATTTATATTGAAAAATGTAAATTTCTATTCTTATTTTATTTACATTGAGAAATGTAAACGTATACTTTAATATATTATTATATTGAACATGTAACCTCTATTTCATATTCTATTTACACTGGAAAATATAAATTCCTAATCATTCTTTTGTTTACATTGAAAAATGTAAACTCTTTTATTTGCATATAAAAATATAATTTCTATTTCATCCTTATTTACATTGAAAAATGTAGGTTTCTATATTACACCAGTTACATATAAAAATGTAACTTCCTATTTTCCTTTTATTTACATTAAGAAAAATGTAACTTTTCTAATATTTACATTAATAAAAATGTAAAACTTTTATAATCCTTATCTTATTATATTAAAAATGTAACTTTCTTTTATAACAAACTTGAAGGTGAAAATATTCATTTCATTATTAACACATAACGGTGTGAAAATAACGTCAATTTCTAAGTTATCCATTTATATTTTAATATGGGCCAGACCTCTCACATTAGGCCTACAACTTGTGGATGTTGGATAGACCGGTCGGTTCCGGGCAGACTTCTCCCACAAGTTGGGCTTAACCTCGTGTCTTGGACCAATTTGTATTTGCGCACTTGGACCTCTCACATTAGGCCCAACATTTGTGGCTGCTGGATATGTCGGTCGGTTCCGGGCAGACTTCCACCACAAATGTGACCTAACCTCGTGTCCAAGTACCATTTAAATTAATCGTATAATTGTTCTACTAAAAATATTATTTCAAAATGTTTCACATTTCAAAATATCTTGATTTTGGAATATTCTATATTTCCAAAATAACTTGATTTCAGATACTATAACTTACCCTTTTCAAATCTTAATAAAACTTAGTACTTCCTCAATTCCTATACTTACGTATGAAAAATGTGATTTTAATACATGTCAAATATACTTTTTAATTACATTAGAGAACATAAATAAAAGATAGTTTATTTTTCTAAGTTATATTTAGGTTAAAGGACACAATTAAAAAGACATTCATTTTTATGTTAACACAATTCCATCGTGATTTGAATATTTTAATGAATTCCCTTTTAACATAAAAATGTGATTTTTATGTTAACACAATTTCATTCTAATTTGAATATTTTAATGAATTCCCTTTTTAATCTGACATAAATGTTCTTTCAAATTTTTATCATAAATGTTCTTGCTAATTTCACATAAATGTTCCTACAAATTTAACATAAATGTTCTTGCTAATCTAACATAAATAATGGTTTTAACTACTATAGCCTTTTATACAAAATGAAATTTTTTTAATGGCATGATTCTAATAAAACAATATATTTCATTAACATGACATGATTCTAATTAACGTGCATTTTCATAATCTAACTAAAATGACAATTTATATTATCTCTAACATAAGTGACCATTTTTATTCTAATGCGGCATTTTAACCAAAATAATAATTTCTATCCTAATGTGCCATTTAAACCAAAATGACAATTTCTAATATAATGACATTTCCATTTAACATAACATTATTAATAAAATGTCCTTCTTATACTAAATAACCATTTTAAACAAAAGTGACATGTTTATCTAGTTTAACACTTCTAATATAAGTGACATTTTTAATCAATTTTAACACTTCTTACATAAGTGACATTCTTTTATCTCATATAACATGTTATAAACAAAATGATATTTTTATTATGCTAACCTCTTATACAGTAAAAATGGTATTTTTATAATGTATTAACATTGTGGGCTAACATAAGAAAATGACACATTTTAATGATAAGCATGTATTAACATTTTTAAGTAACATATCTACATAGCATGTTATATAACTCTAATGACAAAAATAAAAGATAATTTTGTCTACAAAACATGTTATATAATTCTAATGACAAAATAAAAGATAAATTTTATTCGTATACCATTTCAATGTATAACGTGACATAAAAATGCCTATTTTTGATTCGTTTATGAATTCTCATGTATAAACATGATATAAAAATGATTTTTCTTATTTGTATACAATCCTAAACTTCAGCATGATAAATAAAAAGAAATATATTTATTTGCATACCAAATTCCATGTTTAACATAACAAATAAAAAGTGAATTTTTATTTTGACAATTATGATTAACACAAAAATGTGAATTTTTGTTTCCAACCAATTTATTTTGACAACAACAACAAATTTGTTTTCAACTAATTTATTTTGATAAAAATAACAAATTTATTATTTTGGCAAAATGACAATTCTTTTATTCAGCGACAAAAATGATCAATATGTGTTTACAAATTTTATTATAACACTATATCATAAAATTAACAGATCTATACACACATCAATCATAGAATCAAATAACGTCTCATAACAAACCTATTATTTTAAATCTAATAGGACATTTTCAACATTTTATTATAACACAAAATTATTGAATTGGCAAACTAATTCAATTCAACAGTAAAAACAAGATGGTATTTTAGCAGTTTAATGTCAATAAAATAAACATGACAAAATATGATATTTTATTTGGATTAAAGATTCTAATCTAATCCAATTCACAAACAAGATAATATTTTTAATTGGATTAAAAATTCTAGTTTAATCCAATTTACAAACCATGATGATTTTTATTGGATTCATCATATCCGAATAATACAATAACAGATCTAACTAACACAATACAATCCAATTCATCACAACAACAATCACAATTCATCATAGCGCAAATCTAATTAAATAATATACAAACAATTATTTAACAGCGATAAAACAATCAATTAAATGAATTAAATTGTAAAAATCAGATATTTTCACATCGATTTGGCTGAAAACTCAAAGTGCTTGTTTTCAGATCTGGTCAGCGCCATCGCGAAGATCTCGGAAAGACGAATCCAACGCAATAAACGGTTCGCAAAACGGACCTCGTATGGAGAAGTTATGGATTTTTAAAGATTGTAAATTTAAATTATAAAAATAATTAACCCATGAACTCACCCACTAAGGTGCTTCCACGTCACCTCCCCCCAAACCCCTTTCTTCTTCTTCTTTCACGTTGATTTCCCTGCACCGTCTAAACCCAAAGCCACCTCCAGTCCTTCATCACTGCACACAATACGAGACACCGCAACAAGATCAGACTGCACCACACGAACGCCGCCGACCACCTATTCCTGCGCCAGCCATGGGGCCCAGCTCGCGCCCCCCTAGGACCCACCAACCACCCCTAAACGCAGCCACTTCAGGCTGAGAATTCACGAAATCCATGCACTGAAACCCGATCTTAATCGTGTGGATTGAAATCTCTTGAAAATCTCTTCGATTCGGTATATAATATGTTGAATTTCACTGAGCGGATCAAAAGTTATTGAGGTTTGAATTTTCGGTCATTCATGGCCTTCGGTTTTGGATGATGGCGGCTGGTCATTTTTTAGGGTTTTAAATAATTTTTTATTAATTTATTCATCGTAAAGCGTGTTATAAAGGTAAAAATGCGGGTTGTCTCCGAATTGGGCCTGCTTACTGTCGTTCTTAAGGTTTAGACGCCTTCTGAACGCAATGGGATAGGTCTCGTGGCCCAATTCCGAAATCTGTAAAAATATTATTTAAATCTACATTAAAAATTAATTAATTAAATATTTACCGTACATTTAAATACACCATGGCCACATACGGACTCCGAAAATGACTATTTTCAAGTCGATTAAAATTGACCGAAATTGATAAAACTGAAAACTTTTTACCACGGCTACAATTTAATTCTAAAAATTATGAAAACTTAAACATAACTATATTTTGACATTCCGAATCCAACAAAAGTGGTTTCGTCGAAAACAGAGGTCGTTTGAAAAATGGCTATTTTCAAGGCGTATATATTTAATATTAAAAATACATTTTTAAACAAATAATTTTCGAAACTCGAAATATACAAGTGTTTACTGTTTTTCAATATAGAAGCATCATTCTGAACTCAATGGAGGTGGTTTCGAGTTCAAATTCCTTCGTACGCAAAAAGTAGCATTTTGACCTTTGTAAATTTCATAGCGACCTTTCTAAATTACAATTTGGGCATAACTTTTGATTCCCGATATGAAATTTCAATTTTTTAGATTCGTTAGAAAGATATTTTTAAATAGATTCTAATATTTTTGGTTTCACTAAAATCCGTTAAATTTTGCATCCTGTATGATCAGTCAAAGTTCAAGTTTGACTTTTCAAACTACCGCGCTATTTCTAATTCCTTTTATAATTAGAATTGAATTATTCATCCTAACTTCAATTTTTAATCATTATTATTTTAAATAAATTATTTTAAATATCAAAAACTCATTAAAATTACTTAAAATTAAATTTTAAATTGACCCCAAAATTTTAGGGTTGTTATAGTTAGAAGTTTGGGTTGATTTGGTTAAGTTTTACTAATCCTATCATTAGTTTTGCTTAAACATGTTTAAGGTAAAATATGGGATTTTGGCTATGTTTGATCCGTTTTAATATATCAAATTATTGTTTTAGTGTTTGTGGTCAATTACACATGTTGCTATTACTGTTTGGAATGATTTGTGATTGCTTAGAAAAGTTATATTGGTCGAAAACGCCATTGAATGGCGTAAAACAGTCGCTGGAAAGAAGTGCAGGAAATTACCCGAACCGGATTAGATCGGAGGGGGAAGCACGAACCGAACCGCCCCAATCTGTTGCATCATGACCCGCTCGCCCTGGAAGCTCCACGATCATGCCCGCTTGAGAGAAGGAGCTCTGTTCCGAACCGATGCCACTCGCAAACTGCTTCATCCGATCTGACCTTAGCATGGAGGCACGATCCGAAGAGAGCACCCGACCCGAACCGTGGGACTTGACTGAACCAAAGGCGCCTCAGGGACGGAC